>MU006578.1:0-308997 GCA_010093795.1 Sporormia fimetaria CBS 119925 | reverse complement strand
CTACAGCCACTTCTTCTACAGCCACTTCTTCTACAGCCACTTCTTCTAGAGCCACTGTGGCCAGCTCAGGAGCAATTGATCCCTCTGTGGTTTGTTGGGTCAGTGAAAGACTTTGCTTGCCCATGCGTAGCGGAGGTCATCGCCATCTGCTTGACTGAGATCAACTGCTGGATTCAGGGTTGACCTTCAAATTGCACAGTGCTGCATTAACTGATGCATGTCTCCCAAATTGAAGGCCGAGCACTTGAGGGTCGTGGTAGCGGTGACTAAGCGAAGAGGGGGTGTGCGAGACGAGCAGGTGCGAAGGTTGCCGTGCCGACGCGTGCCTGCCTCTCAAAGAGGCGCGCCCAGGCAGCAACCGCCACTGAACTCCGTCACAATTCTATCTTCAAACTCACACTCATCCCATCATTGACCTACCAGCAGCATATCAGCGGATATCTCAGCTATGAATTGGACAGGCGGCAGTTTACAGCGTCATTCGAAGAATGCTCACAAGGGCACGGTGAATCGGCAGAAGGAGCACTTTGCTAAAATCCGCACAGCTCTGCAGAATGGACACAGCACCACAGCTGTTCCCTTCTGCCCCAGTTATCTGCAAAACGACGACACCAACTTCGGAGGTCGACTACCACCCCTGGTACACAGGTCCGTCCGTCACACTGGCCACCCAAAACATCCACGCAATCGACACAGCAGTCGAGGCTCGACAGGCCGGCCTGACTCGCACATTAGCCTTCGGAGGGGAACGGAGCCAAAGTCAGGACCCCCACGCGCCCGAGTCAGTGGCCCTCGCCTCTATCATGCCACAGGCCAATTCACCTCTTCGGATGGCAATATCAACAGTGCGTCAGACTTGATATTCTAACCTGTAAGTCAATACATGCTGATAAAGGCAGAAGACCCTTGCAAGGGATCCTCCCGATCGACAAAAGCCTGTGTTGATGACACGGAATTCGCTCTACTCGAGGCAAACAGGCTTCGATTGCTGCAAAAAGACGATTGGGCAGGCTTGGGACCCTCAAGGATGGCAAAGATGCACTTTCCATCAATAAGTGAGAAGAGCAGGATTGGTAAGCGGAGGAGGATCACCGGGACTAGGAGCATGCGTCTGGAGAAGAAGAGAACGGCCCCTCCACCCCCTCGTCACGACCGAGATAACGAAGCGGCGAATTGGAACACAGTCATCAATCCCATAAAAGGGATCGAAGACATTCGGATTCGAGTAGGTACCGATGCATTGGCCACTCAAATGCCCCTTGGTCCTAATACCGCGTTGTCAAACGGGGATATGACCGACCCAGATGCATCTTCAGACCCCATGCTTCTCGATCACGAGGACGAGTGTGCGGCTGCTGAGGTTTTCATACCCATGCCTCGGCCTGCTAACAGTAATTTGCCGTCTTCAACATGGCCCTTGCCGGAAACAAGAGCAGGCTTCTATACCCAAGCAGGGGCAAGCGAGATACTACCACGACCAAACCCGACAAGCCCCATACTCCAAACAAACCCCAGTTTTCACCCCAGGCCACCGAATATGGAGGTGCCCAGCCACAGCTTGCATGAACATCATGAGCCAGGCATCAATGAGGAGGTGTCGGAAGTAGCCAACCACACGGACTATCGGCTTCTCGGGCATGCTGGACGGCCTCTACATCTTGTTTTTGGTAATACCGGAAGCACAGAAAAACTTGATGAGCAACCCAACTTCCGACATGATGACACCAGGGGGTCTTCAGCGGGCAGTCGAGCTAATGCGTCGCTTCTACATTTGGCACAAGCTTGGTCCGTTGAACGTGAATGGCCTAAGGTGGAGAAGCCCGGGGATGAACAGCACCACAGCCCCTCTATGCTTGATAGTAGGCGTTGGAAGGCATTTGTGGGCATTCCTGAAGAGAGCTCGTCGTATTCCAGCGGATCGGCATCGAACCCAGCACGGCAGCTGAAAGAACCAAGCGGTGTGGCCGATAACTGGTCACAGCATACAACCGTTGGCAAGCAGAGTTACTTTCGTGCCTCCTCGCCCGTCTCTACCTCATTGCATTCTATGCGAAACCCTTTGGATGCAGGAGCTACGGATGTGCGACGTTACGAAGGCCAAAGAAGTCAGGGTGTGAGTTGCCATGGGCCAAACAGTATGGATGAGAGTGAGAGAGTTTGGAGGACGTTCGTATTTGCGAGCGATAATGAACACACTTTGGACGAGAAGTCATTACGACCAAGCCATCGAGCATCGCGGACGACTCATGAATCAAGCATGCCCGCGTCGGCCGCAGCTGTCGGCTCATCGATGGGCTCAATGCTGGATTCCACAAATAATGAGTCCATATCTCGATACAGCAGGAATACACATTGGATTGCAGCTAGATCTCCGCTTCCGACATTCCTTGGGATCTCCGAGCCGGCAGAGCCATTTGGGCGAACAACTGGTGCCCCGGCTGCATATCGGTCGGTTACAAAACCTGCTGGTTGGGCAGCTCCTATTGCGCATGAAAGGGCGCTCATGGAGGGACGAGGCAGCGATGTCGAATACGATGAAGGACGTTCGGTGACACATGAGACCATGTTCGACGACGTGTCCCACAACACATTCTCCTCAGGGACCTTTGGTAGCGGTGCATACGGCGAGGGCATCAGGCGAGGGGTTGCCTCAAGACACAGGCAGTAGGGTCCACCCTGCAGTACACTGCTATCGATTCAGAACAGCCAGGAGCATTTTGTTTCTATGAAGGTTGGACTGAAGGCCTGGCGCCTGTGATGCATGTTCAAAGTCATTGTCATATCCTGGTGTCTACATGGGTCGCCATAGTGGTGCTATCAAGTGTCTGCCTAGAGACAGGTGGAATAGGACGTAAATGCGATTCGGCAGCCTATGAGAAAGTGCGAGGGGTCGAATTACAATTACTGGCAACGCAAATATCCCATTGGCGGACACATGGTTGCCTGACCGATCAGGTTCAGTCAGCATGCAGTCGAAACTTCTTTTGGAACGACAGGCTTGAGCCGCCGAAGATGCTACCGGGTACGTGCTGAATCTCTGAGCAACCACATCCAGCTGATCTCATGTAAGCAGTGCACGACTGTCAATGTAAGGCGAGCAGGGAGCACCGCAGACCTCGGTGCACGTACGACAATATGCATTGATCCAACAACGACCGCAAGGGGAAATGCTCATGACACAATGTTCCTACAGGTAGCTCCAAGCAATATGGCCGTTCATGCTGCTGATGCGAGGGTCGAAAGGCAGACAAGGCAATCAGCGAGCCGAGGCCTGTGTACGAGCACTCGTGTCTCTGCAATATATCGGTGAAGCGTACACAGATATACAGCGAGTGCTCGGTTGCGGAGAGACGTCAGACAAGCAGGCAATTGCCTCAAGCGAAAACAGCACATGAATTACCAGCTGACCGAGGGCGGCATTGAGGAGAATATCAAGGTCTATGCAAAGAGATGGGAATTGGCACGATCGATTGGGTGGAAGAAGATAAGGACGCCTTTGGTATCACACCGCCGGGAGTGCATGTGACCTGCTACCAGGGAGTCGTCAGCATTTGCGGGAAGCGAGTGCCTGATTGGAGGAAAAGGCAGCGGGAAGGAGAAGGTCAATGCTCTTTCTGGAAGAACTTGGCATGCCAGGACCAGGTGTGCTCGGTGGTCACACGCGACTCCACATGCTGGCCTGCAGATGCGTGGGGGCTGCAGCTGGTGCGGAGAAGGGCATAAGAAGTTTACTACGCAGCAAGACGTGCATGAACGGTGTACATGTCAGGCAGGGTGTGCGCAGCTGAGAGGTGCAAAGAGCGAAGGACCGAAAAGAAAGGAGACGGACGGGCGTTTTTTTTGTTCAGGGAGGCAAGGAGCGATCTCCCAGGCACGCCGCGTCGATCAACCCTACCCAAGCCCTCGGTTTCAAAGAGTGGCGGTGACGGCCACGTGTCTGCCGCCTGCGCTCCAGGGCTGTTTTACTCGTTGGGAGCGTTGTTTGATAGTCGGGCACCATCACACCGCGTCGCCAGGCCGATGAAAGGGACAAGGAGTCATCGTGGTTACTCGGCGCCCAGCAGGATGTCAAGCAAGCGCTGAGCAGGTTGGACGACTGGTGCAGCGACCTTGGCCTACCCCTCCTTTCAATTACAGACGCCACAAAATTCTGGCAGCGCGCAATTGAGCACGCAGAGGCGGCTACTGCGGAGATTGTTTGCACGGTTGCGACGGCAGATGGTACTCTTGGGTGCTAGGCATTATTTGTACCATCAGCACCACGTCGCACTCCCAGGGTCTGGTAGCGGGCTCAGCGCACAGGGCTTAGGCACAGGCCGCTGCTATTCCTGGCTGGTGGCCGCTTTTGCGAGTGAGGCTGGTGCCCAGCAATGCGCAGTTGCGGAGGTCGTCAGCAATACTGAGGCTCGCTGCCGTGAGTTCCGGTGTTGCCGGAGGCGGTGACGCTGTTGTCGGAGCAGAGAGAGGAGGTTGACGTGGTGAGAATACCTTGGTATGTGATCGGCGGTTGTAGTGCTGACTGCACTGGTGGTTGGATTACAATTGATCCCAAGTTCTCAGGCCACATGTGCAGAGTCGTCGTAAGGCAACGGACGCGGGACGGCGAGAGTGGAGACGGGCTTTCTAATGTGGGCAACGTCATCATGGGCCGTTTCAACAGAGAGATGACGACGTTTCAACTTGTCGCTAACTTGGCTAGTCGCTGGGGTTGTCGCTGGGCACCCGTTGGGCTTTGGGCGCTCTACCGCAGTAAAGGCCAGCAAACAAAGAAAAGGTGCTCTATGCGAGGCTGCGGGAGCATCAGGCCACATAGTCGAGCGGGGCGGGGTTGCAGGCCAAGCAGCCGTTGTCCGCTGTCCGTCTGCGGTGAGGTTTTTCTGGACCCCTGGCGTTCGCTGCCTTGTAGCGCGACTTTGGCGCAACTTGGGGCTTGACTCGCCGCCGCTGGGGCATGCAGCCCGGAAGCAAGGGTGATGGAAAACGGCGAAACTTTCAAATTACCTCCCCCGTTCCCTATTATTACACCAGCACCCGCACTTCGCTTCTGCTGCATCTGCATGCAACCCACGAGCTTCCCACAAGCACCAAGCACCGAGCACCAAGCACCGAGCACCAAGCACCACCTGCAAGCACCCCTGGCTCCAGCTGATCTGAGCCAGCTTCGTCTTCGTGTTCACCCATCGCGGACGCCTGCAGCGGCAGCCGCCAGTCGCGCTTGCATACAACACATCTCATCTCACGATGCTGCGGCTGCGTTATTAGTACTGCTAGCCCCCCGCGACCGCTCCCGCCGCCTCGCTCTGCTCCATTGTACTTTTCTACATATCCATCCGACGCCGATACGCAACAAAGTAAAGACGGACCGCCGCGCCTCCACTCTAGTTCGCCGAGCTTCGTCACTGTACACGTCCTTTCACCATGTCGGTCTAGCCCATTAGCTTCTCGCGCCTGCCAATTGAAAATGGCGATAGCCTCACCGGCAGCCATGTACCAACACCACAATCCCCAGACGTCCCACGCCCCGCGCTCGCAGCCTCCGTGTCAGTATGGCGGCATGTCCTCAGCGATAACCATTCCCACCGCTCGCCCCAGCCCGGGCTCCTCCTCCGTCTTCAGCAGCTTCAATGGCTCTGCGAGCCTCCAGTCGACCCCCGAATTTGTGGCATACTCGTCGCTTCCTCCGCCCACCTCGCTCCACCTGCCCGCGCCCGTCCTGCTCCCACCCGCCTCGCACACGCTCTCGACCTCGCTCTCCAGCTCCCCTTCTGCCATGACCGCGCTGGCCAAGGGTGGTGAGGGTCTCATGCGCAGGGTGAGCCGAGGTGCTCACGGCCTCCCAAACAAGTTCCGCCGCAATGGGTCGAGCACCCACAGGGATAAAAGCTCCGGCCCGGTTATTATGCGAAGACGCTCAGACAGCAGGACCCAGGTCGACCATGTCATGGATATGTCCGACTTGGACCTCAACCTCGACGCTGACGAGGAGGACGTCGTTGAGGACTACGCCGACCCCGTCAATGCACTCGGCATCTCGTCAGCCCTCCCCACCCCAGGCGGCATACCCGACAGCAGCGTCGTCGGCCCTGTGAGAGATCGCAAGCTCGAGCAGGGTACCCGCTTTCGGAAAGTCACCAAGAAGAGAGTAAAACCAATCTTTCTTCGCCTGGATCTCGACCATGCGCGCGTCTACTGGGATCCTTCGAAATACTCTAAATGCTTCTACATCGATGACGTGAAGGAGATCCGGTACGGGCTAGAAGCAAAACACTACCGAGAGGAGTTCAACTACAAGAATCCCGCCTACGAGCCCTACTGGGTCACCATCGTCTACTCCGACACGACACGCTCCAAGGGCCGGACGAAACACATGCACCTGCTCGCCGACGATGTTGATAGCATAACTCTCTGGAGGGGCGCTTTGGACACAGTCTCTCGAGAGCGCATCGACATGATGGCCGGCCTACTCGGCTTTGCTGAGAAGAGCGCAAAGCTGGTGTGGCAACGGGAAATGGCGAAACGTTTCCAAGGCTCCGAACATCTCCCCGCCGAGGAAACCATGGACCTGCAGGGTATCACTAAACTATGTCGAAGTCTGCACATCAACTGCTCTGAAGACATGTACCATTCCTATTTTCAGCTTGCGAACAACGACGGCAGTGGCAAACTGAACCAGGCCCAATTTCTGTCGTTCGTGAGGAAGCTGAAAGAGCGTAAAGACATCAAAACCCTTTACGAATCGCTCATTCAAGAAGGCCAGTCCGAGATGGATCTGGGAAGTTTCTTCGCCTTCCTGGTCCAGGAACAGAAGGTCGATGTTGCAGCCGACCTTGCTCATTGGACCACTGTGTTCGAGAAAAGCGCCCGTAGTTCAAAGCCAAGGACAGCCGCAACGGAAATGGCGTCGCGTGCGCTGCCGCTTACCATGGACTTTCAGGCCTTTCAGACGTTTCTCACGTCATCTGCAAACTCCTGCTGGGTCCCGCCTAGCGCTGTCGTACACGATCGGCCCTTGAACGAGTATTTCATTTCAAGTTCACACAACACGTATCTCACGGGTCGCCAAGTGGTCGGCGAATCAAGCACCGAAGCCTACATAGCCGCTCTACAGAAAGGTTGCCGATGCCTCGAGATCGACTGCTGGAACGGGAGCGGCGGACAGCCCATTGTCAACCATGGCCGAACCCTCACCACCAGCATTTCCTTCCGCGACACCATCAAGGTCATTAACCAGTACGCTTTCTGCGAGACACCGTACCCCTTGATCCTCTCCCTGGAAGTGCACTGCGATCGCGAACAACAGGCACGCATGGCTGAGATCATGATCGAGGTGTTCGGTGACAGGCTCGTTCGCACCCCTTTGTCCGACGAGGCAGTTCTCCCCACCCCGGAAGCGCTGAAGGGCAAGATCCTCATCAAAGTAAAAGCCGCCAGCACCGATCTGGATGCAAAGCCCGTCGCTGCCCAGCTTGATACCAAAGCGGTCGCCGCCCAGCTCTCCGGTCGTCCTCGGGAGCGTAGCACAAGCTCCCCCAGCGCCCAGGCAGTAGCTCTGGACAATGTCATCATTCCCAATTCAACACTACTCTCAAGCCCACCGTCACAGAGCCCGCCCGAGCTCTCTCATTCCTTCTGGACGACCCCTCGCACTTCTACCACCTCCACCCATGCGACTGCCCCTTCGCCATATCTGATCAGCACGACAGACGACAGCGACAGTCCCCCTGCTACCGATGTTGAAAAGAAGAAAAAGAAAAGCTCTGCCACCAGCAAGATTATCCCCTTCCTGGGCGATCTCGGCGTCTACACGAAAGGATACAAGTTCATGGGGTTCACGACGCCAGAGGCCACCAGCTACAACCACATCTTCTCTATCGGCGAAACAAAATTCCGAAAACTTACTGATCCAGAAGCAAATGCCATCAAAGCTTTGGAGGAGCACAACATGCGCTATCTCATGCGCGTCTACCCAAGCGCTTACCGCGTGACTTCCACGAACTTTGAGCCCTTGAGTTCTTGGCGTCGAGGGGTGCAGATGGCAGCCCTCAACTGGCAGACGTATGACCTTGGCCAGCAACTGAACGAGGCCATGTTCACTGGCGCAGCCGACCACACGGGATATGTGCTCAAGCCCAAGGAACTCCGCATGGATCCAAACATGCCCATGGTAGCTCCCAAGCTTGCCCCGAAGCGCATGGTGTCATTTGCTGTCGAGATCATTTCTGCGCAGCAGCTACCTCGTCCCAAGGGGCTCAGCCTCGACGCAAACATCAACCCATACGTTGAGTTTGAAGTGTTCTCCCCTGAGACCATGGGATCCACTTGGACAGGGGAAGAGACCCAAGACGGACCTACGCGCAGCAGTCCCCCGGGCGAGCGGATCTTCAAGAGGACACGCATCATTCCGGGAAATGGCTACAATCCCGAGTTCAGAGAGAAGGTCGCCGTGACGCTTGTAACGCGGTTCCCTAGCCTGGTCTTCGTCCGTTGGACTGTGTGGAACTCGCGCGGTGCGCAGAACACCGAGCGTGACCGTCCACTGGCTACCTTCGTTGCCAAGCTCGACAACCTGCAGCAGGGTTACCGTCAGCTTCCGCTATTCGACAGCAATGGCGACCAGTACCTCTTCTCGACGTTGTTCTGCAAGATTGAAAGAGAAGCTCCCATCGAACTGCAAAAAAGCCTCAACACATCCAGGTCCGGCACCTTCTATATCGACCACACTAGTCCCTACCAGGAACATACAACTCAGCAGTCAGGCCGTAGCTTCCTTCGAAAGCTGATCAATCGAACACCCAGCAGCAGTAAGAGGCGCAAGGAGATCAGACTGGAGAGAACCTACAGCGACCCGAGAGATGGGGACTCTACCAGCCTCTACAGCAACACCACGCTCGACTGAGCTTTCTCCGAATTGAATGACGATATCGTCCTTGGCGCTGTCGGTATCGACTGATTCTCCCCACACGGCCACCTATTTGCTCGGCACGCACTGATTGGCGCCCACTGCGTTTCGGATTCGCATAGTGGTCCCGTGGTGCTGGGACGTGGCACGCGATACACGGAGCGGGAACGGGTGCAGCGATCCGTTTATCCGTTTCGAGCCCACGAACACTCTGTAACGTCAACCACGCCTCGCGCATGAGCTAAGCGTTTCCACAGCGCGCATCGCTCGGCTTGCGGCACAGCGCCGACACAACCTGCAGAAACTTGTTTCTCCCCAGCTGTTGGGCGGGCTCGGCTCCGATTGTCTTTCGTTTTTCCTTTACGCATTGATACCCTCTGCATCTGCCGCGTTATGCTTCCTATCGTTTGTCTTTCCATACGCATCATTTGGGTTCTCTCATGGCGCCGGAGTTGAAATTTGACAGGGCGGCGGGTTTTGCATGCCGCCCTTTCCGCGTTTGGGCAAGAAAAACATGAGATATCCATTATAGACTTTGAGCGGATGTCGGAGGGAGAGCATTGGCTTCGCTGCCTGCTACTCGCTCTTCTCCTCTGGCTACCGGTGGCTAGGTTGACCTGGCCGACATCCTCTTTTCGTTACTTCATCCGTTCTTCTACCTCGCGTCCGGGCTGCTGGTCACGATGGTCGTTCGACGTCTTCCCGCTCGGCATCTTGTTCGACCGACGCGGCTTCCCCCTCTCGACGAGGGGCTTTTCACCTGGGTGTCGACTCTGCAAGGATTGCTCGGCTGCCCCTGGGCTTGGGCTTCGGGCTTGGGCTCCCGGCCCCTGGTTCCCTTCTTCGCTTCACTTCGACAAGGTCTTGCACACCGGCATTTTTTACAAAGATACCATTCGATTGGGTTTTTGCTTCATTCTTTTCTTGGCAGGCTGGGCTGGGCTGGGGGTTTCCCGGTATTCTTAGGGCTGCTTACCTGCGTGACAGTCGCGGACTCCTCTTGTGTGTAGAGAGTGTGCATTACGCACGTACTCTTTGTTGTTGTATGTATACTCGGCTGGGAACCCGGGATATGGGGGATTGTATTGCAGCCGTTGACGGCTGAGGTGGAGGTTTTTTTCCATTCTTTTTCTCCATTCTTTTTTTCTCTTCTTATTTCGATTCGATTCTACTATTTCTTTGGCCTCGTGCATGCATGATGTTGCATTATTGAGCGGGATCTCTTGTTGTGGGTACTGGGATAAGAGCGCCAAGGAAGATGGGACCCTTTCTTGTTGTTCCCCTTGGTTGCATGAGTGGACTTGGAAGGGGGGAATATAGATAGAGAATCGTAATTCGCTTTGAGCTTGCTGCCTTCCGCGAGGGGGTGGTGGGAGATGACAATTTCTCTGACTGACAATGGGTGATGGTGTGTAGTGTGTTGGCTTATGTGTGTTGATACTTTTAGTGAGAAGGTGGGATTTGCTTGTATGCATCAAGGGTTCTTGCGTGCCGTTTGGTTTAGAGAAACAAGGAAAAAAAGTAAGTCTCCGCCATAGGTCCGAGAGGCTGAGAGGGAGATATGGACACTGTTTTGAACGCAATGCAAGTTTTCGGAATTATCATTGTTTACTACTGGGGTTTGATACTACAAAAGAGGTGTAAAATTGGGACTTAGACTGGATCCTAAGATGTAGTGTAGGAGGCAAGATAATAGGTCTGTGGCTTAAAGGATGGGTGTGGAAACAAAAAAGAAGAGGGAGTATACAGTATGTCAGCGTACTATTACTTTGACAGACAGTGTACTGATTTTCGGGGAAGTTGTGGGTCTCCCAGGCTGGTAGAGTTGATTAGTAGTAGGCATAGGCTTTCTCACATGTAGCCTTTCCCATAGTATGCGCAAAGACCCTCAGTCCGTAGGCAATTTCCCAAATAGTAATTCAAACTGCTAGATGCTCAAAGAACTGCCGACATGCACCACTCCCACTTGCAAAGCGAGCCCACAGCAATGGATATCTTCGCCAACAGACATCGGCCCCGGTGGCAGCCATCACAACGGACTCTGCAATCTCGCCGCCGGTCAGTGAGTGTACCCCACAGACACTCCAGCAGCTGCAATACTACGACGTCGTCGTGTCGTTCGGGCACACACACCGAGGTAAGGTTGGAGCCTAGTAAGCCGTAGCTTGGCCGTTCGTTTCTGCCTTACGTGAAGCTAGGGTAGTCTAGCCTGGTGAGAGAAGGCGGAGATGGGAATGGGGTAGTCGGAGGTTTGCGATCATCCTTGTTGTATGCGGATAGGGCAAACACGCTCGCTGCTCCGTATCACCACGTGGGCACCCCTCCAACCCAACCACGGAAACCTCTGAAGAAACACGCTAGCAAAGCGTAGCCCTCGTGTTCGCATAAACATCACCGCTTCCCCAGCCCACCCAAAAACGGTTCTTCGCATGATCCACACGTCGTGCCACTCTGCACTCAAAAACCACGTTATCGAAAACAGGCCTCAAATCCACGCGAGCGAACCCGTGTTGCTGACCCAACCCAAGCAGCGAGTGTCGCACAGACCAAGCCAAGTGTAGGATTTCGCTCGTAAAAAAAGTGAGGCGCATAAGACGCGTGTCTGACTTGCAGGACGGGAAGTTTATTATCCTGGCGTAGCGAACTGCTTACCCAGTGCGAAGTTCGAGCATAACAGTAAGCATGAACGAACCCCACGTTGGGTAAGCTGCAGAAACCCCAGGTCGGTTTCTCCCCGCGAAAAGAGCCTCCTTGTTGCTGACTGAGTAATTGCATGCTGGAGAATGTCGATCTCCCAGCTGGCCTTGTCGCGCGAGGTTCAGTCAGGATTGACGAGTATCGACCCTAGTTTGAGGACTTTACGAAGAACTGCTGTGCGTGATGATGCAGCGCGAGTCAGGGCTTGTGCAGTGCAGGATTGATTGCAGTCGCAGGCAGCCGTGGAGAGCGGCCGAGGTGTGCTGCGGCTGCCGGTGAAGGATGGCTCAATAATGGCGCAACTCTGCTACTGAGCTGGTAAGTTCCGTTGCTCACTTTTCTCGAGAAGTGGGTGATCACTTGGACAGATCTCATGCAGTGGAGGTTGGAGAGCACACTTAGGAGCATAATGTCTGCTGTGGGTGCTATGGATGCCGTAACACGAAGGAAGGCTTCTGGAAACGTCGACTTGCATGAACCTGACGGGCTGAGCCCGTGTGCACGAGGACTCAGCTAGCGAGTCGACTCGAAGTGTTGACACGAGGAAAAACTGCATAGAATAGCCCTCCACAAGGTCTCGAAGGAATGAGATCACGCCGGACAACGTAGGCAGGATCATGAGAGGTCGACAACATGGTATCGAGCGATAAGAGCGAAGGCGGTGAACGGGCAGCACGTACACCGACGAGGTTGATCAGTGTCCTCAGGATCTGATCGGTGAGCTTCTTGAAGACGTGCTATACCCCCAAGTCAGGGCCGACCGATTTAGAATATAGATATCCTTGTGAGTTATTTCTGACCGACTTCGTGTTATGAGCTATGCGAGGAGATCTGCATGCATATTCGATGTTCACCTCTAGTGCTGAAACGGTGTTCGAGCCTCTTCTCACATCAGCGAAATACAATGTCTCCGCAGGGTATATCGTAGTGCGCCAGCGGCTTTTGATCACGATAGAACCGGCGGATGGTCATGCGTACTGAACACCGGCTTCGATTGATGTGTAAGAACGCATTGATTCTTTTCCGGTGAGCGGAAGGAGGAGTCGTCCCTGTTTGAATGTAGGAGCTACAACGGGTTAGAATATGGTTAGTCAGTAACAGTTAGTCAGCACGCATGCGGGGTGGCTATCTCACAACCCCGCTGCTGCCCACTACAGAAGAACAACAATGACAACAAGCAACCATACCTGACGTAGCCTTCTCTTTCAGCGTCTTGACTTCTGCTTCCAGCTCCTTGATCTTTTGTTGCGCCTTTGGAGGATTCGGGATAGGGAAAATGGTCTCAGTGACCACCAGCAAAACGGTCAGAACAATGCTGCCGAACAACAAATCGTTGAAATTGGAGTTCACATTTTCCAAAATCCGACTCCCACACTGGGGACACTTCTGCTTTGGGGCCGAAACGTGACGCAAGGTGTTGTTGTAGGCGCGAAAGGTGAGGCGTGGGGTGTTGAGATAAGTCGGTGGTGGTCTTGGGTACGCTACGCGCGCGGCGGCGCGGTTAAGTGCCACTGACGAAAGGCGTTTGAACATGAGGGGCGGTTTGCGTGGGGCTGTGGAGCGTAGTGTAGACATGTGTTTAGGTCGACGTGATGGTGTTACGATTACTGGCCATGAAGCGAACCTGACAAGTCACCACTGGAGCGGGGTAACGCCAGATGAGATTCCGTATCACGTAGTCACGTGATCAACCATCCCGCCAAGGCAGGACATCCCAAGATGGACGGGATGGCAGGACATCCCTGGATGGCAGGACATCCCAAGAGGGACGGGATGGCAGGATATTCCAGGATGGCAAGGATGAAATCCCTTAGTATATAATGGTAGACGATGAGCTCCTACAGCTCACCGTGTTCAACCTTCAATCAGTACTTCCTTAGTACACTTGGTTTTCAATCCACGATATCCTTTTCAGAAAGTCTACTCTTTACTGTCTTGATATCACCACCCGTGCAAAGAACCCTGACGCTCATCCCCGAGAACCAACCGAGATCCATAAACGGTACTTCCATACCCGCTGGACCTTCACAGATGGCTTGCGACAGGAGAGCGGCGGCGCGGGGAGTTATCAACGAACCTCCCGGTAAGGGATAACGAGCCTCCGTGTGAGGGATACAGAACCTCACTGTAAGCGAGCGAGCCAGTTCACAGCTCCGCATGAAATCTTGCACCTCTCTCTTCTATGTAGAACGTCGTTTTTTTAAGAGTGCTTGTAGATTTAGGGCTAGGGGTTAGGGTTAGCTATAGGGTAAGGGCTAGAGAGCATAGAAAAAGTGTCGTTAAGTAATGTGGCTAGGTGTGGCGCTTACAGGGAGGTTCTGTATCCCTTACCGGGAGGTTCGTTAATCGCTCCCCTGCCTAAAGCACTACATGAAAGTAGTTAGTAAATGTCTCCTACAGACAATACGTATATGTCTATTAGTGAGTGTATGTGTAGTAAATGAAAATCTATATTCCATGCGCTATAGTGTTGAGGAAGTAATAAGCCTAGATCGGAAGAGCAACAATAAGCAGAATTATCTAGTTAGTTGCCATTCCCGCGAACCTTGGAATTGGAATTATAAAGCAACGAAGCTAACAACTCAGGGAAAACCTGACCGCTGAAGCCGGAGACAAGTCCATCTGTCTCACCTCCAGCAGCGCCCTCCTTGCAAGGGTTCCTCCATTATCACAGCACCACCACCAGATCATAACCAACCGAACACGGAAACAGGGCACATACAGTAGCTGCAGCTCTGACCAAGGCGCCACTCATGCACCCCGCATTATTCGCAACAGTCAATATGCGTTAGTTGGATCGATTACTCGGCCTGTCCCGCACGCAAGATGGACTCGCATAACGGTGCATCCTATTCGCCGTTCATACATTAGGGTCACGCGACTGGCGTGGCACCGCAGACGCTCTCGGGGCGTTCGGGAGGCATCCGTCCATATTGCCTTGGTGTAGGGCCGTTGGCAACAGACGGCTTTCGTTACGAGGCCGACCGGGGAGCAGAGAGAGCGGATGTCGACAGAGGTACCTGTACATCAAACCCCACACATGCCCCAAGGAGCGGGCGTCTGCAAGTGGTCGGCACATGTGAATTCATCTCTTCAAGGGCAGCAAATCACATATGCTTTGCTTCTTGCCATTGAGGTCACTCTGGTTCTTCAGGCACTATTGGAAGGCGGAGGCTCTCAATCGTCCAGTAAAGGCTGCGTTCAGATGGCTTTGCTGAAGCCGGTGAGCTACACCATGGGTGGCGCCCACATAGACGCCATGTATAGACGGACCAGACGTAATAGGCAGTGAAAGGACACAGGTGAAGCGACTCAAAATTATGTTGAGTGTTGAGAGAAGGAAAAGAAGTTGACGTCCTGGTGCAGAGTGGAGACAGCGGGGCGCACGGGCCTCTACCGACGCCGACATTTTACCGTAATGTTTGCCAACGTCCGACATACAACCACACTCTGTTACCACAACCCTCGTTTCCGCCACCCAACTGTCCTTCTTGCGGCCGAAGGATTTCCTACCCGCCAGATCCAGCTGTGCTGGAATGGTCTAAACACGCTACCATCCGCCTCGAGAACCCAAAGCGGTGCCCGCATCCGCACATAGACCCCCGCTCCATCCGTGGAATTGCAGAGGCCGGTTCCCAACTCAACGACACGCACATAGAACAAGCCTCCCACACCCGTCAACATGGAGGGCGCATTCACTCACATGGGCAACCACCTGGTGTCCGATTCTGCCGCCACCATCAATGCCGGCAATCACGACGACGAAAGCATTCTCGAGGGCGACCTCTCCCGCACCGCCTTGACCGGACCCCGCCGGCGGAGAACCGACGACGATGAAGAGACGGATATCTACGATGACGATGATATGGAAAGCATGGTCAGCATGCCCGTGGACGGCCGGAATGGCAAGGCGGGCGGGAAAGCCGAGGAGGAAGTCGCACTTCCGCCCCACGCCTGCGCCTATTGCGGCATCCACAACACCAGCAGCGTTGTGAAATGTCTTGCTTGCAACAAGTGGTTCTGCAGCGCTCGCGGGAACACCTCGTCGTCACACATCATCAACCATCTCGTCCGTGCCCGCCACAAAGAAGTGCAGCTGCACCCGGAGTCTCAGCTCGGCGATACTGTCCTAGAATGCTACAACTGCGGCACCAAGAACGTCTTCTTGTTGGGCTTCATTCCAGCCAAGTCCGATACCGTCGTCGTCCTCCTATGCCGCCAGCCATGTGCAGCCATGCAATCTCAAAAGGACATGACATGGGACACGTCCCGATGGCAGCCGCTGATCGAAGACCGCTCGTTTCTGCCCTGGCTTGTCCCTGCGCCCACCGACCAGGAGCAGCTCCGTGCCCGCCACCTCAGCCCTCAGATCGTTGCCAAACTGGAAGAAATGTGGAAGGAGAACGCGAACGCCACACTCGCTGACTTGGAGAAGGGTGCCGGACAAGAGGAGGTTATTGCCAAAGTCCTGCTACGCTATGACGACGCATTCCAGTATCAAAATGTCTTCGGCCCGCTGGTAAAGATTGAGGCCGACTACGACCGCAAGCTCAAGGAGTCACAATCTCAGGATGGACTCGTTGTTCGCTGGGACATGGGTCTCAACAATCGCCACCTCGCGAGTTTTGTCTTGCCCAAGCTCGAGTTGGGCGATGTGAAGCTTGCCGTGGGCGACGAGATGCGCCTTCGCTATACTGGAGAGCTCCGTCCTCAATGGGAAGGCGTCGGCTATGTCATCAAGATTCCGAACAACCAGTCCGACGAAGTAACCATTGAGTTGCGGAACAAAGGCGACCACAAGTCCGTTCCGACAGAGTGCACTCACAATTTCAGCGCAGACTATGTTTGGAAGGCAACTTCGTTCGACCGCATGCAGCACGCTATGAAGACGTTCGCCATCGATGACATGAGTGTCTCCGGTTACATTTTCCATCGTCTGCTTGGCCATGAAGTGGGTGTTGCTCCCATGAGGATCCAGATGCCGAAGAAGTTTAGCGTCCCAGGCCTGCCCGAGCTCAACAACAGCCAGATCAACGCTGTCAAGAATGTGTTGCAAAAGCCTCTGAGCTTGATCCAGGGACCCCCCGGCACCGGAAAGACTGTTACCTCTGCCACTATCATCTACCACTTGTGCAAGATCAGCGGCGGCCCTGTCCTGGTATGCGCTCCCTCCAACGTTGCTGTTGATCAGCTTTGCGAACGGATCCACAAGACGGGTCTGAAGACTGTTCGTGTCACTGCCAAGTCAAGGGAGGACGTTGAGTCGTCCGTCAGTTTCCTGTCTCTCCATGAGCAGGTCCGCATGAACGATACCAATGTCGAGCTCAACAAGTTGAACCAGCTGAAGAACGATGTTGGCGAGTTGTCAAGCAGTGATGAGAAGAAGTTCAAGCAGCTCACTCGCGCGGCTGAGCGAGAAATTCTGAACGCTGCGGATGTCATCTGCTGCACTTGTGTTGGTGCCGGAGACCCCCGCTTATCCAAGATGAGGTTCAGGACTGTCCTTATCGACGAGTCTACACAATCAGCGGAACCGGAGTGCATGATCCCCCTTGTCCTGGGTTGCAAGCAGGTCGTCCTTGTGGGCGATCATCAGCAGCTGGGACCTGTCATCATGAACAAGAAGGCAGCAACTGCTGGCTTGAATCAGTCGCTCTTTGAACGTCTCGTTATCCTCGGCTGTTCACCTATTCGCCTTCAGGTCCAATACCGCATGCACCCTTGCTTGTCCGAGTTCCCTTCTAATATGTTCTACGAGGGGTCACTCCAGAACGGTGTAACTATGCAGGAGCGCGTGAGACGCGATGTCGACTTCCCATGGCCCGTGGCCGACAACCCGATGATGTTTTGGTCCAACCTTGGAGCTGAAGAACTTTCGGGCTCTGGTACCTCCTATTTGAACCGCACCGAAGCATCCAACGTGGAGAAGATCGTCACCCGCTTCTTCAAGGCCGGCGTCCAACCCAGCGCTATCGGTATCATCACGCCCTACGAAGGGCAGCGCAGCTATGTCGTGAGCTCCATGCAGGCCACCGGGACATTCAAGAAGGAGAACTACAAAGAAGTCGAAGTTGCATCCGTCGATGCCTTCCAAGGACGTGAAAAGGACTTCATCATCCTCTCATGTGTGCGTTCAAATGAACATCAAGGCATTGGTTTCCTGAGCGATCCTCGCCGTTTGAACGTGGCCTTGACCCGAGCCAAGTACGGCCTTGTTATCCTTGGTAACCCCAAGGTACTGTCAAAGCACCCGCTCTGGCACTATCTCTTGGTCCACTTCAAGGAGCGCAACTGCCTCGTGGAGGGCCCATTGAACAACCTCCAGGTCTCTCTCCTGCAGTTCGGGCGCCCCAAGCAGACCTACCGCGGCCCGCAGCGTTACCAAATGGCCTTCCAGCACGCCAACCAGATGACATCTCGCCAGGGATGGAATGGTACAAAGCGCCCCCAGGAGTACAACGAGAACGGCTCCATCGTCGGTTACATTCCGGATGATGTGTCCTCGGTGCACTCGTCTGCTCTTGGCGGCGTAGGAGTGCCATCCAACTTCCCGCCAATGTTCTCCGACTTCCAGCAGAGCTGGCCACTTCCTGGCCGTGGTGCACCTGCTGCCAAGGGAAAGAACAATGCCACCGCCGGAAGTGTTGCCGGCGAGTCCGTTGCTGCAAGTGAGATGACCGATACGAGGAGCACCATCACCGATGCTCCCGGTGGTGTCAGCCTAGCCGGTTTGAGCCTCAACGACTACAAGCCGCCATCGATGAGTCAATCGGACCGCCTGAACCGCTTCGTCGAGTCTACTCGTACTGGCAACAACAACATCGCTGCTGGCTTCGCGGGCGCCCGTGGTCAGCGCGGCCACTTTGACGATGATGACGCCCGCAGCGTGTCTACTGCTTTTGCTAGCCAGATTGGAGGAGGCAACTATGACTGATCGACATGCCGGAAAACCCAGGATATTGTCGCTAAAGTTGGCATGTTTCCCCTCAGCTCGTGGGAACCACTTCTACTCGACTTCGACTCCCACGCCGGGAAGCCGGGAGACCGCGACCGGCAACGGAAGTCGGTACCTTGCTGAAAGCAGAGTTCCGGTCTACTGTTGTAGACCTTCCGGCCATCAACATTCATCCCCGCACCTCTGCTCGCCAGACGCATCTGTATCTACGACAGGCACTCGTCATCCTGGAGAGAAAAGTCATTTCTTCGGTGACCAGGCCGTCCGACGGAATGAACATCTGCCAGGTTATGGCTGCGCAATGTGCCGTGCACCTACCTCACCGCGATCGTGAGCATCGGTAGCTGACGAGGAGACACTGGCCTTGATGTCTGTTGCCATGATTGCTCTCGTCCGGGCTGTAGCTCTGGCGGTAGGCATGCTTTGGGCCGCGTGCGGGCGTCCAAGACTGAACTGCTTTTCTTTTTTTTTCAGGTTAGGTATCGTGTTTTGGCACGTGGTTATGGAGGTACAAGGTAGAAGTAGAAAATCATACTTGGGGTAGTCTTCAATGGAATGGTGTTAATTTGTATTTTCGTCCACAACCCCTCCGTTGTGGCCTTGCAACAGACCCACACCACGCAGAAGCTGATACACGTGCAGAACATAAATATAGCCATTCGCCTTTATTCCAGGCTTACAGAAACTGGGAAAATCTACAACTCCAAACAAACCCCGAAACTCCCATCTCCATTTCCCAAACCCAGCAAAAAGGTACACACTACATACATCTCCACTCCACTTTCCTACCCACTCTTCCCAACCCCCAAACACCCCGCCGCAGCCCTCAACTCCCCCACCACCCTCCCCTCAAGTTCATTTTCCCACTCCCCCTGCGCCTTCCTATTTACCAACCCCGCATCTCTCTCATCAACAACCACAATCCTCTCCCTCAATCTCCCCACCTTCCCCAACCACCCCTCCAAATCCTCCCTCACACTCTCCTTATCCCACTCCAGCCTCTCGATTCCCTGCGCCGAAACACCTAACCTCGCGCCATTAGCACGGACGTTATCCAGGATATTGTCGATGAGAGCTAGCGAGTGGATTTCACTCGCTATACTGAGCGTGATGCGCGTGTTGGCGGAGCGAAGGTTTAACGCATTTGAGGCGCGGGAGAGTTGTTCGGGGAAGTTGTTTAGGAAGGCGGAGATCTCGGCTGCGATGGCCGGACCGACGGCGCGGAGGAGGTTGAGGCAGAGGGGGAGGATGCCCTTTGTCCAGATCAAGAAGACGCAGGGTGGGGCGTCGAAGGGCGACATGCCGCCGCGTCGTCGGAAGTAGTTTAGCAGGTTCGCGGAGTTGAGGGTCGCGAGGATGCCTTCGACGGCCATGGATTCGGCGAGGGGCTGGAGGGAGGAGAGTGAGAGGAGGAAGAGGATGCTGAGTTCGCCGTAGATGGGATCTTTGTTTTGAGACACCAAGCGGTCGGACCAGGAGAAGAGGGAGGTGGCGTAGCGGATTGTGGAGCTGTTTGCGAAGAGGAGTGCGGCTTGCGAGTGCCAGGTCGTCATTTCGGGGATTGCGAGGATGGTTTGGAGGATGGCGGTTAGGAGAGCGAAGTCGGAGGGCGTGACGGTGTCGGGGTTGGAATGCAGTTGGGTCGCGAGGCTGCGGAAGCCTTTGGCGACTGTGTCGGCGAGGATTTCGAGGAGGTGGTTCGAGATGGGCTCGACGATGGTGTTGTGACTGGCGGGGAGAGCGCCGCGGAAGCTGGACCGTAGGGAGCTTTCTTCTGGGTTGGCGGAGTCGGGGGTAAGATGGAACTGTAAGCCAAGGTAGAGGATGCGGAGGAGAGAGCGGTAGAGTTCTACGGAGTCGCTCGAGAAGACGGTGTCGAAGTCTGGGGTTGCTGCTCGAACTGCGTTCCAGATGGGAGCCAGCAACTGCCTTGCTTCTGCGTTGTTCACCTTTGCTTGCGCCAGTCTTTGGAGAAGAACGAAGGCAAGATCGGTTCGTACAACAGTCAGCTGTCCAAACAGAGCTTCCGGGAGGGAAGACTGGGAGTTCGACGTCATGCAGTCTCTCACAACCTTGATGAGAAGTCTGGCGAGCCCTTCGTCCTTTTCAACCAGGTTGCTCAGTTCTAGAGCCAGCAGCTTCCAGCTTTGCAGCAGTTGAATCTCAGACTCCATGAGGGAGAGATTGACATTGGCGCGTTCCACTTCGGCCATGAACCCCTCGCGTTTGCCCTTCGGTCCATGCCATTTGCTACTGTAACTCAGCAACTTGTCCGCCAGTTCCACATCGTAGAAGAAGTTGCGGCCGTAAGACACAGACAGCAAGGGTACGCGCTTGAAGCTGTCCAAATCAAGTCCATCAAAATGTGCCTCGAAGTTTTTCCTCAATCGAGAATGCAGCGAAGGATTGTACGCGGAGCATTTGAGCGCGTTCTCGGACAAGTACGTCAAGCACGGCACTACCTCCTTAAGGGCTGTGATATCGTTCGTTTGTCGGGAGTTATGGATGTACATTGCGAGTACATCGCAAGTAAGGGCAGCGAACTTGTTCAAGTCGGCTGCCAAGGCCTCTCCAATGTTCTTCGTTGGCGGTATCCATCTGAGGAAAGCAAGGAGCTTCTTGATGAAATCTTTGTGGTCTCTTAATGGGCCCATAGCCCATGCCCAATGGTTCTGTGCCTCACAGACGAATTCGAGCATTGATGAGTACAACTTCCAGTCCTGTGGTTCGTTCCCCACATACATGTTGGCAAGTGTATCGAGGGCTCGCTTTAGCAGAGCCTTGTCCCTGAGAGGGCCGGAGCTCGAGTCGTTCTTTTTCTTGACCGCTTCACGGGGCGTGCTTCCGGTGAGTAGATACAACGAGAACCACTGTTGTTTACATGACACCACAGCAGAGAGAAGATTCCAGACCTGAGTCTGGATATCTACTATGCTCAGAGGCTCACCCAGTTGGGCGAGGACGCTGAGGAAGTTCTTCGCAGTCTTTGGGCCTAGGTGACCCAGTAATGAAGGCGGCTCCACGTCGTTGGCCATTTGTGAGCCATTTAAACAGCGTGAGCCGTCGACGTCGGGCGCACGGACGGCACCGCGTACCAAGCTCTCTAGGAGAACCACAACTGGTGACGTATACAGGTCGCTGGTGGCATACAAGCGTGTTAAAAGAGGGGTGGCTTTGAAGAGCTGTTGCTCTAGGTGTGTCCATGGCCGCTTCAGTAGAGTGGCAATCCGGACAAGGGTGTTCGAGAACACAAGGGCCTTTAGTGTTTGCTGTCTCCATAGACCGGCCGAAGTTGTCAAGAAAGAGCTGTTGTCGGTGCTCGCACCTGACAACAAGGACGTAAGGATGGGGATGGTGGGTAGATCGTTGGCGGAGGCGGGGAGGTAGAGCTGAGTAAGGTATTCCGCGATTGGAGCAATAACACCAGTGACCTTCTTGCGCGGCACATTGCTGTCATCGACACCATATGCATAACGCATCACTGCGTCAAACGCCGTACATATGCAGATATTTATCTCAAGCTGGTCCTCCAATCGTATGTATCTCCAATTCATCGCGCCCTCATAGATGCTGGCAATCGTCCTTCCGAACGAGAGTAAGATATTGCTCATGACCTTGTCGGAGATGCCACTGTCGGACGTAGTGGCTGTATTGAAGCGAGTGACTGCCTTGGAGGTAGCTTTGCGTGCGACAGACTTGCCGACGGCATCTTCGACCAAACTATGGAATAGCTGGATGCATCCGATGAGAAAGTCGTAGCGGCCTACGACCATCTCCGTGCCGATGAGGACGCTCGCCAGACTACCACCGTTTCCTTGCGTCTCGAGAAATCGGCTGCGCGTAAGCCACGGCCAGACCCGATTTGGCGCGACGAGCGCGAGTGCTTGGAGGAAGCGTATGCAGTTGACGAGCAGCTCTAGCAAGTCCGGGTTGCCGGGTTCCCGACTTTGCAAAAGCAGGCCATCGTCAAACACAGCAAGGACAACAGCAACCGTATCTGCGGAGCGGTCCTGCCCAATGTTTAGAGCATTCAGAAGCTCGGCCGATGCGACACCGTCATCCTCTCGCAGTGAAGAGTGGAGAAGGTCGGAGAAGAAGCCGATGATTTCAGTCGCATTTTCCAAGGAGATTGGCTGCTGAGAGGTGTATTCCACCTTACAGCTGCCTACCACGAAAGTCGACAAAAGCTGGACAAGATACTCCATTGCCGAATGAGGCCAGCGCCACATTGCAACGAAGGGGGGTGACTTATCATCCACGATAACGCCCTCCGTCCCTGCAGGTATGACCATGGAGTCCTCACCGCCTGCATGTGCCTTCTCCCTGAGCAATTTGGCCCCGCGAATGGTACTGGAGAACTGCGGCAGTTCATGGTCGAGCGAGACACAGTTAGCGTTTTCTTCCTCCCGAATTGAACTGTACACGGGAGGCCCAACAGGGAAGTTCTGCATGAATGTTTCCATGGCGGTGAGCATGCTAGCTGTCGCAGGCAATCGATCGTCGCTTGGTTTCTCGCCGCGGGTAAGGGCACTGGAGAATTTGAGAAGAGGTGTAAGCTCGTATGGGTACCGCAAACGGGCTTCATCGATCAACAGGGGACGCAGAACCTCATCATCCTTCAGGAAGAATGCGGTAATGGGGTCGATGTGGCGAGGTGCATCATCTTCCATCCAGGTTCTGAAAGTGCGGTCCCCAGTCATGATGGCGTGAGCGCAGATGATAACGTCCGGAGCATAGTCCACCACTCGGCTGCTTAACCCTGCACGTAACAGATGCAGCAGGAGGAAGCGGAACCGATCTCTAGACACCTGGTCGATGGTAGTTCCGTAAGACCTCATTCCCAGGTTCAGTAGCTGTGTGACGATTTCTAGTACGCCATAAGCGGTGCAGGTCTCCCCAATGTCTTGGTATGGCATCTTCTTGTCAAAAAGCTCATCATCCACCTTCGTCAGACCTTCGATGGCTCTTTCGAGGGCACTGGGCGCAGACAACGGCCCACTTGTGCTGCCAGGTGTTTGATGCTCTCGCAGGTTCTCAGCTTCAGTGGCCAGCATCGAGAGGCGCCAGGTAATGATGGACCATGCGAAGGCTGGCGGAGTTGCGGGGCTAGGTCCGAGTGCCTTCGCTCTTCCAAAGATGTTGGTAATGGTTTCCAGAACGCTGCCGCTGAGCAGATAGCAAGCCGGTGACCACGAGCTGCTGTTTCCATTTTGCAGGTCCTCCAAAACGACGTCGACCTTGAGCACAGCCAAGGAGAGGAGGGAGACGAGCATTTGGACCAAGGGGGCCAGGTGTTGTTGCTCTGGCAGAGGTATTGTAAGATTGCAGAAGAAGTCCCGTTCCGCAAGAGAAGTGAACCACCGCTCGACTGTGTCTGCTTTGACGAATGTGTCGGTATACAGATCGGCATGTAGAAGCGAAATATGCAAAAGGTGAATGATCTCTGTGACTTGGGCAGTAAGCCACAATGCTGCAGCGGATTCTTGTACAGTGTCGGGCACATCCCAGGCGAAGCCGTTGTCCACGGCATTCCATCTTTGGCTGACGGCGTCGATACATTTTTCGAGCGCTCCTCCCTCAGTCACACATTGCTTCGCCGCAATCTCCTTGCCTAAGTCCTCAAGCCACCCGCTGCAGACACGATAGTCGGCGCCGTGGGTTCTCCTCAGTGGTTCTGCTCCGCCCCAAGCTACCAGAAGCTGGCTCGTCCGCAAGAGGGAGATGCGGGTCGTGGTATAGGTACGAAGAAGGCGAAGTTTGCGCTGGTCCTCGGCATCGAACTGAACGTCTGCAAGTCCGGAGGGCGAGGTGATGAGGGAGGAGTTTGGGATGATGGTAGAGGCGCCCAAGCTAGAGAGACCAGCTGCGTCGTTCACGCTCAAAGCCTCCTCTTGAGTAAGTCCGCTCAACAGCTGCACTTTGGGGCGGTTCTGCCACTCCAGCATGGCTAATTGTAGGGCGACATATTCCGAGATGTGAGCGAGCTTGGACAGCCAGAGCGCGTCGGCTTTGATCTCGTCGAAGTTGTAGCCGGCACCGACTCTAGTCGCCACATTGATGGGAGCTGTCTTCGCATCAAACTTCTGCCTCTCATGGGCTGAGGGCGCAGGGAAAGGCTGCCAGGGCGCGCAGAGGGCGCTCAAGCTGTCCCGGTCGCGGAGAAAGTCGCGCAGCGCACTGCTTTTCGTGGCCGTCTCGGGATCGCAGAGAGCTATGTAGGCCGTCTCCCAGGATCTGCAATAGTCAGCGGTTTTCTCAGCAGTGCGGAGGGGGACGATGTACATGAGCTGCAGCTTGCCTGTCAGGCAATCCTCAAGCCAGAGCTCTGCGGGAGGCGTGGGGAATTGTTCGGGGGCCATTGCGGCGCTGCAGTGCGCTCTCGTGCGTGAGACGTCTACCCAAGGGCCATGCGGAGGAGATGGGGGTGTCAAACTTGGGTGCTGTGGACTTGTGAAGTTGTGATTGTTGTTGCGAAGCTTTTGGCGCACAGACGACGTGACGGAGGTCTTGGTAGCCCGAGCACGCGCCAGGAACGGAAGTCGCGCTATTCAGAGGCCGCGGGGCTTTGCTGACTCCGCACCTGCAGCTTCCATTAATTTATTGATCTATACACGTCTTTCTCTCTTCAATTACACACTCCCAGTTCGTCCAGAAAACAGCAATTCACCCGTTCTACTCTCCCTCCTTTGCGCGCCAGCATCATGGCCGCACCGCTGGCGCTGATCGACCATTCACCCCACCATCCTTCGCCGTCGCCTGCCATCTCGACTGCTTCGAACCTCATTCTCATAGACAACTATGACTCATTCACCTGGAACGTCTATCAGTACCTGGTTCTCGAGGGAGCTACTGTAACCGTCTTTCGCAATGACGAAATCACACTCGAAGAGTTGATCGCAAAGAATCCCACCCAGCTCGTCATCAGTCCCGGGCCCGGCCACCCTGAGAAAGATGCCGGCGTGAGCAACGACGCTATCAAGCACTTCAGCGGCAAGATCCCCATACTGGGCGTCTGCATGGGAGAGTGAGTGACGTCTCTACCTGCTTCCGACACAACCTTAACACCTATAGGCAATGCATATACTACTCGTTCGGCGGCCGTGTTGACGTTACTGGCGAAATACTGCACGGCAAGACCTCGCCTCTCCGACATGATGGAAAAGGCGTGTATGCAAACGTTCCCCAGGATCTCCCAGTGACGAGGTACCACTCGTTGGCCGGCACCCACCCCACCCTCCCGGAATGTCTCGAAGTAACGTCTTGGATTGCCTCCGGACCAGATGGGGGGAGAGGCGTCATCATGGGCGTGCGACACAAGGAATATGTGATCGAGGGCGTCCAGTTCCACCCGGAAAGCATTCTGACTGCAGAGGGGAGAGTCATGATGAAGAACTTCCTGCACATGCAAGGCGGCACCTGGGCGGAGAATGAACGGCTGTCGAAGGAAGCACACGCCAAAGCCACTGGAGCTGCACCGAACGGGACTACGAAGAAGGACAAGCAGACATCGATATTGGAGAGGATTTACGACCACCGCCGTGCAGCTGTCGCCGAGCAGAAGAAAGTCCCATCGCAACGTCCCAGCGACCTCCAGGCATCGTACGATCTGAACCTCGCTCCTCCGCAGATTAACTTTGTGGAGAGGCTGAGGAAGTCGCCGTACCGGCTGTCGCTCATGGCCGAGATCAAGCGCGCCTCGCCATCGAAAGGAATAATCTCGCTGTCAACTTGCGCGCCGTCACAGGCCAGGACGTACGCGAAAGCTGGCGCTAGCGTTATCTCTGTCCTGACCGAGCCGGAGTGGTTCAAAGGAAGCATCGACGACTTGCGCGCAGTGCGTAGAAGCCTCGAAGGCATGCCGAACCGGCCTGCAGTGCTCCGCAAAGAATTCATCTTCGACGAATACCAGATCCTGGAGGCCAGGTTGGCGGGCGCCGATACCGTCTTGCTGATTGTCAAGATGTTGGATGAAGGGCTTTTGAAGAGGCTATATCTCTACTCCCAATCACTGGGCATGGAACCGCTAGTTGAGGTCCAAAATGAAGATGAGATGCGCATCGCAGTCAATTTAGGCTCCAAGGCCATTGGGGTCAACAATCGTAACTTGGTGAACTTTGAAGTCGACCTCGAGACTACGAGCCGCTTGATGGACATGGTTCCGAAGGAGACGATTGTCTGTGCTCTTAGTGGCATTGCAGGCCCGAAGGACGTAGAACCGTACCTCAAGAGCGGCGTCGGTGCTGTCCTCGTTGGCGAGGCCCTTATGCGAGCATCGAACACGGCGCAGTTCATCTCTGATCTGCTCGGTAACACGGGATCGTCGAAGAAAGACGCTGCCACAAGTACAAACAGTCCCTTGGTGAAAATCTGCGGTACTCGTAGTGCAGAGGCTGCGAAGGTCGCCATTGGGGCTGGCGCAGACCTCATTGGTATCATCCTCGCCGCTGGCCGCAAACGAACTGTGTCTACGGAAACAGCCCTGGCAATATCAGAAGTGGTGCATGGGACAGACAAGCCGCAGTCAGACCCTACACCATCTATAAAAGAGTCATCAACCGCTTCGGAGTTCTTCGACCATGCGTCCTCACACCATATCTGCTCAAGGAAGCATGCGCTTCTTGTGGGTGTCTTCCAGAATCAACCCCTAGAATACATTCTCGAACAACAACAGTCATTGAATCTCGACATCGTCCAGCTCCATGGTAACGAGCCCATCGAGTGGGCGAAACTGATCCCTGTGCCGGTCATCAAGAGCTTCAGCCCCAAGGACCATGGCATCGGTGTGCGCGGATACCATGCTCTGCCCCTTCTGGATGCGGGTGCCGGGGGCACAGGACAACAGTTAGATTTGTCAGAAGTCATCAAGCTGCTGGAGAAAGATGAGGGCGTTCGCATTGGTCTGGCTGGCGGACTCAACCCGGACAACGTTCAAGAAGCAGTTTCGAAGCTTCAAGGGTACAAGAATCGGATTGCGGTAGTGGACGTGAGTAGTGGTGTTGAAGAGGACGGGGAACAGAGTGTGGACAAGATCAAGGCATTTATCACAGCTGCGAAGGCGCTCTGAATAGGGAGGCGCTGTCGAGGTTCGTTCTTCAAGGTACTTTCGGTGTCTGATACCATGGCCATAGACTTCCAATGACTTCCATATGTTGAATTTTACTTTTCTTCCAGTTTCCCTTTCCATTGCCTTCACTTCATCATCCTGTTTTCGAAGCACATGCGGCGTGAAGTTTCACCCTTGCGATGCACTGGTGAAAGTGAGCCGTCTTCACATCGTGAACTCACCGCTCCAGCAACAACCGGGAATCGGCCGGGCAATGGCCAGCCACTGGCCCGACCACTTTTCACTCTTCTCACCTCACCTTGCCAATTTTTTGCATATAACCTGCTCCTCCCCCGCAATTTTTTTCTTCCCTTCTTGTCTCCCGCTTGCAAACAACTTGCTCAATCTTTGCAACCCTTTTCAACAACTCATCAGCTACATCTTGTCCACCCTCCCGCCCACGACACCATGCCACCCCTCTCCCGGCTCACGATAACCACAACGTCCGACCTCCGCGAACCCCAAGCCCAACTCCGCAGATGGGTCGAAGCGAACGGGGGCCGCTGGGTCGCCAAACCGGTGAAAGGGATTACGCATCTTGTGTGCTCGAAGGAGGCTTGGAAGAAGAAGAATGAGATCGGTAAGTACATATATTCCTCGAAGGATGCGGGGGAAGAGAATGAGGGAAACCCGTCTGTGAGTCGTATCCTACAATAGTGCTAATATGCGATGCCAGTCACCAAAGCGCAGGAGTACGGCGCGCAGGTCGTGAGCTATGACTGGTTGGAAGACAGTTTACATAAGAAGAGGAAGTTGGCGGAGCGGAAGTATCTGTGGGATACTGTGACGAAGGAGCGGAGGACGAGGAAGAAGATTGCGAGGTTGGGGCCGGTGCATGATCGTGAGTTTTCTTCCTGACCCTCGTGAAGGGAGTGGGGTGCTGGTGCTTGGATGTTTGTGCTGATGATTGAAGGTATGAGGTTTGAGAAGGGCGCGAAGATCGCCGAACTGGATATCGGGTCAGGTGAGTCGATGGCGCGTGAAGATGGAGGTGTCCAGGCTGGTGGGTTTAGGAGTTGTGTTGAGGCGCTGAGGGAGAGGAAGAGGAGGAGGGAGGAGAAGGGGGTCGACGGAATCTCCTGCGACCTGGCCATAAGCAGCGAAGGTGCCGAAGAGAAAACCGACAGGCCGAAAGAGAAGTCTAACCACAACGCCACACACAAACCTGACGAATATCCAGACAAGCAGACCAACGGTTCCTGCGTATCCGCCATCGACAACCGGGACCCATCTCCTCCCGACCCCTCTTGTACCTCTCCTCAGCGAATGCTGCCGACACCGCCTCCCACCACAACCAACATCGCCCCACCTCCCCCAGCTCCAAAAGCTGAGAGACTTGCAGACAACTACCACCTCTACATAGACTCCACAGGTTTCGAATACGACGTCCGCCTCCATCGCACCAATCTCCGCCTGAACAGAATCTCGCTGTACACACTCCGACTCTTCGAATCAAACACGACACCGCATACATACTGTACCTTCATACGGTACAAGCCGCCACCGCCGGAAGCCTTTTCCCTTATACCCTTGGGAACCTCTGGCCTCCCAAAATCAGCCAAAGATCGCCCTGCCCTCACCCAAGAACCGCGCACCACACCCGAGGAAACTTCGCACAAGCCCACGTCTCCCGCGATCGAAGTCACCACGCCCCCCGATCCATCGCTGCCTCCGCCCAGTCACGCGCCTTACCGCACGCTCCTCGTGCCCCTGAATTCAGAGTACAGTACCGCGTTCGCGGCTTTCACGGACGCGTTCCGCGGTTTGACGTTTGTGGCGTGGGAACTGAGACATTGTGTTGATGTCAGGGAAATGCAGAAGAAGGCTGCGAAAGAGACGGCGAAAGAACCGTTCGTGTATACGCTCCCTATCCCGCCGAGGGCGATTGGTGTAGTCCCTGCTCTCCCAGTCGTCGCGAAGGATGCTGGAAAGGATAAGGAAGTGCATGGATTGGCCGCGAAAATGGGATTACCGGGTATGGATGTCGGGATCGGGGAGGGCATGGTGGGGAGTGATGTTATCAGGGAGGCGGCGCGAGAGAGAGAGAGGGAGAGGGAGGAAAGGGATGCTGAGAAGAGGAGGAGGAAGAATGGGGCGAAGGGTCTGGTGCAGGTTAGGGGGAGGGTTGGGGCGAGTGCTGGGCGTGGGAGTTTGGGGATGAGTGGGGCGGTGGGACAGAGGGTTCGTGGAGCTGTTGGGGGGCCGGTGAGGAAGATTAAGGGGATGAGTACGTTTAGGCAGGTTTATGGGCAGCAGCTTTGAGGTGTGGATGGTGGGAATTCTGCGGATTAGGCTATGGAGGTGGATGGGGATGGTGTATAAGCAGTACCTGCTTACTTGGGCAATGAACTAGTCCGCTCGTCTGGGATGTGGTAGCATTATTCCCAGTGAGCAAAGCACACTGCACCCATCAGTCGAGGAATAACGATATTTTTCATGATGCGTAATTCCCCCAGCGTAGGACACTTTCTACTCTGATACCGTATCTTGGACGATCCGGGTGAAAAGGTTCGCGTTTTCTGAAACAGAAATGATGCTGGTGATGATGACAACGATTACCATTTTCGTGATTGTCAAACTTCACTTCAGCTCCCTGGCCCAGGTATAAATACCTCCTTACTTCTACCTCACGACCTCCTCCCACACATCGCCTGATCTGGAAGAATCAAAAAGCATAGAACACCATCGCCATGAAGTCGATCTGCGTGCGGGTTTCAGTATCAAAAATCGTCGACAGAATGCTCGATGGACGTTTTCTGTCCGGGCGCACTTATTTCTCTGCATATAATAAAGGAGATGTGAAGTGATAGCGTGTGACGTAGCAATCATGATAATCTTTAACATCATCACAAACTCAAATGTGCCATGGAAGTGGGGTTCGTTCTCCGCCTCCAATCGCCGGGGAAGTATATAAGCGCGCCCGCTTCCTCCATCTCCAGGTCTCCACAGGCTTGGGATGCGAGATCTCATTCTCGAAAAATATGCGATCAAAAAACAAAATCTCATGGCCGTATGATCTGGTCTGCTTTGTCTTTGTGACTTGTGATAGGGTTATATTGTAAGCAAAACTAAAGAAATAGTGATGCAGTCCTTCATAACCCTGACATTACCCTGAAACATGTTTCTTGATTGAAATGATGATAGTGATGATTTGCTGCTCCTCCCTCCGTCAGTCACTACTTCGACGCACTAGATATCTATATAAACCCCCTCTCTTTGATCCCGCGTAGAACTTCTCTCTTTACTCCGCTCCAGATTACAGATCTGGAGGCGATGAAAAATGGCTGTTTACCCCTGGCATGAGTTCCAGCTCTTGCTTGTGCAAACAGTGCACTCTCTCTATTGCGATGGAGAATCTGTTATATCGGCAGTGATGAGAGAGAGTGTTGGTGATTGTAATCATTAGGGTTATTAGTATTACCTACCACTGACAACGACAAATCAGAGATTGGATCCAAAAGCGGTGGCTCCATCTGAAAGGTCCCTCGGGGACGACAGAATTGTGTTCAACGTAACCTTCTACCGCACGCTTCCAAAAATTCAAGGTTGACTACACAGTAGTAAGTTGAATCGCTAGATCTCTATCTCCGCAAAGGAGAAGGAACGTTCACCCCTCTTTCTCCGCGGGAGCTAAAGGTTAGCATAGGGTTTCCGAAGTCCACGGCTGTCGTAGACACTTTAGTCAACCCTCTACAAGCAGCGTCTTCCCCTAGCACCTCATAACGCATCGTCATGATCACGCAATCCAACGCCCCTCTGACCATGGCATACAAGCAACCACAACTCCTAGCTTCGACTTCCCCAAGAGTACTCCATCGCAGATCGCGCAAGAACTCACCACGTGCGCTGTTCCATACTTTAACGGTCTTGAATATTGAAGAATTGACGTCATAGTCCCAGCAAAAGGCACTAGAGTTAGCGCAAGCCACACCCGCTTACCAAATTTCCCCGCAACCCAACTGGAGACTACTGCGTATGGCCTTGGAAATGATGAACGAACGAGGCCGACGAAGGAAGGTGCGATGCAGGGTGTTTGCGTGATAGAGGCAGGGTGTGGAGGAAGGGAATTGCAGGGTGTGAAGGATTCATGCGGTGGTGAAGACATGGCGTCATTATGTAGTTGTCCTCTACTGAACCCCCATCCTCAATCCGAGAGAGGTGGATTAGCGAGCAGCGATCTCGCTATCCCACCTATATCGCAACACATATTGAGATTATGAGCGCTTGTAGATTAGACACTGCACACTTCCACCCATCTACCATATTGATCTCTCACCCCGGGGCACTCGCACAATCGAAATCATTGGTATTACTTCGCTTTAGCAAGCCACCGCACCACGAGCTGAGTTCTCCACTCCCGATTCGCGGGTTCGGATGTTGAGGGTCCGAAGGAGATCGGCAGGGAAACGAGCCGCCGCGGGCGTGGCAGGCTCGCGAGTAAGCGATGTTATCAATGGTGAGGTCAAGATGCGGTGATCCGTACGACGGTTTAGTAGTGTGTGGAGACGGGGACACGTGGTGTAGATCGATGCTTGTGGACTTGGGTAGGGAGGGTAGGAGATTGTGTCTGGGGAATGGAAGCAGCAGTAGCAATTTGATACACGGGTAATGGGAGATCAAATTGGGTACCTTTGTAGAAAATTCTTGCCTCAATTACTGTATGGGGGTATTCTACAATCTGTCCTTTCCTCTTCCGCCTCCATTTCAACTTGTGACCGTCCCCAAGATAAAGAAAACCCGTCATCTGCCCAGCTCAACATCGTTGACGGAGCGCTTTACCAAGCTAAGGGCAGGCGGGAAGCGACCGACTTGTTACAAAATATATGGATATCTAATAAAAGGAAATAGAGAAGAAGCGAACGGTCGCTTGCTGACGACACCAGCACTTGGTGACGATGGCAGCAGAGGAGTGTTGTGCTCGGGACTGGATCCGTAGACGACAGGTATCGTGTAATGGTCCATGTGTGGAGCATGCCGGAAGGGAAATGATATCGAGGTATCTATATCGCAACTTTTGTTGTTGGGTAAGTCCGGCTGGTAATATAGGAGACGTCGATGAAGTGCCGAGTAGTGAGACACCCTGATGGTCATGGCCGGCCACTCATTTCCGTGACGACCTAGGCGAGACCTCGCCCCGTCTTCGAGCCTCTTCCTTGATGAGCTTGTCGACATGCATGGCAGCGTCCTCAGTGGTGGTCTTGGCGGTCAGGTAGCCGTCCGAACTTTCCAGCTCCAGTGGAGTGACGGGCCCCGGGCTGCCTGCGGGGATGAGACGTGGGCTCACGGGTTTGGTGACAGGTGCTCGGTTCATGTGCTGCTGGACGAGGTGGAAGGGGTACATCGGCGTCGAAGGGTCGACATACTGCATGTGGAAGGACCGTGGAGACATGGGCGCCTGGGGACTGTTGGGGCCAGTAGCAGGCGTAGCAGCCATGCTAGAGCTCTGCGAGGATGGGAAGTTGGCTGGGTGGAAGCGCGGTAGTGATGGGAGTCTGAGGGTAGCAGCGGTGCCAGAGGAATGCTGACGGCCATGTGGCACGGGGCGGGGACGACGGCCAGGAGAGGGGACGGCGAGAGACTGCATCTTGGGCGACAGGGGCGAGCCGGTGGGAGGCATTTCGTCTTTGGGATTGCGAGAGTTCATGCGATGGGATGCTGGCGCTGAGAGGGACTTTGAGGTGGTGTGGGGCAGAGCGTGAGAGAGAGGGTGAGAATTGATATATCTATCTCAGCACCAAGACTGCCACGCTCGGGAAGGTGCCGATTTAATTCTGGGCGTTTCACGTTTCCCTTGCGGAGAGAGCAGGCAGGTGCTAAGCGGGGTCCAATCTGCGGAAAAGCGGCAAGGTCTGGCGATGCTTTGGGCAGTCGAGGTACGGGGTTGCAGCGGCCGAGTGCTGATTGGAGGCAGCGGATGGGTTCTAATTGGAGAGAGGTCGGTGATCGTTTGGTGCCCAGAGACCCTGATCGTAGAGGGAGCGCTTGGGGCGGGAGACAGATTAGGGTGATTATGTGTGGAGCAGCTGTGGTGGTGGTGGTGAAAGTGGGCTCGAGGGTGGGCAGCAGCGCGCTTTTCTACCTGGCTGCCTCTGTGTACCCAAGTCGTCTTAGGCGCATCGTGAGGCCTGGCGAGCGTGTGACTTTTCTTGGGCTGGACATGGGATCGGACAAAGTCCACCATCCGTCATCTGCTGGTGCTTGTGGCGGCGGGGCGGCGGGCAGCGGGTGATTCGCCGAGCTGGGCAACCGGAAGTGTCCGCAAGAATGCGCTTACAATGACGCACTTTGTGGTGCCCGATTCCCATCGTGAGGACGCCGCGCGAGCCGAGTGCCGGGCACTAATTTGATGCGGCTTAGTGCACGTGTTGCAATGTTCACTGCACGCCAGCCTCGCACTCCGTTTGATAGCCGGGACCCAGCAGCGACTCTATTCACCGCACGCCATCCAGACTCTCTACTACCAGTTGACGCCAGCCATTATTCCCCTCACACTAGCATCCCATCTGAGATGCACTTTCTCGAAACAACCATGTTCCCCATCCTCTAGCAAAAGTCGCGCAGTCCAACCTTAGCCCATCAACACGGCGCTACAAACCGCGCTCGCAATATGCATTACCAGGACATTCGTGGCAGGTGATGATTGCGGCAATGTTCGCCTTTGTCTTCCGTGCCGTCTCTGTCGTTTATCCGTAGTACCTAGGTAGTCTACTAGCATGCGAAGCACTGTCCAGCTTTCATCGCCGGCGCTTACAAGCACTATCAATATTCCGACGGGCGCATCTCCCGCACCCGCTCTGCAATGCAGTGTTTTCTTGCATGTCATGGTCCCAAGAGCATGGTGTCGGCTGAACAGGAAGACTTCCGAGTACCAGAGATCATCGACCGACATCGGCTTCTGTTCATTACACGAGGCAAAAAAAAAATCACCAGTTCGTTGCTGGGCCGGCGCCGTAGGCAGCGCCGTGTGTGCACAAGGTCTCAGTTGATGGTGGAGGCGGTGAAGAGCACACATCGTCGACACATGCTGTGCTAGAATGGGGTCTTTGTTGTGAGGCTGCTCCAGGCACAGAGGAGTATGCTAGCCTGGTGCTGCAGCCTCTTGAGCCTGCTACGTCGGAATCTCCCCTCTCTGCTATCATCTTGCTCCCAGCTTGTCCAGCGCCCGCGCACCCTGCTCTTGCCACTCCTGTTTTGAGATCCACATGTTCTCCTTGTCCGCCATCTGCAGCCCGTCAGTAAGTGTATCAGAGACAATGGGGTCACATACAATATTGGCGAGCACCGCGCCTCCGAGGAACACCATGTGTCGCCGCCGAGGCGGGTCTTCGATGCGCACCTTGAATTTCTGCACTGCGTCAGTATTGCACAACTGGTCTGACCCTGTGTACCCACGTTCAGCCTCTCCGGATTGCCTCCAAGCACTCTCGTGAGCCACAGCTGCTTTAGCTCCTTCTCCAACCGGCTGGGAAGACCAGGGTACATGCTGCTGCCACCGCTGAGCACAATTGCCTTGTAGAGACTGCTCCGAACATCCACGTCCGCATCCTGGATCGTCTTGAACAGCATCTCTGCGATGCCCGGCTGCTCGACATCCACGAGATGCGGCTGGAACATGCATTCCGGAGCCTCGAAACGCTCGCTGCCCACACGGATCACACGGCCGTCCGGCAGCGTGTACGACTCCACTAGCACCGTCGTCTCCTCGCTCAGGCGCTGGTCCAATTCGAGATCGTACGAGACGTAGCAGAGCTTCTCCTTGATTTGCCGTACCGTCTCGAAGTCTGCCGTTCGGTTCAGGGCGTAGCCTCTTCTCAGGAGCAGCGCAATCAGGTTTCGTGTGACATCGCGGCCGGCAACGTCCAGACGTCGTGTGAGGTGGTTGAGCACCGTGCTCTCGTAGACTGGGACAATATGCGTGACGCCGTCGCCAGAATCCACAACTACTCCAGAGGACAAGCCCTGCGCGTACAAGGCCAGCACAGCCTGTATAGCCACATACACACCGCCGAAGCCGTACCGCTCGAACATGACCTCTGCCATCTGCTCACGATTCTTGAGGGGGTTCATGGGCGGCTCCGTGAGCAGAATCTTCCGGCCTGTTGGATCTAAGCGCATCTTCTCGAAAAAGGTGTAGTCCCAGAGGTGCTGCATGTCGTCCCAGCGCTTCACGATGCCGTTCTCCATCTGCCGGCCGCGAGACAACGTTAGCGCAAGCCGTGTCTCACATTGCCTTGACAAGCTCCCGGACACGTACAGGATATGTGATCTGGAGCATCGAGCGTGCTGCCGCCGCCTCGTCACCGCACATGATGTCCTTGATCTGTATGTCGCCCAACGCATCTCGTTCCTCGGCACGCAGAATCGGACGGCCGACAATCGACGGGTATTGGTGGTCTGGGAAGTTCTGGAGGAGTGATTCAGTCGGACTGAAGCTCTGAAGGTAGCTTGAAGCTTGAGCGCACCTGTCCAGCATAGCCAGCCTTCAGGAAACCGGTCCCGCCATCGAGCACTGGGAAGCTGGTCAGCAACAGTGGGGTCGGAGCAGCTGGTCATACCGATGGGAACCTCAGCCATGCTTGCAATAAAGAATCAAATTGAACGCTAACCAGGACGACAAGGTGAAAGCTGGAGAGTAGTGTAGCTATAGCTGTGCATGGTAGAGGGGCTGCCCAGGTGGAGTTGACGTTGCCTGACTGGTCCGTGCCCCAGCTCCGAATCGGGCAAGACTCAAGAGGCAGACGGCAACAGCGACCAGAGAAGACTGCAGGTGCCCTGCACAGAGCTATGTTGAATGACGACTATTTGAGTAAAGCACAGGAAATAATGAGTAAACGCAGAGCAAAAGCCGTTCCTGATCTCGTGAGGACTATGGAAATACACAAAGGGCCTATTGCGGTGCAGTATTTCTCCGTGTAGAACAGTCTTGCAAAGTGCCACAGTCAGGGGAGCAAATAGTGTAATACGAAAGTTCGACCATGACTTCACACATTGGGAGGATGTTTTTCTGTGTACTTCACTTGAGTCCCCCACAATAGGAAGTGGTGCTAAACCGCTGATGGGGTGCTCTTTGATTGGTCCCTTGGTCCCTTCCCCAATCGCTTAGGTAGGTCTTGGCACCCACAGCCCTTTTGCGCAAGCGAACACCAAAACTTTCCTCCTCAGCCGACGATTCACCAACCGCCAGTCCACCAGCACAGTCGGTCAAGATGCCTTTCGTAAGTCTGGGTCCTAGCAAGATGCTTCGAAGGGAATTTGAAGCTTGCGACTCATGAGCACGAAACTGATGGACGCAGTCCAAGGAGAAGAAGAACAGCGCCTATTTCTCCCGCTTCCAGGTGAAGTACAAGAGGAGACGGTACGTCTAGCGCCCTTGAAATTGAACTACAACTGACAAAATTCCAGCCAGGGCAAGACTGACTACTGTATGTCCCGACTCGCCCGCGAGCACCGCAGCACCCGATTCTAATGCACTCCCAGATGCCCGCAAGCGGTTGGTCACCCAGGCCAAGAACAAGTACGGCGCTCCTAAGTACCGTCTCGTTGTCCGCTTCACGAACAAGGACATCATCTGCCAGATCGTGAGCTCCGAGGTCAGCGGCGACAAGGTCTTCTGCGCCGCCTACGCCCACGAGCTCAAGGCCTACGGCATCACCCACGGTCTCACCAACTGGGCTTCCGCCTATGCCACTGGTCTCCTTCTGGCCCGCCGTGCCCTGAAGAAGCTTGAGATCGACGAGCACTTCCAGGGTGTCGAGGAGGCCGATGGCGAGTTTTCTCTCACCGAGGCCGTCGAGATCGACGGTGAGGAGCGCCGCCCCTTCAAGGTCTTCCTTGACGTCGGTCTCGTCCGCACCTCCACCGGTGCCCGCGTTTTCGGCGCCATGAAGGGTGCTTCCGATGGTGGCCTCTATGTTCCCCACTCCGAGAACCGCTTCCCCGGCTTCGACATCGAGACCAAGGAGCTCGACGCTGAGGTCCTCCGCAAGTACATCTACGGCGGCCACGTCGCTGAGTACATGGAGACTCTCGCCGACGACGATGAGGAGCGATACAGGGAGCTCTTCAAGGGCTACATCGACGACGACATCGAGGCTGACGGCCTTGAGGAGCTCTACGCCGAGGCCCACAAGCAGATCCGCGAGGACCCCTTCAAGAAGGCCGAGAGCGACGCCCCCAAGAAGACCAAGGAGGAGTGGAAGGCCGAGTCCCAGAAGTACAGGCAGAAGAAGCTCACCAAGGAGGAGAGGCTCAAGCGCGTCCAGGCCAAGATCGCCGAGCTCAAGTCCCAGTAAACGTGCTCACCTTGCTCTCTGCTTTTCTCGTCACGACAAAATACGGCTTCCGGCGTCTGGGGATGAATGGGATACCTGCTTGGTGCAAAATGTACTTAGCCTTCATATGAAACCAGGCTGCTTGACAGTCAATGGCACGAGACCGAATAATTCAATATGTGAAATGCCAATGTCGAATCGTGCATCTTGTGTCATGCGACAAAATGTTGCGACGCCACCAGTGCGTTGCTGTGATGTGCGCAGTGCTCAGTCCTCATGCCATTGGTGGCTGCGAAAACATGTTGTATCCAATGGGACATTTCGTCATTCGGGAGTGAAGGTGGGGCACGCACGCTATGGCCGCCCTACCTACGTATTTCCCTTGTTGTTCACTCGAACTACAACTTTTCCCCGGTACATAACTCACACGCACGAACGAACGCACCTTCGCTCCAAGCTGTTTGCACGACTTTAGTCAGCTACCGGCTCTCGCCACAGCCTGCACTTCCGACTGACCCCGACGGCGCCGGCTAACGAGGCCCTGAACCAAGACACGAACGAACGGACTTCCGCTGACAATTCCCGGCCCTCATATCGTCATCCCCTGTGCTCCATGGCGCTCTCCTCAGCTCGACCATGTTAGCTGCTTCGCCCGCATCACCCTCACCCGCCGTGTCGTCTACTATGGAGGATATTCATGGGGTTGACGTTTCTTGGCTACATCGAACCACACGAGGTATGCAGTGCTTCTGTTTGGATACGCCGCAGCCATCCACCATGACTCCTCAAATCCTCTGTATCTTGAGAAAGTAGAGCTAAACATACCAGATCACCATCGGAACCCCACGTCACCTGCTGTCTTACAGAATGTCCCGCCTGTCAAGTCTGCAAATGGGGCATCGTCAAGGTCCAGTGCACCCACCGAACCCGCCGTAGAACCGCCAGCGCCGATGTCGCATGAGCTTCATGCGACTCCTCCCCCAGTAGCCACACCGCCGGTGCCGAAAAGCCCACTCAAGCGGCCGCCATTGCTTAGCCGAGGGAGTGCCGAACGAACGAACACTGCAACGCCACAATCAGATGCGAGGCCTACCTCGAGGAGAAACTCGTGGATCTCTAGTATCAGCTCCAAGTTCTCGTCACAGAGTTCCCCCGCCCAAACAACGCACGCACAGGCCCAGGGCTCTCATGCTGCTCCGCCTACAGGGCACCCAGCGCCGACCGCGAATGGGGCGTTGAGTGGTATTCAGGCTGCGAGCTCACCTCCTCTTGAGCCCTACGTTCCACAACCACCAAAAGGTTCTTTCTTTGCCAATGCGCTTCGGCGTCTGTCGTCGGGGCAGCAGGTCGGAGTCATGGGCAAGACCATGCCTCAGGGTAGCGTATGTCCGAGGAGAGTATTGAACATTGACCATACCCGGAGTCGATGCCTCGTGCCGGAACTCGACCAAAACAAATTGCGCCGTGTCGCATTCTGTGTCGATGTCGAGATTGCTGGCGGACCTCGCTACAAAGACGATGCGGACACGGAGGAACGCAAGAAAAAGAACAAGGACAGGAAGCTTAAGGAGAAAGGAGAAGGAGAGGCCCTCAAGCATCCGGACTTGGTCGCTATGGAAAAGGACAAAGAAGGCGCAGTCATTGTCGATGGAGAAAAGGAGCTCGTGGGAACCTCGGAAGAGCCTAAACCAGAAGGGGTCGTGCTCGAGGAAGAGAAAAAAGAGACCAGCAAGAAGAAAGAAAAGAAGAAGAAATCAGAGGCCGAAAGGAAGGAAAGAAAAGAAAAGAAACGAAGGAAAGCAGAAGAGAACGGCAGCATACCCCTTGAGCTTACGCGAGATGACGATGAGAATGCCGATCCGGCCACCACCACCACCACCTCTACCGTTACCCCCCCCAAGCCACAGTACAGACCTACAACCGATCCCTTGCGAATCTACCGACGATGCTGTCAGTTACGGGAAACGCCAGTGTTGAAACGCATCAGTGAACAATTGTCTGATCCTAAATCTGCTTCTGTCATCACTCCTGGTGTGGTCGCGTGCCTGAATCTTACTGGATCCCGGCTACAGCTTGCCGATGTAGCAACACTTGCAGACTGGCTGGCCGTTGTCCCTGTCAAGAAGCTCTTGCTGGAAGACGCAGACCTGAACGACGAAAAGGTCAGGATGATACTTGCGGGCCTGTTAGCCTCTAAAGTCCCCCGTCCACCGAAGAGGCGATCTGCCCAATCACAGGATGCAAAGACTGGACAGGAAAAGGCTGAGGAGGACTCAGGAATGATTTGGAAATTGGTGCTGAAGAACAATCCCAACATTGGCCCAGAGGGTTGGAAGCACATCAGCCTGTTCTTGTACATGTGCAAGTCCATCCATGCGGTTGACCTTTCCATGATCCGCTTCCCCAACGACCCACCGTCTCCTCATATCAACGAAGCAGAGCCAAGACCGCCAGCGTCTCCAAAGCAGCATCGGACTGTTGCGGATATCTTCTCGAAATCCATTGGGGAGCGGCTAGGCGGGTCACGTCTTGAAGAGCTTGTTATGGCAGAGTGCTCGCTCACTGCCTCGAGTATCCGCAAGATAATCGACGGCGTCGTTGTTTGTGGTGTGCAGCGACTTAGCCTTGCAAGCAATGACATTGATAGCGAAGGCCTAGAGCACGTCATCAACTATATCAAGTCTGGGGTGTGCCAGGGCCTGGACTTAGGCGGCAACGACCTGCGGGACCGCATCGAGCGCTTGGTGCAAAGTATTACAGAAAAATCTCCTCTATGGGCCCTGAGCTTGGCCGACTGTAATCTGACTCCGGAGTCGCTCAAGCACATCTTCCCGGTCTTGATCAACCTCCCTTCGTTCAGATTCTTGGACCTTTCCCACAACCAAGAGCTGTTCGCCCACAAAACCTCACTATGTCTTCTGCGTAAATACCTTCCACAGTTCAAAGAGCTGAGAAGGTTACACCTGGAGGATGCGTCGCTCACACCGGAGCAGACCATTGGTCTTGCCGAAGTCTTGCCGGAATGTTCCCATCTTGCACACATCAGTATCCTGAACAACCCCGAAATCACTGCTGTAGCTACTGCAACGGACGATGAGACCCAGGAAGAAGCGGCAGCCTTGTACGCCTCTCTGATGGTAGCGGCTAAACTCTCGCGGACGCTCATTTGTGTCGACGTCGATGTTCCAGCTCCAGGCTCAAGTGAGGTGGTGCGAGCGCTTGCTAAGCAAGTCGTAGCCTTCTGCCTCAGGAATATGGAGACATTTACCGAAATACCCGAGCTCAGCGAAGGGGCGAAGCCGCAGAAAGAGGTTGAGTACCCATCGGTGTTGAGAAAGCTGGTTCTAGACGGGGTCAATGATCCCAATGACCCACCCGAGGCCGACGACGACTACCTGGTGGGAGGCACTGGCGTAGTCAAAGCCCTTAATTACTGTCTTCTTCAGAAAGCAACGGATGGTCGACGACAGTCCATGCCCACCAGTGGCTCTGTCACTCCAAGGAGCTATCATGGAGAGGATATGGGCGCAGTCAAGGCGAAGGAGATGTCAAAAGATCTTCTCGAGGGCGCCAGGGGCATAAGGGCAAGACTGCAGCCAGCGTTGGTGAGGGAAGCCACTGCTGGCAACAGTATGGGCTATCGTAAGTTCTTGTTTTGTGCGGTAAAGTCCGTAAGCTCACTCGTCTAGGCCGCCTTCTTTTCCTCGACCAAACCCTGCAGGGCATGATACAACGGTTCGAAGACGAATATCCCGAGACACGCCTTCCGCCTTCAGATGGTACATCGATGCATACGCTAGGCAGCTCCCTCACAAGCTCGTCGCCGCTGGATTCCAGCTCTTTCACCATCCCACCGATGGATCAAGTGGGCCACGAGTCCGATGACGATGAACCAAAGGCCCTCCGGTCACGACACAACTCAGACGTGTCTCTCGCCTCCCGTGCCTTGTCCCTCGAGGAAGGCCGCCTCCATCGCCTTGGCCACCGCGTTCGTACCGAGCTCATCAACGCGTCACGGCCGAGCTCCTCGCAGTCGGACGAAGCCAGTATGTCCGGCACCATGGACCACCATGATCTCCCGGAACATGTCATGGCGTTGCGCGACAAATACTTGTCTTACAGCGGCGAAGAGCTCCGCCATATGACAGAGACTTTGGGATGGGAGAAGGCATTCGACAAGATAGTAGAGAACGCCGGGGAACTCCAGACCATGATGAAGGAGAACCCTGAAGAGTTTAAGAGATTCCGCGAGACGCAGATTGCGGCACTAAAAAACAGGAACCCGATTCCGGAGCCCGAGGTCATCCAAGTGAAGAGAGATGTGGCAGACGATTTTGCGGTTGAGGATTGATGTGACGATTTAATGCATGATGATGAGACGAAGAGGAAGACGGGGTGTTGTACTATGTGGTTATCTCCATCAGTATATTATTATTCTTATTCTTGGTTGTATTGGGTAAATGCATTTTGGCATATGGAGCCGCCAGACGGCGTGTACATAGCGGTTGATGATTTGCTCAAGCGTTTGGCGCCATCGCTAGTCTTGGATACATCGGAATTGTTTGCATGATATCCGCTTCCTTGGGTTTGGCAACGTTTTCACTTGGTTTCTTGGTTGGTGCGGTGAGTGGTTGACGGTTCTTGATTGTTCGAGTTTGCAGCAGCCGTTCCTACGGGATGCGTCTAATGGATGTGTCAATACACGGACTCTCGATCCTTCACCTTGGGGAAATCTGCAGCACACGTTCTCTACATGCGTTACCACTAACCAGAGAACAGAAGGAGAGTACCTTCTTGCTAACTCACACGGGAAAGCTCAACCGAGAAAAGCGGGCTAAGTGATTCAGACATAGGCCGTGAATATCCGTTATACAACACTGAATAACTCCAGGCGGAGTCTTTTTCACGATGCGCGGATCCGCAGAGTTCTATCAAGTACGTACCGCCTGGATGAAACTTTGATAAAGAACAGATTCAAAAATCACAAACGACCAGCCTTTCCTTCACCCCAAATTCCAGACAACATCCTCCCAAACTACAGAACCTCACAATACAACCGAAAGATCCAGGTCTCCAGAAACGCAGAATACCCACATCATCATCATCATCCAAAATGCACCTCCGCTCCCCGCACACCGAATCCGACATCACCACCCTCCACACCTTCATCCGCTCTCACCCCCTCGGCCTCATCACAACCGCCATCGACTCCCCCACGCACCCTCTCCTCCAAACCAGCCACGTCCCCTGGACCCTCCATGTCTCCTCCGACACCGACCTCGGCACACTCCGCGGGCACATGGCGCGCGGAAACCCGCAAGTCCAAGCCATGATCTCAGAGCTCTCCTCCCGGGCCGCAGCCGGCCATCTCGACGACTCTACTGGCAACGGGGGCGAGCTAACGCGCGAAGTGTTAGTGCTCTTCAACGCGCCCACACTGCAACATTACGTGACGCCTCAATGGTTCACGGAGACGAAACCCGTGAGTGGGAAAGTAGTGCCGACGTGGAATTACGTCGCAGCGCAGGTGTATGGGAAGATGCGCGTGTGGTTTGATTCGAAAGCCGGCTCTACGAATCAATTTCTGGATGGGCAGTTGGAGGGGTTGACGAGACATTGTGAGAGGAATGTTATGGGGTTTGAGGAACCGTGGGAGGTGAGGGATGCGCCGGAGGGGTATCTGAGGGTTATGAAGAAGGGGATTGTGGGGGTGGAAGTGGGGATTGAGAGGTTGGAGGGGAAGTGGAAGATGAGTCAGGAGATGGGGAGGGGGGATCGCGAGGGCGTTGTTAGGGGGTTTGAGGAGTTGGGGGGGGAGAGGGGAAGGGAGATGGGGGAGTGTGTGAGGGTTAGGGGGGAGATGGTGGAGAGGTTGAAGGAGGAGAGGAGAGGAGGAGGGTGAGGGAGGAGGGGGGGGAGTAGGAGATAGTGGTTGTAAGCAAGAAGGTTAGGAGAGAGAAGGTTGTGGAGAGAGAAGGTTGTGGAGAGAGAAGGTTTTGGAGAATTGGCGTGCAACTGTCGGTGCACTGAGCAAAGGCTTCGGGGGCAGTTGCCGTACAGAATTGATGCATTGAGCACCGTACTTGGTGTGTCTACCGACAGAATTATTTCCGCGATATCTGCGGCCGGCCTCAGGCCAGTGAGAAGCCGACATAGACATCATGTCCGTATCTACCTCGGTCCATGCGTGTCAGATATGTTTAGTGAACATACGAAGTAGACCTCGCACTGCAAATGATACCTGTATCGGCGATGAAGTCGCACCAAAAAGCAGGATTAGGCATTCGAGGAGGACAGTGGCTTTGTGCATCCTTACACTTCGTCCCCAGACGCGGTCGATAACTGTCGGAGATAGCAGGCAATATCCGCCGCTGGGATTTCTGTGCGGAGGTAAGCCCACTTCACCGTACTTTGCGGTTGCGAAGCGAGCAACTACCCTAGGCAGGAGCAAGTTTGCCTGAATGGTCCATCGTCAGGCCTGTACACCTTCCATGTGTTCAGATTATTGGAAGGCAAGTAGGTAGGTATTACCCTAGGGTAGTGTTTGCACGGAAAGAACATTTGAATGGGACGCTCGGCAAGATCGTCCGCATACACTCTTCTCATCCTTTGTATAGTAGCTTTTCTCTGAGTACCGGCTTCGTTTAACTCCTCCAATCGAAATCCGCTTTCTGAACGACCCCACAAGGCTTCACTAGAAAGTTTTGATCGACAACGCATAATCGGTATGCAGTGGCTTTCTCAAATGCTAAAATGTACGAGATTTGCTGCTTTGAATTGTTGGTGCTGTCTTTCGCTTGCTTTATCAGCAGGACAACAGAAAAACTCATGTCGTGAGGCTGCATCGTCGCATTTCTAATCAATCTTCGGAGCGTGCTTCCGTGAATGCTAATGCGAATATCTGATAACTTTACGACGTAGCGGTCAGCACTCTAAGCCGGTCTGGGTTTCAAGGCTACACCACACTTTCGAGGCTGCACAGTAGACTACCTAGGTACACTTCACTCTGACAAATCCGAAGCACGCACCGACAGCCTTTCAGATGGCAAGAACCCCACTATGATGCAATATTTCCGAGGGCCGACATACCCGGAACCAGGGGCGACGACGAGGCTGGCCGCTGCAAGCCCTCAGGGCTGAGTGTACTCCATGCGACCAACAACCAATCGAACGTCTTATCAGACGAGAACGGCTACTTGCGACCCCTCTCCCAGCTATGTCGGGCTGTCGTTCACGCGACCTGCGGCCGCAGAAAGTCGGTGACGGAGTCCAGTGGCACTCTCGTGCTTACGCTCATAGGACCAGCACTAGGAACCGAGTCGGCGCCCTTTCCAACTGCATGCTTCCCGATATGCGATGCGTTGCTGGAAATGTGCCGGATTTTTACGTCCGGGATAAGGCTCCCGTCAGGCATCTGTCACGATTGCGCCCTTTTCAACTTCAGTTCAATCTCGTGAGGCATAAAGAGCTGGGAATCTGTGGGGTAGAGGTGTTGGAGGTCTTGTTCGAGTTACAAGCTGACCCCACCTGCAGAAACAGCGGACACTGCGTGTACAACAGCGTACAGACGGTGTTTTCAGCCTTGGGCCCTATCGAGTATACCAATAACGACAACACGTTGGATAAGGCTGTCTTAGAGGAAGACAACGTCTGGGGTATGCGTCTGTCAGTGGGCTTCCCCGTCTCGTTAAAGTAGCAAGGTCACCAACCGATTTTATCAATGACCGCATATGGACTAGTGTGCATGATGGCGCACACCCATGTCCCGCTTCCGTTCCAGTACAGACTGTAATGGCCAGTTGAATTCAAGAATAACTTTCGCAGAAAGCTTGACTGCGGCCAGCGCCCACGTCTTCGGACAGGCAGTGCTGGTGCCTTCTTTGGCCCCTCCATCACCGACCAGCAGGTTGGGGAACCCCTTGCCCAGGGTCCAGAGGTCATTGAGTCCACAGGAAAAGCTCCGATTATAGGCGTCGCGCTCTCCGTGCTGCTCATGATTTATAAGTGCTCAGCTTGCCAATGTTTTCCAGATCGCATTTTGCAACTCGCTCCATCTTCAGAGCACCGCCGGATACCCCACACCACTACTACTCCAACGTACACTAGGTTCCGCGCAAACTGTTACTACACATTGTCGACCGCTCAATAAGCTTCTGGTCGTCAAGTTCTCCCACCTTCAATGGACGCTCAATCTTACAACTACTGGGTACGGCAAGGCTCATGTCCTCCGCCTCACCAGACTACAGTCTTCGAGCTCCCATCAAGCATATCAAGCATACCCAAGATCCCAACTGTCACCGACTCACCGGTATGTAGTCTACCTAAATATTCGAGCACAAATCACTCACACAACGTGCCCAGGTATCAGCAACATATGACAACTTCTCCACCTCGATACAACCCGCCTACTACGCCCAGCAAACATTCGATGCACCCATAATACCCTACCCCACCTACTCCTTTCCCGTGACTCCCCCTGATCTCGTCTCCGATCACGACAGCCCATACGGAAGCCCACGAGCTCTCGCACAGCCGGAACCCGTCTCAGCTTTTCCACCGATTGCCTCGAGTAGCGCGGAAAAACCACACCACGCTACATCTGGAGTAAGTTCCCCCCGTTCCACTTTTCGCTATCCAATTCTAACCATTCCCCTAGCGCAGAAGAGCACAAAATCGCGCCGCCCAACGCGCATTCCGCGAACGCAAAGAAAAGCACGCCCGAGATCTTGAAACCCAGCTCGCTGCGCTTACGGAAAAGTATGGCAAGTTGGAGGCGTCGCATACAGAATTGAGTATCTCGTATGAGAAGTTGCGGAAGATGCTGGAGATACTTACGCAAGATGACGGTGATGGTACGGCTTCGAAGCAGAAGAGGAATGCGTATGATACGCTTAAGAAAATACTGGGGGTTTCGTTGCCGGATGTAAAGGGGGTTGTGAAGATGGAGGGGATTGAGTGAAGTGTTTGATGGGATGGATTGGTGATCACTGTACTTACAGCATGGGAGGAGTTGTCTTTTGGTTTGGATTTTCTTGGAAGATATGGGGATATGCCATTCAGGGAATTTGTTGTAATCCATCCAGTCGTAGCCGGGCGTTCGGGAGTTCTTTTCACGGCTAGGCTTCTGGGTACTGCTGGCCACATCTGGCGACGGGCTTTTCTTTCTCTTACCGGAGAAAGACCCGCTGGACGGCTAGAGAAGCTCATTTTCAAAAGGTTTAGCTACATGACATGTGAATAGCAGTAATGTCTCACAAGTGACTCTTATGACGTGAACGTTCTACCTCCCGAAAGATTGACCTCTTCCATCAAGGTCACAACGACAATATGTCCGTACATGCACCCCCAGAGAACAAGACACAACCCCGACACCCCAGTAAACGAAAGTATCAGGCGTCCACTATTTTCTACCAATCAAACCTCGCCTACACAAGGGGCTCTCAAAAGCCGGTACGCGGCCTCAAAAGCCCATATACCGGATTGAGGGCCTGCTACTGCCACGAGGCTACCGACAAGGACTGCGCCATCCTCGTGTCTGGACCCTGGGACACTGGAGGAGCCCTCACCGCCTACACCGAGGCCCACAGTCAAGGTTGTACTGTACCTGTGCCATTGCAGCTGAGGCTCCCCTGTGCGCGGGCCTTGCTTCCCACCCCTGCCCTTGGCTATTATATGCCGGTTTCGTACAGTCCAGTACTCGGAGTCAATGAAGCATCGTAAGTACCCTAGGGTAGAGAGGGAGAACAGTATGTTCCCTTTGACAAGGACAAGCCAGGTCGTTATGGCGAACCCACGGGATGAGGTCTGCTGGGAAGTGATATTGCTGTGAGCCAAGTCGCATCAACACTCTTGAAGATACCCTATAGTTAGCCATATTCGGGATCATGGAGCCGACCCGTTCTGAAGCAGTGGGGCCATGTCAGCCGCAACGGTGTCGGATCACGAACACTAAACTCCCAACCCCAGGGGTGTTAGCAGAAGACAACAAAGCCGACTCTTTCGTGGATACCCTAGGGTAATTGAAACGTGATGGAAGCTCAAAATTATCTATCGAAGCCCGCAAGTCGCGTAAGGAGGCACTGATTGGCGCATACATGCGTTCGGGAGGATGCAGGACCGATTCCAGCTGAAGAGATACCAAGCTTCCAGAAGATGACGACAGCGGTGCCCAGGCGCGTGTACGAGCCTCAGCCGGCATGGGAGCGGCCATCCCGAGGTTTAGACTTTCGGACCGGATGCGATGCCCAGATGAGGCTTCAAACGGTTGCTGCGAGCCATTGTTGTGCAACGACGTTAACCGGCTTTGTCTTTTCAGAGGTTTCGATAGCGTTGCGACAATAGTTGACATCTCAGTAATTGAGCGATCCTGAAGAAAGCAGCTGGAGATTATATTTAAAATTGTCTAAGAGGATTGGAGCGTGGAGTGGAGCTGGGACGACGCCCCGACGTTGAAGGTGTTTCTCGCCAAAGGCGGCACGCACGGCCCTAATGAATTCACGTGAAAAATGGAGGGACCTAAAAATAGACCCTCTTTCTCTACTACAGAGAGGACGCAAACACCAGATTCTCAAATTGTGTCTACGTTTTATTGACTGAAGACGCTTCTGCTTTCCCCTCCCACCAAATCAATCCGACCTGGGGACTCCTTCGAAGCGAAAAGCAGCAGACATCCAATATTAGCTAGCAATGAATATTCGCAGCAAAGGGCGTCGTAGCCTGCCCTGTGGTAGCTTTCTCAAAGTCCGCAGCTTCCAAAGTCCTGTTGAAAAACAAACACGCTGTACGAGGCGGTCCTCCCCCGTAGTAATCCTTTGGCACCTCGACATTCTCCGCCCAAAAGGCGCACTTGCATTCGGTGCTGTAGCCGTATCCATAGCACTGCTGGAGGCAGAACTCTGCGCTTTCTGTCTTGTTTGGTGATGGCAGATCGTAGTACGACGAGTAGAAAAGCGCCTCCTTTGCTGATACTGTAGGGATGTAGCCCTGAGTGGTACCGAGAGGGGGAAATGGATAGTCGGTGGTACAGGTGTTCGGTATGGGCTTTGGAACCGGTTCGCCAGCTCTTTGAGACAGGGTGCTGGGAGTGGGAGCTGCGGTGGTGACGGCCGCCAGGATCGTCAGGACGACCGTGGATGTGGGAAAGAACATTGCTTCGATCAGTTTGGATGTAGCGAGCGACAACGGTGGGAGCGTTTGAAGAGGTTGTGGATGTCAGGAAACGCCTCAAGGCCGGTGGTGTTATATAGAACGTCGACTATTGAATTCCACCTGGCTAACGGTAGACTGTCATACAATGTGCAGCGTTGAGGTTACTTCGAACCAACATTGGAGGCTGAGCTATGGTTACTTCAAGTGGAAACTGTGAGGCTGCGCTCCTGCGGCGAAGACATTTCTGACAGTGGGGTGATTCCTCATTTTAGGCTGCTCACCGCATCTGCACTTTCCGATATTGTGTGCATGAAGCAGCAACGGACACAGGCCGGGGTCCAGAACAGTATGCCGTTGTCATCCTTCACAAGCCTTCTGTTCGCTATGCCATTCATCGCTTCAGCGCGTAGGATAACAGCACTAGTAGTAGTCCGAACCAAGTTCACAGACTTTCTCTGGGATTTAGTCTCAACCTTTTTATCTGAAGTTGGGCTGATGACGTGCGGGTGGGCCTCTGCACCCATCGTCCGGCAAAACCTACCGTCGGCAAGCCCTGCCGATGGGCTAGCAAACATGGTACAAAGTCGGAGGTTGCCGTTAAGGGAACGATGGGGATCATGAATAGCCATATTTGTTCGAGCTTTTGGCTTGCCTCTGTTTGGATGTACAGGCGTTCATTCTGGGTCTCTCTGGGAGATTACGTTGATCCATAAGTGACAGGCGGAAACACCACCATCAGAATTGCTCCTTCAACGGCTGCGAATCCATCTGACTCCAATCATCGTGATCGGACCTCGAACACCGAAACCATCGAAATCGTTCGGTACCGCCCCACCATGACGCAAAGCCGTGGGCTCACTTTCGGTTCCCCTAGCCGTTGGTGGGGTGAAAGCCAACCTCGAGAAGCTTCCGATACATGACGTCACGGACCGATCCGCACAACGAGTATATAAATCTCCACGAGCGGTACCTTCTCAACACATACATTACAACACACGACACACAAATCACGAGAACAACCGCAACACCAACTCTACAACACCCACTTCAACTTCACCTCACACATCAACACATATACAACACAACATGGCGTACGTTCCTCCAGCCCCTAGTTTCGCACATAGGATCTTACTGACAGCGAAACAGAGGAGGCAACGTTATCGATGAGCGCAAGGCCAACCTTCCCCTCCCCGAGGATCCCCCCGTGGCCTCCGACTTCAACTCCGCAGACGCCCGCACCGTGAACGTCGGCTCCGGCGGACAGGAATCCGGTCTCACCCACGAGGGTCTCAACTCCACACTCCGCGAGCCTGCAGTCGGCGGTGCTTCAGCACAGGCAGGTCGCCAAGGCAAGGACGGCCTCGACGGCATCCCGAACGATGCGGTGACGCGCGATGCGAAGGACAAGGCTGGCCTTGCCCAGACGACTGGCAAGGACTACGGATACCCCCAGAAGAGCGATCCCAGCTCTGGCGGACAGTAAAGGAGGGCTTGAACTGAAGGCGAGAGGATGACGGAAATCGAGCTTGCTAGCCTGGCGCTGGCAGCTGAATTGCGGTATGCATGCATTTAATGGCATAATGAGTGGATATAGGAAGCGAATATCAGTAGCTCCTATTGCATGGCACTGCGCCATGCTATCATGAATCGATGAATCTTCTTCAACCCCCAATTCCGCACATTTGTTCATGTCTGTTGACCCGTGAGGAAGACTATTCTATTGATTGGATCACGGCGTACGAGACAGCTGCCCAGGTGAACTTCTTCGAGAACTACTCATTGTTCCAAGGCTCACCGACTATTTCAAATGTGGCCACACTCTTACAGTGCCTTCACTTCAAGTGGTAGCACCTCCCCTATCCGCGCGGGGTAGTCATGACATCATGATGGCATACCCTTAGGAACGCACATGCCAAAAGCGTACTCCCAGTAAACCTCTCAACTCACCACCTCGACTATTCTCAGACATTGCAAGCTACTGCGAAAAACCGCACTCTTTCCATCACACTCCACAGCTCCAACCCTGCCAACTGCTTACCAAATGGCATCCTCTCATGGACAAAAGGTACCATTCACGCTATCTGAAAGAAAACCCTCCTAACACAAAAAGGTCACCAACGACCCTCGTGCAAACGACAATATCAACGAAGCCCCCGGCATCATCGCCTCGGACTCTCTAGCCGGCGAGTCTCTCAAGTCCCACGGCAGCTTCGGCGCCGGCAACCCCAAAGCCGGGGCTTCAGCCCAACCAGCCTCCTCCATGACAGCAAACACAACCGATGACCATGCGGCTCGTAAGCTCGACCCAGCACCGGACGCCGAGACACGCGAAGCACAGGAAGGCTGGTCCGAGACTCTACAGCAGAATGCCGCTACAAACTTGGGCAATGTTGGAGGAGGTCGGCATGTGTCTGGTTCGTCTGGCGGAGGCGGACATGGTGGTGATGCTGTGACTGGAGGGTATGCGGGAGCGGGTTTCGATGCGGGGAGCCAGAAGCCGAAGGGGAAGAATATCAAGGAAGGGGGGTTTGATTGGGGAGCTCCTAATGCGAGTTTCAATAATGAGATTGGGACGAAGAAGGATCCTGGTCGCGTGGCCGAAGACAAGATGCAGTTGAGGGATGCGGAAACGACGGGGGCGGCGGGATCCAAGCATGTGCCAATGAAGGAGAACGAGTATAAATCATACGAGGCTTTAAAGAGCGAGGAAAATGCTTAGGTGAGGGCTGATGAAGGAGTGCTGGGATGATGGATGTAAGGTATAATAGTCACTTAACCTAATACGCAAAACAGGTGTACGTAGTACGGGATCCCATGGTACGTACATCGTAGGCAAAATGTTGATTGCATTTTCGACGAAATTTATGTAGGTATGCTATTCAAACAGTTGTGAATGGTTTCGGATCCGGCTAGTTGCCGCAATCATGGTCCGAGCGTAAGGCTGAAACCCAGACGTGTCTTCAACCGAATCGGGCGAAGCTCTCAACGACGTCTCTCGAATCCCTTACCTACTTCTCTACACCTGCTTTCTCGAGCTGAAGGAAGGGCCTGCTGCGCCCAAACCCGCAATCGTCGGCCTGTACGCCGAGCACAGCCAAAATGAACGGTTTCGTGGAATCCGGGCTCTCCGAAGACAACTTCGGGGAAGCCAAGGGCGGACTGGCCAGCTTCGATGCTTTCCGTACGTACAGTCCAAGCATGTTCTTACTCTCTCATCGCTTTTCCATTGCTACTGGAAGCTTCTCTTATACTCACACTTACCGCCGCCGCAGCTAAAACCAAAAAGACCTACCTCACCCGCGGCCGCGACTCTTCCGCATGGACCGTAACCCTCATTCTCACATGTGTCTACCTCGCGTGGTCAGAACTCAGCCGCTGGTGGACAGGCAACACAACACAAACGTTCTCCGTCGAAAAAGGCGTATCGCACGACCTGCAAATCAACCTCGACATGGTCGTCGCCATGAAGTGCGCAGACCTGCACGTCAACATGCAAGACGCAGCGGGCGATAGGACACTCGCAGGGGAACTCTTGCGCAAGGACCCCACAAACTGGAATATGTGGGCACAAGGGAAGAACATGCATAAGTTGGGCGAAGGCGAGGATGCGCTGCCTGGGTGGGAGGAACTATGGGACGTACACGACCAACTCGGGGCCGCGAAGAAGAAGAGGAAGTTCCCGAAAACGCCACGTGCGAGAGGTCCGTTGGACGCATGCCGGATATACGGAAGTCTGGATGGCAATAAAGTGCAAGGCGATTTCCACATCACGGCTCGTGGACACGGGTATATGGAGTTTGGGGAACATCTGAGCCATAACGGTACATCTCACCTCTTTTCCTCCCCCCTAGAACCCGTACTTATCCGTGCATCTAGCATTCAACTTCTCCCACGCAATCCAAGAACTCTCCTTCGGGCCCTACTACCCGAATCTCCAAAACCCGCTCGACGACACCATCACAACAACCCCCGACCATTTCTACAAATACCAATACTATCTCTCCATCGTCCCGACCATCTACACCGACGACGCCGAGCTGATCCCCCTCCTCGAAGCCGTAAACCGCGACTCGAGACACCCCGGCAGATCAGTCTTCCAGTCCTCGCACGCTATCAAAACAAATCAATACGCAGTCACTTCGCAATCCCACACCGTACCCGACAACTACATCCCCGGCATATTCTTCAAATTCGATATTGAACCGATCATGCTGACGATTGCCGAGGAGTGGGGAGGCTTCTTTGCGCTCCTGATCAGGATTGTGAATGTGGTTTCCGGGGTTATGGTGGCGGGTGGGTGGGCGTGGCAGATGTTTGATTGGGCGTTGGAGGTGTATGGGAAGAGGAGTGGGAGCAGGAATGGTGGCATGGGCATGTTGGGTGTTTTTGGGGGGAAGGAGAAGCATTCTTTCGATTGAATGTGTGTTAACGGGGCATTTGCATGGCGTTTTAGGGATTTGTTTAGAGGCGTATATAGCGTAGATTGTGTCGATATTGATGTTGGTATCTGACTGATGCTTTCAACTATGTAGCGTGTGAGCTAGCCTCCTCCCAGCGAAAAGATGAACGGTGCAGCGCGCTCCTTTCTCCTGAAGTTCAGGCTCTTCATCTAGGACTGGCGCAGGTCGTTTTGGCCCTTGGGGCAGCACAGCCATTGTACTGAGCCACATAATTCGGAATTGAATTGGCAACAACGGACATAACTAATACATCATGCTGAATATGCTGCCCTTGAAGTAGCTTTTATGCCATGCCTTTGTCATGATCATGCGTCCTGCGTCCGTCCAGGGGAACAATGTATTCCCGTGCCGACGAAGTCGCTTTGACCCGGAGGTATGTTATCATCCGCTCTAAGATAATCCGAATCCGTCCATTTGTGAAATTGCAGAGATATGCCAGGGTTGCTGGCGGTCGTGAAGGGTATATAACCTACTGTATATCGTTGCTGGATCGTAACAAAATCGTAATGGGGAAAATGGCCTCAGCCGATGCTTCGAATATTTCATTGCTTCTTTGGCGGGCGTCCCCGTCTCGTCCCTGTTGTAGTCGCCGGCTTCTTCGCTTTGCCTTTTGCACCGCTTGTGATCTTGAACTCGTCGCTGTCCAGGTCCACCTTGCCACGCAAAATACTCAAGGTAAGGAGATCGCGTGTGTAAAGAGTGACGCTTTCCTTGAGCAAGCCCTCGACGTCCGCGTCATCGCCATCCTGGCCCAGAAACACAGCCCCACTGGCTTCATGCAATCGCCTCTTGATGATGACAGCCGCAGTCTTTACCTCGACTTTCTTCGCGCCAGCCACTCGACACAGAGATTCGACTTCTGCAAAGTCGGAGTATGCGCTTTTCGCTGCTGGCGTGAAAAAGATGCTGAGGCCGCTCAAGACCTTATCTTGAGGAACACCCCATACGTCAGAAAAGGAAAATCCCCACTCCTTCTCTTGTTCTGGTACTTTTGGAATGTACGCTTTGGGGGACAGCAGACACTTCTTCCGCGCGGAGGCGCTCAACCATTTATCCGTGACGATGGGAATCCCAAGAGCCAAACAGGACAGTAACTTCAAGGACTTGCGGAGTGGGCCTTCTTGGACGCTTTGGTTCAATTAGCACGGAACAACAGAATGAGCGGGGTTTTGCTTACCACAAAAGATTGCATCCAGACTTCTCCACGGCTTCGACGGTGCTCCCACCTCGAGATTTGAGGAATTTCATGAGTTGCGTCTTTTCAGGTAGAGCGGAATTGCTGAAAGCGACAACAGGCGGATCACCTTCCCACAACTCGCTATCACCCACCGAACTGCCGAGACTTGATCGAGGCGTCGCCTCCTTGACTGCGTCGTCCATGCTATTCTCGTTCTTTGCAGACTTGGCACTTTGCGATCGATCGGTGTCAACACCTCTTATGATGATGCGTTGTGGCGTGCTCAATTCCTTTTCCGACGACTTGAGACGCTTCGGGATGCGGACCACTGGGGAAGCAGAGACGGCGTCATCGCCACGTTTGCGCTTCAGGCGAGATGGAGGATTCGGGGGCCCGAAGATGCTCTGATAAGAGGCCTCTGCCGCTGCCGGTTCAGCAGAGTGGTCTTCGTTGTCATTCCTTGGGGACCCGTTCGAGACATTTGCAGAGGGCGGAGTAGCCTCTGGCTCGCTCGAAAGAAATGGTTGAACCGGTTCTTCGTATTGCCTGATAGCAACTTCTGCTAGGCCTTTCAGAATGGGAGGAATCTCCTTGTTGCTCTTCTGGGAACTTGAATCAAGTACTGCAGCCGCTTCGGTGAGAGCCACTATCGTGGCCTCGAGACCGTGGTTAGACTGTGACGCCTTCAGCTGCACTTCAGTTGCTGCGATGAAACGATGAGCTGTCGGCGTCTCTTGAACTATCTCTGTGCGAGGAACGGACGGTGCCGGGGTGGCTTCAGATCGTGTCCCGATCGGTCGCACCATCGAATCAGTGACTGTGTCGTTGAGATCTTCATCATCGGTCTCAGATGGCGCTGGAGATTCAGTACGCTCGGGCGCGACTTTGGTTTGATGCACGACGTCTTGATCCTCAGAGTCAGGTACCTCTGCATCAGCAGCAACAGAGGAGTTCACTTGGACCACTGAAGGGTTGTACTTGACAGTCAGTGTGCCAGGAACCTCAGCCTCTGGAAAAGAGACCATGTCTCCGGGACGAAGGAAAATGATCTCAGACTTGTTACAGCCATGATTGAGTACATATTGCTCAGGTTCAGATGTTGCCACATTGTCAGTCGTCGGAGCTGCTGGATGAACAGCAACACGAGCCAAAGCCTCGAGCTTTACATGCGAAGCTCCGGTAGCTGCATCGTTAGCTTAACAGTGGATGGACGTGTTGTGTGACGTACATATGCGGGCTAGTGCAAGTTGCCGTAGTGCTGGCTTGTCACCTGGAGACTCTGGGGTGAGCTGAATCCACCCTTTGGCCTCGCTCCGGGTGATGTATGCAGTGTGGTTAGTTTGAAGCCCATGGTATTCCAATGCCGCGCCCCCTTCGCCGCATTCGACGAACTGCCACGCCATGCCGAGGATTGTGGGATTATCTGGGGCAGGGGAGTGCAAGGACGCACATGTGAGCAAGAGGTGGCGAGTATCCGGAGCATTAAGAGGCTAACCGGATGTGTCTTAGCGCTACCACTGCCATCCCAACATGGACCTCGCCTTCACGCGTCGCCGACCTTCACGATGCTCAGGTCCAATACCCAAGACCACCCCTCAAATGTGACTGGCAAGCTTAACGCCATGATCATGGCCAGATCGCACGAAAGCCATTTTCCACATTGCTGGAAGCGACGCGCACAGTTTCCCGAGCCGACGTGGCACAGCGTCTCAAAGCCGGCACGACGAGAACAATAGTAAGGAAATTCTTACTAACGACTCATCCCGGCCGGCTTCCAGATGCAGCTCCTCGATATCTCTTCCCGATTCTCTGCTGGATCCCAGGTAAAACAGGAGATACGCCAGAGATTCCCGTTGGCGAGCAAGAGGCAGCTTGTTGAATTACTGAAAGACAGTGGCATTGGAAAATGAATATCACCATCTGGAGAACAATACTAAGCGCTGTTATCGTGTCTCACGCAGGCCCCTCTCTGGAGCAGTTTTCACCTCCATCTCCTTACCATTGTCTGCGGTGGGGAGCTATCACGACAATGGTACAAACCCTTTAGAAGGAGCAGTTCTTAGCTATTATCCAGGCCCGGCGGGGACCTTGTTGAATCTCTCAGAACCGACGCTCTCTTCTTCCTCCTTCAACAATCCTGCGTCACTCCTCTCTCGGATCCAAATTCGACCTTCTCTTTGAGCTAGAACGAGTCAGTCCTACTTCTTTATCACCAAACTTCGTCTGCCCCTTACTCCAGCGCTTGGCCAAAGTTTGTTGGACCTTTGCCTCGCCGGCCAACAGTTGGTTTCTCACCTTCGAGCTACTTGCACCTCGTTTCCAAATTCGAACTCAGCTTCCTCAACACACCAAGATGTCTGCCGGCGAACCAGTTTTCGTTGAGGTGCCGCCGGGCTATGATCCCTTCTTGCAACCCGTCAACCTCACCGCCGCTGATGGCATGGTCATCCCCATCACCATGGGAGACATCGACTACCTCCGCCAGTATGGAGCCCGCCTCTCCATAAACTGGGGTTCGCAACTGGGTGCCTCGATTATGATCCTCTTGATGCTCCTCCTCCTCACTCGGCCCGACAAACGACGCTCTCCAATCTTCATCATCAACGCCCTCTGCCTTCTTTGCAACTGCATACGATCTTTCCTCCAAGTCCGGTACCTCACCGGCAACTACTGGAACTTCTACTCCCTCGTCGCGGCCGACACATCACGGGACACAGACGCAGATCGCGCGAACACCGTCACGGCGAACACATTCACACTCATTGTCGTCATGCTCATCTTTGCCTCGCTGAGTATTCAGGTCTGGGTGGTGACGAAAACCACGTCGACGCTCCAGCGCACCATCATCATGGGGGTGACTACAGTTTTTGCGCTGGCCGCGGTAGCATTTCGCTTCGCTGTCACTGTCATCTCGAATATGCTCGTCATGCAGCGTGCAGAGTATGGGATGCGGTATACCGAGTGGCTTTTTGATCAGATGCTCGTTATGCAAGCCGTTGCCACATGGATGTATTGCACGGTCTTCACTGCGAAGTTGGGTTATGCACTGGTGCAGCGCCGAAAGCTCGGTCTCTCGCAGTTTGGGCCAATGCAGATTGTGTTCATCATGGCCGTGCAGACAATGATTTTTCCTGGTAAGTCGATCTCCGTCCCCTACGGGAATCACCCTCCTTCTTTCGCTGCCCGCCTTCCTCTCTCAACCAACCCCTCTTCTTCATCCCTTCTCCTCATCCCTCTTCCTCATCCCTCTTCCTCATCCCATTTCCCCTCCCTCCCCCCAACCCACACACCCCAAACTAAACCCCCACAGCCCTCTTCACCGTCCTCCAATTCTACAAATCCGTCCCCGAGCTCGGCTCCGTCAGCATAACAATCCTCTGCATCTTCCCCCCCCTCTCAGCAATCTGGGCCGGCGTCGTAGCCAACGACGCCCAACTCGGCGCCTCGTCCGCCCAACGCCTCCTGCAAGACCACTTCGGCGGCAACACCGCCATACCCGACACCTCCGTAAGCTGTCCTACAGTACGCACAGAAACCACGTACGTAGAAGGCCGCAGGAAGAGCATGGGCGTCGGGATGGGCAGTTTCTCAGGCGGCTCCGGCGGGGGCAAGGAGCCAGATAGCCCCTTGACGCGGACAGACTCGAATGGTATACATATGGGTGCTTTGAAGAGCGAGAAGAAAGAAGAGGAGAGTGAGAGCCAGAGAGGGATTTTCGTGGAGCGGGAGTGGGTGGTTGAGGAGGATCATCAGGGGGAGGGCCGCAGACGGTATAGAGACGAGGGTGAAGGGTCGGCGGGCGCTTGGAATCGCGTTTAGGCGTTTCTGCGGCCCTTAGCATGCGTGCGTGTACATGTCGACGCCCGGCGTTTGGGATACCGTGGCTGATCATCTGCACGCGCGCTACGCGTCGACTCACTCGGGCATCATACTTCGGAATCTCGAAAACGCCGCGACACAGACGGTCGGCGTTTGTACACAGGTCCGTTACACAGGGCGTCAACGCGCTCATTTCCCTCATTGGATCGTATTACAAGGAGCTCACGAGTCGAAAGAACACTTCACTCACTCACTCACTCACTCACTCCCGCGTTTCTGTTTCTCAGTCACTCGTTCGCTCAACACATTACTGTACGGCATTTTTATTCTTGTATCTTCTTCTCCGGGTGCGCGAAAGCATGGCGGTCTTTGTCGATCATTTCTGTTATATTTTGTTTCTTAAGCGGAGGGTTGGAACGGTGAGCTCAATCGTTCAGGCCAGATGGTGCCGTTAGCATAATAATGGAGTTGTTTGGGGCGGACACAGGAGGTATTCTTCGATTTCGGAGGATAGGGGTAGGTAGTTAGTCAACACAATCATTGGTATAGTACATTAATACCAAATTCAAAAAAAAGGGAGTAATTCGCATATTGAACGCCAGTGTTCCCATTATCTTCTATCTGGAGTAGCAAAATGCTGGAAGTCGTAGCCATGTGCTGAGATGAGCTATTTACAGTTGTCGACCTTGCAGATTTCGCATACTTCAAAGCTGCCCTTGCTTAGGCCACGCATATAGCCAACCATGCGTCAACTATATCCACTGACATCTGGCCAAGAAATCTTCAAGCCTTGTGTGAGCCCCTCGACGTTGATCCTTGTGCAGGTTCAAGTCGGTGTGAAGTAACAATAGTGTGTGAGATACACCAAGCGGCCGTGGCATCGTGAAGGGTCGAATCGATCAATGCTTGAGCTGGTTGACCGGAGTGCCAGCACGATCATGGCCCGGGTCTCCGCAAACCTTGCCCCAGACGTTTTTCTGGTACTCGCCGTCGTTGACGACGTTGCCGACGTTCTCGTACACTATATGCCGTCAGCACGAAGACACCCTTGTAATCTCCGATCACACTTACAGCAGTAGAGCCGACCAGGCCAGTCGACATGATCGGGACAGTGGACAACGGCACACCCAACGCGAGACGAGTCGCGCCAGACCAGCTGCGTGAAATGCGCCCAAGCATCGTCGTAGGTCGGGTCGTGGTATGGGTACTTGCCCTCCTCCTCGTACCAGCCGTGCACGATGGTGCGGCACATCTCGAGCCACTTCTCGTATGCCTTCGGAGTGGGGCCGACTGAGGAGAGGTTGCTGCCGGCGTGCTCCTAGTCTTTGTCAGATGGTCATTGGATTGGAGAAAGTCGCAAGGCTCACGTGTTTTGGCTTCTGAGTGCATTCGCTGACGGCGTGGAGGGCCTTCTCGGCGAGCTTGTGGTCCCATTGCAGGTCTTGGGCACAGTGAATGCGGCGCCAGTACCAGTGGGCGTCCAGGATGCGGCCGATGAAGTTGGGGTCGGTGATGCTGGGCACGTTCCTGTCGTCGATGGGGGTGCCCAGGATGCGGGTAGCCGCAGCGACGAGGAGGAGAGGCGTGAGCTTCATGTTGACACTGTCAGATAGGATACGAGAAGCCGGCGGCTGTGGTAAGAAATGAGAGCGAAGACCAAAAGGTGCAAGAAGGTTGCAAGAGAGCAAGAGAGCAAGAGAGGGGTGGGCAAAAAGAGTGTGAAGGTCGGAGGGCAAATTGGGCGGTGTGTTCGTGAGAGGTGAAGAGGAAGGGAAAGACGGTCGGTTTATATACACACTACTTGGAAGGTAGCCAGAGCGACCAGCTCCTACCGCTCCTTCTAATTGACGGCCCATGCTGCCACGTGCCTGCAAACGCTTCCCCCATGTCTTCCATGTGCGAGTCCATCGGTCACGCAAAGGGCAAGGCCACACTCAGGCCGTCTGCACAGGCTTCATTTCTCTCAGTGCACTCCGATTCGAAGTCGCAGACGGTGTTGACGGTCCGCCGAAGGTGAAAACCCCGAACGCTGTGATGACTGTACCTGCCCGGTGAAAGCACATGCATGCCGGCGGCTTCCTGTTCCGTCGCCCGTCATTTCTCTGTTGAAGGTTCACAGCTGGCCATGAACCCTAAGAGCCGTGGATCTGGTGTTGCCCAACGACAGACGCCTGTGATTGAGGGCCCACCCGGGACGGCACTGTGAGAGGCGGGTCGTTCGTAGGTTGCAGCTGGTCGCCACCCATGCTTCCTAGCCGTCACACAGGGGCAGAGAGCTCCCATAGTTCTGGGGCGCTTCGGTTGAAGAGCGCGGTTTCAATATGGAAAGACGGTTGACAGGCGCTAAGAAGGGAGGCCATCCATCCAAGTGAGGTCGAGGTGAAGCTTCACGGGGCGCTGTCAGGCGTCGCGCTATCTATAAGGGCGTCTCTAGCTCGATGATGCTGTGTGTCGTCCCTGGAGGCATCGTCCTGGTAATTGGCTGTGCGAAACATGGAACATGCACAACCCGACCGTGAACCGTGGAGCAGAGACACGGCGACAACTTTTGTTGGGATCGCAAGCCCGGGGTTTGCCGTCCCAAATGCCTCTGTGAATGCGCAATATCTGCCAACGTCGCATTGTGCTTTGATATGCCAGGCTTGATGGTGAATCGTTTGCACTAGAGGCGGACCGATCAAACAGTGCAAGTCCAGAACGTCTTCCACATCGGTGGCACTTCCCCGCAACGGCTTCTCTTCCACAACCCGGGTTGCAACGTTACCCCTGCCCCTCACCTCTGCGTTCTCTTCCTCGAGTCCGATAACCATTCCTGAGAACGTGCTCTCGACCTAGCGTTTGTGTGCCAGAAGCAACTGAAGGGCAATGCGCACAAAATGTTGGCGTCGCCACGGCGAGCGTTTCTCTGGCCATCGGTTGGCTTCATTCCCGCGCGTGCATCGAGGGATAGAACAAATCATGCTGTATGTTCAGAGGGTTGCCAGCGGGGCGCTTTCAGCGTTGGAAGCTAAAGCCATAGTCACTGAAGGACACATGTTAGCACAAAGGGTCGCACCTCCGGAGCCATCAAAGAACAGGAATATGCTCACCTCTTCTGTCTCTTAGCTGGGCGACCAATCAACGAATCATCTGGAAGGCCACTTCGTTTCGTTCCCGGCAGACTCGACGTGCGAATATCATTGTCCTCTTGGCTGACTCTCCGACAGGGGTACTTTATCTTGGAATGCTCAAAGCAACTCTCTGAAGGCTTTCCGAACGCAGTGAAGTACGGGTGCTGTAGTGCTTTCTCGGCCGTTAACCGCTTTTGGGGGTCGTATTCAAGGAGTTGTTGTAAGAGTGAGAGCCCTTCCTCTCCCGGACTGTCGATCGAGGGCCCCGGCGGGTACTGGTGGTTTTTGAGACAGTTATGGTACCAGGTCTCCAAGCCCAGAGGCCTATGCAGGCGCGGATTGCCAGCGGCCAGGGCAGATAGTTGGGGAAATTCAGGCATGGCTGCCAGCAGGGGCCACCGCTCCTTACTCGGCATCCCCATGACCTCGACGATCTTCTGCATCTGGTTTCTCTGAAAGGGGACTGATTTCTTGCTGTCCATCTTCGCCTCCTCCCCTTTAAAGATAGGTCGCAGTGACAGCAGTTCTGCGAAAATGCATCCCACGGCCCAAAGGTCCACGGCCGGGGTGTAGTGGCGGGCGCCAAGCAGTAGTTCAGGTGCCCGATACCATATCGTCACGACTACCTTATCGCCTGTGAAGAGGGTATGCAGCGGTTTGTAGAAGAGCCGGGCAAGGCCCAAGTCGCCAATCTTCACCTTGCCGGCACTGGTGACCATGATGTTGGCAGGCTTGAGGTCGCGATGCATGACCCAGTTCTTGTGGAGATAGACGAGTCCTTGCAGGAGCTGGTAGAGAATGGACTTGATGGTCCGAGCTGGAATGGCCTGGCGCTGGGGTTGGTTGTGGTGATGGATGATCTGCAGCAAGTCGTGTTCTGCGTATTCGAACACGATGAATATGCACTTCTCCTCGAGAATGATCTCGTGAGTGCGAACGACATTTGCATGTGACAATTCGGTGCAAAGAGCCATCTCTCGGATGGCCGACTGCGAGATGCCTGAGTACTGTAGCTCCCCTTCCTTATCCGGCTTGAATCTGGGTAAGGGTTAATCGAGACGCAAAGAACAAGCACGGAAACCTACTTCTTGATAGCAAACTCGCCCAAGCGGCCATTCCGTCCTTCGGCCTTGTAGACGCGGCCATATGTGCCGCTACTGATGAAGCCGACGATCTTGTAGCGCTCGTTGACTCGCTTCTTGCTTGTGAACATGGCCAGAGGTGAATCGGCCGAGTCTGAGGAAGAGGACAATCAGACAAGTCAACAATGAGACAACGAGTGAGTATAAAATGGTAATAAAGATTTATGGGAAATGGAAAGCGGTTGCCAAGCGAGGGGGCAGAGATGGGTGGTCTGTGATAGTAGCAGAAACATGTGGTAAGCCTCGGAGGTGCTAGGCGGAGAAAGATAGGATCAAGGAATTGCGCCACCCAAGGCAAGGCCACCACATAAAGGAGAGGAGTCAGGCCACGGCAACCATGCAAAGCATATGCACTTTTTGAGATAGCAAACGGTGACGCAAGAGCCGGGATAGGAGAGAAGCGAGGGGGGAATGCAGGCAGGGGCTCTCACGGACCGTTGAAGGCTGCCACGACGCTGCTGCAGAGTCCAGCAGTATTTGACGGCGGCGTCGGCGTCGGGCGAGCTTGATTGTTGTTTTTCTTATGATTACTATCCATGTCGCCGGCTCGTCCGCTACGCTTCCCCGGCCGGCAGATGGCACGCGCGCCGTCGACGCGGAGGTCCGTCGGCTGTGGAGCTGCCTAAGGTGTGGAGCGCGTTGTGCGTGGGGATGCGATGATGCATGCGAGGTCTGCTGCGACGGGAGGCCTGGACGACGAGGATGCGCGTCTCCGCTGCGTCTTCGGTTTCGGCTGTGTGCAGGCCATGTCCGCGCTGGATGGGGACGCTGCAGGTAATTGATGGTGATGCTTATGCTGACTTGACTTGCCGGGCTTGGTGTTGGCGTTGTCGTTCCCTTGCAGAGCCTCAACACCATGATCCGTGCACTCTCCCCGCCTTGTCCAGACATCGAGCAGCTTGGAGCACGTCTCAGAAACACGTACAAGCTCCCATGACTGCGCTCGCAGCTTCTCCGTCTTCTGAGCTCAGAAGGTGCGCTCCCCACTGCTGCTGGCTTCCCTCTGCCCCGGTCATGCCTGCGTCACGCCCGAATGCCGGCTGAAGTGCGGTGTATAGACGCTGACCACATATGTAGTACTACCTGAGCTGTTCCACCCACCTCCACCATCCTCGTTTGGCCCAGGCTGCCTCTCCTAACGGCTCGTCATCATGGACCCTCGCACCTGGTTTCGAGACCTCACTCCGTATCTCATCTATGTCCTCTTCGTCGCGACTCTCGGCCCTTTGCTCTTTGGCTTCCATCTGGTACTGTTCCTTGATCCTACGGCACGACTAGACGACTGACAACTGCAGGCTGAACTCAACGCCCCCGAAGATGTCATCCGCTGCAAGAAGGAGTCGATCCGTACCGTTGCCGCCGGCCTTCCACGATGTATTCCCATGAACCCCCTCCAGTGGGGCATCGTAGGCTCCATCTACACCCTCGGAGGCCTCATCGGCGCCCTGTCCGCCGGACCACTCGCGGGACGCTATGGCCGATGGCGCACGATGCAGCTCACAACCATATTCTTCGCGCTCGGACCTGTCTTCGAGGCTATGAGCCCTAATATGGGTGTCCTAGTTCTGGGAAGGCTGCTCTCGGGTATCGGTGCAGGAGGCTCTGTGGTCGTGGTGCCCCTCTACATCTCTGAAATTGCCCCGCCTGCGCAGAGAGGTACCTTCGGTGCCCTGACGCAGATTATGTGCAATGTCGGGATATTGGTCACGCAGCTGCTAGGCTACTTCCTGAGCAAGGGATGGTACTGGAGGATCATACTCGCAGCTGGCGGCGTCATTGCCGTGGCTCAAAGTTTCGGCCTGCTGCTCGCTGTGGAGAGTCCAAAGTACCTGGCTGAGCACGGCGACTCCACCGAGGCTAAGAGTATTCTGAGGAGGATAAGGGGTGCGAATTACGATTTGGACGAGGAAGTGAGTGCTTGGAAAGCATCAGGCGCAGGGCGGTCGACTGGTAGGTTTTGGGAACGTCGCATATGCTCTTTACTGACTGATGTCCAGCCGAGGAGCAGGGGTTGCTGCGTGGAGATGAGGCTACACGCCCTCGTCCTTCGACGCCTAAACGGGATTCAGGAAACGGGGATACTCTGAACATCATGCAGGTGGTCCGTCATCCAGACTACTACAAGGCCGTCATCGCCGTCATCATGATCATGCTGGCTCAGCAATTAAGTGGTATGTGCCTTGAATGGAAGTTGGAGACAGGCGCTGACGGCTTCAGGCATCAACTCTATTATTATGTATGGAGTGTCGCTCTTAGCAGACTTGCTCGAATCCAACTCGGCGCTCCTCAACCTCGGAGTGTCTGCTATCAACATCATAGTCACAGCCGGATGCGCACCTCTAGTTGAGAAGCTCGGCCGCAAGACCTGCCTCCTGAGCTCACTCGCGGGTATGGGCATTAGCTCGCTTCTTCTGGCGATCGGTATCATTCGATCTATCAGCGTTCTCTCTGCCGTCGCCGTCCTGCTCTTCGTGTCGAGCTTCGCGGTTGGCCTCGGCCCAATCCCATTCATCCTGTCGAGCGAGCTTGTCGGACCAGACGCCGTCGACGCAACGCAGAGCATCGCGCTGTCGGCAAACTGGATCTCGACGTTCGTTGTCGCTCAGTTCTTCCCCATGGCGAGTGCGGCGTTGCATGGGAAGGTATATTTCATTTTCGCAGCTTTGTCGGCATTCTTTTTTGTATTCATCAGCTGGTATGTTCCGGAGACCAAGGGCAAGAAGAACGCAGACGAGGTCTGGGGCAGAGGGCGCCGTGTGGATTAGCTGCCACCTCGCCCCGGATCGGCGTTTGGCAGAAAGGGGAAAAGAAAGGAAGCGTGCAGCTTGCGTCATGGTTACTTGTCTACCACGACCAGCAAAGTCCCGAATAGCTGCAATTATCACTACTATCGGGCTGCATTTCTGTCATTTCCAAGGAATTCTGGCGGCAGCGCTGACAGATGCACATTGCTGACATATAATCAAATGTGTGACGGATGTAGATGTGCAAGTTCCGAAGACGTCGGAGTTTTAGTGCGGCGACTCTTTCTGCCCCGCGCCGCTAGCCAAAGACCTCGGTGTGCCGTCGCAAGTGTCTTATGCAGGTTAAACCACCCCTCAACATTTCTATCGCCAATCCACAGCACTGCAGCCCTGTGAACTCACTGCAGTGCCAGATTGTCTCCTCCCTTCCGTTCAACCCCCTATGCTCTCGACAGACATGGCCGAACTGCCGGGCCACGCCTCGCCCGCCCTCCCTCCACTCTACCCCCCTCAACCGGACAGTCCTCCACGATCCGACACCTTCAACCTCGACGCCGCAGCACGCTCCGAACCCCGCTCGACACACAACGACCTCCTCCAAGGAGCCCCTCACCTCGACCATGTGCCCTCCATCATCTCCCCCGCCTTCACCCCGCCAGCGACACCCGGATTCTCGACCCCCTCGCACCCGCGCCCTCCCCGCTCAATACCAGTCGACACATCGCATTCGACAGACACTGTGCGCCCCGAACTCCTCCCAACCCTGCCGGTAGTCGAATGCGAAGTCCGCGCCCGCATCCCCACAACCACAGGCCACGAGATGTGGCTGCACGTCTACCGCAACAACGTCGACACCAAAGAACACCTGGCAATTGTCTTCGGGTCGCAGATCCGGTCACGGAGTCTCGACGCCGAGCGGCCAGGCGAAACCGAACTCGACCGCATGACGCGAGGCGCCTATGTCGGACGCCTGTACCCGGGGCGGACGAGCTCGCGGGTAGAACAGCTAAAACGCAGTGAAGGCGTCGTGTCCGGGCCGCGAGTCTCGAAACAATCGCCCTTGAACCCGGAGTCGCAATCCACATCCAACGACACCACCACTTCTCTGGAACAACAGCAACCCCCGGCGTCGTCGACGACCCTCCCCCTCGTCCGCATCCACTCCGAATGCTACACGGGCGAAACCGTGTGGTCCGCGCGCTGCGACTGCGGCGAACAACTCGACGAAGCGGCACGTCTAATGGCAGATCCTTCTCTCTCGCCCTCCGGCGGCTGCATCATCTACCTGCGCCAAGAAGGCCGGGGGATCGGCTTGGGCGAAAAACTAAAAGCGTATAACCTGCAAGATCTGGGAAACGATACTTACGAAGCAAACATCATGCTGCGGCATCCGGCAGATGCGCGGAGTTACGGGTTGGCGACGGCCATGCTGATGGATCTGGGACTTGGAGGCGAAAGGGGGATTAGGTTGTTGACGAATAATCCGGATAAGGTGCGCGCGGTTGAGGGGCCGGGGAGAGAGGTTGTGGTGAGGGAGCGCGTGGCTATGATTCCGTTGGCGTGGAGGACGGGTGGGAAGAAGGGGATTAAGAGTGAGGAGGTGGAGAAGTATTTGTCTACAAAGGTATGTTTTTTCTTCTTGAGTGCTGATGATGAAGACTGCGTTGTGTGTAGTGGATATGAGCTAATGACGCGTAGATTGAGAAATTCAAGCATATGCTTACACAGACGTAATGTCTTGAGCGAAATCATAGACCGGAGATACCACCGTTTTGTTGCGCGTAGAGCAAGCGTACTTACGCATTGGAGATGTTGTATATATGTTGTTGAGGCCTTGCATATCAGCATATAGAGCGAGCTATATACCATCATATGTACTGCATACTGATCTGGCTTTTCAACTCTTTCAGATTGTCATCTTGGACACACGTCCAAACCTCTCTTACGGCACTCCAATGATTCGACTCCACTGACGCAATGCAGACAAAACTCCGCTCCGTCCCCACATCACTCCAACGACCACAGCGTCTCACAAGCTTCACAGCAAATCGATTCCTAACCATCTCCTCCAGGAACCCCCTCACAGCCCCGCCATCTGAAACCCATTATTCACACACGATCCCCCAGCCCGACATTTCCGATAAATACTCATCGTCCAGAACCCGCCACAGACCTGCTTCTCATCCCCTTCACACGGCGTCCTACAATCCCCCAGCACTCCTTCCTGCACATGTCTTTCCGGGTCTTCCTGACTATCACAGAAACACCGCGATCCATCCTCTGCCCCAGCAACACTGTGTCCATGTGTCTCGCAGTACTGAATACACGATGTGACCGTCAAGTTGCCTGGCGTCCATGCAGGCTGGACGCCTCCGACAATCCGCACGGCACCGTAATCGAGGGCACATCCCACATACTCCCACCCCTCGCTCGTAAGATCGAAGAACTCAGGCACGGGGGGTCCTAAACGAGGTTGAGGGCAATTGTCATTAATACTTCGATCCACGGTTTCCGGACCGGCAAACACAGGATTACAACCAGGTAATTCGACCCCCCCTTCCACCTCTTCATCCACGATTTTCGGTAACTTGCACATACGCATCTCATCCTCTGTATACGTGGTCAGAAACGAACAATCCTCAATCGAGCCTTGATTCGGACACCAGTCTATAACAGACTGTAGCAGCTCCTGCGGCCAGCCCGAGAAGAAATCAGCGTGGAATCCGAATCCCGTTGGATCGCCCATGGAGAACACGAATGGGTGGGCGCCGGCTTCCTAGTCAGCGGCATAGCGCGCAGTGTCGTAGATCACTTCGATAAAAAGGCCTGGGAGATGGACGGGGTGGGTTGAAGGACAGGAGCCGTCGTCGTGGCGTTCGATGGGGTACGAGACGTGGGAGCCGTCAGGGGTGTAGAGGTCGAGGTTGTTCCAGCATTGGGGGAAGTTAAATTGGGCGCGGAGGCGGAAGCAGGGGGTTTGCGGGATTGAGGGCGTCTCTGGTAGATCGGCGCCGTTTTCGAGGAGACATTTGAAGGATACGGCTGAAGAAAAGTTTGTGTCGGGGGGTTGGGAGCGTTTGTAGGGGTCGCCGGAGCGCATGCGGAAGCCGGGGGGGAAGGCGCGGATGTGTTGTTCGTTTGGTCCGCGTCGGAGTCTGCTATATGTTAGTTGGGATGGGGAAGGAAGGCGGTGAGGTGCAGGATACAGATAATACACCTGCACACCATGGTTCTTTGCAAGTGTGGATGTTCCGTTTCGATGTCGAACGTATAGTGCAGGTGTCCAGTAATTGGATTTGTCCTCTTTGGCGTTGCAGCTCGAACACTGTGCTGCCTGTGTCTGGTCAAAACTCATGCGCGGACCGAACCCGCTACCGCCGACGACGTGGTGGACGTGTGCAGAAACACGGCCGGGGGAAATAATGGGGTCCAGACGAGCGAAGGTGAGGGCGGAGGGACAAGAGATTTTGAAGTCACCTCGTGGCTCCGTGAAGTAGGCGCTTGCGAAGGAGAGGAAGGTGGTCAGGAGCAGGAAGGGAAGAAGTGACTTCGCAGTTTTACTGGAGTGATAGAAGCGGTATGAAGTCGTTCGGGTGTTGACCATTATGGATCGTTCAAAAGGTAGAAAAGTCTACTATTCAAGAGCTGGTGGTAGTATTGAAGAGTCGATTTCAAGGAGGCCGCCGAGTATGCTTGAGCGGATGCGGTACTCTTGCGCCCGGCCCCAGGGGGTCAGAACCGTCGATGAGCCCGTAATCCTAGTGAGCCGAAGTGCTTCGAGAGGGATAAGGATGAATGGTGTAAAAACACAAGAGGGGGAAAGGGGGATAAAGTATGAGAGAGCTGGAGGTTCGATGTTGATGACCGGATAGGAGGGAATATGGCACCAGACCCGTGCCTGCCAATTCGTTTCGATGCTGATAAGTGGGTTCCGTGAGCGAATACAACTGAATACAGCGAAACTCAGTGGATGGCGACGTCGACTTTACCATAGATAATCACTGCACGCGTGATTGCTCTTGGAGGTGGACGGGTCTCCTTGAGGACGATAACGCGCTGTTGAGATGGTCTCGAACGCAGTCCATGAACGTCCGAGATCATTCCACTCTCTCACGCCTTCAATCTCCTTCTTCCAGAATGCAGTGGCTCTCCAGTAGAACGTAAATTGCCTAAGAGTACAAGCTAGGAAATAAGTGCATTTTGCCGCGCTTGTCCACATTATCTACGGCGGCAGCCACCATCTTCTCAATCTCTCCACCTTCCCTGTGTTCCGCCGGGGTCACGGTAATGAGTACATGAATCCAGACATATAGCAAGCCAGGTCCGTAGCGCCATGCCAAAGGTGATCAGGAGTTCGTGCAGAGTGCGTCTAAGGTCGGGGTTGTAGAAGCCAAGTCGTGTTATCGCAGGTATCTTGTCCATGCTGCGTTGTCGGGGAGGAGCTTAGCACTTGGCGTCGCTGCCGCGGGAGTTCATGAGCAGGGCAACGATAAGACCATAGAGACCTGTCATGGTCAGCAAGCACAAGGGCCACGGCGAACGAGTACCTACCCAAGACTTCGGCGAAAATGAGAATAAGAATCATGCCGACGAACAGCCTGGGCTGCTGAGCAGTACCACGGACACCAGCATCACCGACAATACCAATAGCGAACCCAGCAGCCATACCAGCGAGACCGACGGAAAGGCCAGCACCCAACTGGATGAAGTTGGTGAATAGTGACGACTGCTGCTTCAGGTCGTTCGAGATCAGGACGGACACGACCAAGCCGTAGATACCAATGATACCAGCCATGACCACGGGGATAATGTCTAAGCGGGCGTGTCAGCTCCAGCTGCTGGAAGCGTTGAAGGGTACGCACTCTTCACGATGAGATCCGGACGCAGAACACCCATGGCAGAGACACCAACGCCTGCCTTAGCGGTTCCATAGGCAGCGCCGAAGCAGGTGAAGACGATGGCGGATGTGCAGCCCATCGCTCCGAAGAAGGGCTGTTGTGCTTATTAGCTCATGCGCGGCGACGGACAACGAAGGCGACCTACGGCATACACCGGGCTGTAAACAAAGGGTTAGCAAATGCTTTTCATAATAAGATAGAGGGTGAGTATGAGAACGCAGCAACTCGCGCGTGGTGTGCATAACCAAGCTTGAGCTGCCTGCGCCTCCGTACGCTGCAGCTTGGGCACTCACCAAAGCTCTGTGGAGGCCATTGTGTGGGTATCGAGAAAGTCCTGCGCTCGAAATGGGAAGCTTGCGAAAGATCGATGAGACGACGGGACGGGTGTGGGAGATGGAGTTGCAAGTCGTAGAGTCGGTGGTGGTGACGGTGACGATGGCTGGCAACTGCGCGGAGGTTCCAAGGTTAGAGCTTGGCGTTTTTCACGTGACGTGCTCGGCCGCTAAATCCGCCCCCAGTCGTTTTTTCCCATCTCCATCGTTCCATCATTATCCTCGACGACATCTTTGATCCGCTACCTTACAAGCGAGTGAAGCAGTGTATGTCTTACTGAATATTCGAAACCTGCTCCAGACTCACTCAACACACAGGAACCCTACAGGGCGAGCCGACGCATTCAAAAACCTCTTCCACCCACCAACTTCAAAATGAGCAACGATTCCGGAGCCGCTTGGCCTGTCGCAGATGCTGCGCTCTCGCAGGAGATCCTGTATGTTCTTTTACTCTATTACGAACTTACCATGCTAACATCCTTCCAGCGATCTCGTGCAGCAAGCCCAGCGTCAGTACATCCCCTTCCTTCGCACTGCGGACCGACTTCTTGCTGCCCCCACCGCACCACTATCGAATAGGCACTGACGAGTCGCAGACTACAGGCAGCTCAAGAAAGGTGCCAACGAGGCTACCAAGACGCTGAACCGCGGTATTGCTGAGGTCGTTATCCTCGCTGCCGACACCTCCCCTCTGGCCATTCTCCTGCACTTGCCTTTGTTGTGCGAGGACAAGAACGTGCCGTACGTCTACGTGCCGTCCAAGTCCGCTCTGGGACGTGCCTGCGGTGTCTCCCGCCCCGTCATCGCCGCATCGATCACCACCAACGAGGCCTCCGATCTGTACGCTATGCCCCTCTACGACTACGGAACATATACTGACATCTACCAGCATGAGCCAGATCAGGACCCTCAAGGACAAGGTTGAGAGGCTGCAGATCTAAGAGTTGGAATCGATCGTGGCGCAGGGTGACGGCTTGGTTGAAATAGTTGCGTGGTAGGAAGGTCCACTTGTGTGCATCCTTGCGGTTCCGCTGCAGGACCACCCAAGTCGGATCAATGGAAATACAAGGATGATCGAAGTTCATGAACCGGAACTGTTCAAGATGCTCGACGTGAAGACGACCGGGGATGGAGGGCGACTCGTTCAAACGCAGAGTATACTAACGACCGACTAACCACCAGGTCAAGGTCATCCGAAGAAAAGGAATCTTAACATCTATATACGAATATGGATCAACGAGTACGGCTTCGACCCATCGGCCTGTCAAACTAGCCGGACTCAACAGGCAACCTTGCCCATATCCACATTCCTCTTCCTCAGCACCCTCTCCCCCCCCCTCCTCTGACCAGCAAGGTGCGGTACCGGCAACGGGTTGTTATACTAGCAAAAGAAGTCAGTTCTCGCACTTTTCCTTCCAGCCGCCAAAAACACTTACATCTGTCGGCGGCCCAAAGTCGACAAAACCCGGTCTCACATGAGCATCGGGCCTATGCTGCAAAATCATCGTATCCATCTCACTAAACCTGAACGTCTCGGGCGTTATATTCTCCGGAAACTGTTTCTCGGTCCACCCTTCCTCGCCCGCCGTCACAAAACTCGGCGTATCCGTCATAACATCGTTCATAAAGTCATACGGATGCGTCAACGACAAGACATGCCCGACTTCATGCACCGCAGTCCTAAACCACGCATTCTTGACATCGACAAACTTCTTGCCCGCCACCGCCGAAGGCCACGTCACGCCGTCGCGACTACCCGGCGTCCCGTCCACCCAGGTTCCGACGACCCAATCCGATGTTATCATCGTGCCTTCGCGTGGTATATTGTTTTGCCGGAGATTTGTATCGATCATAGCGCCGCGGGTGACTTGTGACGATTTGCGGATCACGAGAAGCCAGATCTTCCACTCTGTATCGAAATCCGTCGGCGAGCGGTGTTTCAACATTGCGTCGTGTTCCTGGTCTTCGTTCCAGTACTCTTTCCCCAATTCATTCGCGGGATCCGGTTCAGGGACGTTTCGATCACCCTCAGCGACGGACATATCCCATCCCACGGACTCGAAAACCGTTTTCCAAGTCTTGGTCCCGCTGATATCGGAAACGGGAAGCTCTACACCGGAAACGGAGGCTAGTTCGAGGGTTGCGCGGCGGAGGAAAGGGGAGAGGTAGCCGAGTGTCATTGTTCCAAGCTCCTTTTTCGAGTCCGTAGTCGATGTCACGGTGCCTGTGAAGTAGTTCTCAGCATCCGGGTATCCTGCCCCTTCTTCTGGCGTTCCGCGAGAGAAAGAGATAGTGTATCCGCCATCGACGGGCTCAGATGCCCATATAGTATCCGTAAAGCGCATCACCGCGCGGAAACCGGTGAGGGGGTAGGATTCTAGGCCTAGTGTGAAGCCGTCATTTTCTGGGAGAGGGGTGTAGGAGATGCCCCGGAGGAAGGAGAAGTAGTTGCTGCGTGGTTGGATGGGGATGCCGGTGGAGGGGGAGGGAAGGGTGGTTGTGTTGTAGAGGTCGCCGGAGATGTGGAGGGTGGTGTCGTTGGAGGTGACGCGCAGTGTGCCGCTGTAGATGGAGGTTTTGGAGGGGGAGGAGGGAGTGAAGGTGAGAAGATAGGCGCCTGGTTTTAGGCTTTGGTGAGTTGTTTGGCGTGGGAGAGGGGCGGGGTGTGGGAGGGTGAGGGAGAGGGTAAAGGTTGGGAGGAGGGAGAGGAGCGTGAGAAACTTCATTGTAAGGAGGGGAGGGGAAGAGTGTGATAATGGGAAGAGTGTTGTGTGATAGCGATATATACTCTTCCCCAAACGAGGGCGTAGGTCCTTGAAAGCGTCTTTCCAAGGAGCGCATTACGTTTACCTTGATCCTAAGATCCTGTCATCAGCGATGCACTGTTGGGCGAGATGTTGGTATCACGGTCATTTTTTCCTTTGCTATCATCTCTTCTTGCAAAGCCACCAAGCACGGTCTTCTATTTCCCTATTTGCAATGCCTTTGAAGTACCTCCACCTCCTTTCCCCACGCTGAGCTGAGCTCCTGAGTCATGAGTGCGTGTTTGCCTGGTGTATATGTTCACATTGTGCTCCTTGCATCCTCGCAGAGGAACTTGCAAAGGATTGAAAATGTCATTCGACAGAAACCACTCAGACTCCCGTGAGGATCGTTCGAAAACACTGCCCCGGACTGGCTCGAACCATTGCGCACGTACGAACGTCTGCTCAGCCTACCACCCACGCGGCCCCGTCAAGTGTGTAGAATGATGGACCAGAGTTGTATATCGAGGTTGGTTATGGGTGTTCGGGCCCACGTGGGATGGCCGTGCAGCTTCGCATGAATCTTACGCGAGAAGGATGGAACAGAAGGATTGGGAAAGCTTGGACGTCACAGAATAGGGACGAAGAGTTTTTGGCGGAAGCGGTAGGAGACTCGGTTTTGATTCGCTGACCTATTTAGCACTGTTCCGATGCTATGGTAGGTAGAGGAGCTGTATTTGAGAGTGCCTGATCTGGTCATGGGGATTGAACCGTAATACGCACACCCAAACTCTCCATCTACTCCTCATCCCCCGGAAATGTCAACCCACACTCCCTCCTCACTTTTTCCGTAATCCTCACAACCCCCAAACTAACCCTCTCCCACCTCTCAACCCCCTCCCAATCTTCCTCCTCAATCAACTTCGCAAACACCTCCGCCTCCTCGACCAAATTCCCCTCCCTCTTCTCCCCCCCAATCTCCTCCCTCACCTTCCTCCTCGGATCCCAAAACCCCACATTCTCAATATCCGTAATCCTCTCCACCCTCACCCCACCCTTTTCCCCCCAAACCTCACACCCCATCCCACTATCCCACATCTTACTAAACGTACAACTCACCGTCATCCCCTCTTTATACCTTAAAACCAACATCCCACCCCCATCACTCTCCGTCTCCGGTATAATCTTCAGAAAATACGTGCTCGAGACTGGCTCCCCAAACAACTCCACAGCAGCCGCAACACAATAAACCCCCAAATCCATCAACGCGCCACCTCCAAACTCCAAACTAAACACATTCGGGCGTTCTCCGCGTAGCACGGCATCGTACCGCGAACTGAATTGGCAGAAATTTAGGGTTGCGCCGTGGAGGTGACCGATTTTGCTTAACCCCTCTTTTAACTTTTTGAAATTTACTTCGTGCAGATGGCGGAATGCTTCTACGAGGACTACTTTTTTCTCTCGTGCGATCTTGAACAGCTCTTCCAATTGCTTGGTAGTTGTTGTGGCGGGTTTTTCGATCACGACGTTTTTGCCTGCCCATAGCATTTGGCGTGCGTGCGAGAAGTGTAGGATGTTGGGGGACGCGATGTAGATTGTGGAGACACTGGGGTCGGCGGCGAGGGCGGAGAGGGACGTGTGTATGGTTATATCGGCGGTGGACGAAGGGAGGGAAAGCGAGGATTGGAAGGTTTCAGCGGTTTCGGCGCTTCGCGAGTAGATGGCGCGGAGTTGCCATTTTTGCGTCGAGTGCGCGTGGTGGATAAAGTCGCGCGTGATCCAGTTTGTGCCGATGATGGCGAAGGGGATGGGTGCCATTTTTGGGGGTGTGAGAGGGGGGAGGTGTGTGGTGGAGATGTTGGGTGTCTGATGTTGTAAAAGTTCAGGCTGGTTGTGGAGGAGCTCCTGCCCCACTTGAGGCTCAGAGTGGCTGTTGGGAACACACATGTGAAGCTCAACGTTCGAACACCAAAGGAAATATCATGTACGTGCGAATACCGAATACTACTATAAAATCTCCACCGCAGAAGCAAAGGAGGGTATCACGCTGATAGTGAATGCTAACTGATAATTGCCCGCAATAACGCAAATCAGAGAGCTTCCTCAACCGTTATCGCTGTGCAGAAGCGCAGCAAACGGGAGAAAGCCACCAAAACACCAGGGCAGAATGAACACGCTCTCGCGCGATGTGCCTAAACGCCTTAAAATGCCCGAACCCAAACTGCCAGTGATGCACTGCAAAGAAAAATCCTCCATGTCGACGTTATGTCCAGAAAGCCACCGGAATGCGCCATACACGTCTCTGCGCTTCTCAGTCCTCCCAGATGGTTTCGAGATCCAGGTCCCCACGTCGCTCGGCGCCGCAGACGCTCCACCTCTTTCTAGAATCTCTTCTGCCGAAACCTAAACTACGCCTCTCTGTCGGCCCGTCCAAGCTCGACCTCCGCGTGCCCTCCTCGTCCCCAGCATTTTCGCGGTCTGCCGCAAGCTTCAGGCGAGCAAGGCGATCGGCTTCGATTGCCTCTGCCTCGGCGTCTGGTATGTCTGGTATGGTTTCCAGGGATGATATCGAGGGACTCCGGGACCGCATCGACGTGGGAGTGGAGGGCACCGACGACGAGCCAAAGGAGGCTGCATAGTGGGAGTTAACTCCTGGGAAGGGCTCGTTGAACTTTGGGGATGAGAGCGAGGGCGAAGACATGGGCGCTGAGGTCGGGGTGGTGGGCCTGGCAGAGGGCATGGAAACGTGGTGAAGCGGCGAAGCTGGCCGTCGTCTGGCGGACCTGGATAGCGAGTTCGAGGTGCTGTAAAAGCTACCCAAAGACGAGGGCTGAGAGGGGATGATGGGCACACCGCCGGCGCATGGGGGCAGCTCCAGCTCGGCGTCCTCGTTGATGTCGCACACGCTGGGTGCTCCGGAGTGGGCGTATGATTCCTCAGCAGGGCGGAAGGGGCTCCTCGTGCGAGGGGACCGTAGTGGAGAGGAGGGCCGCGCCATAGGTACAGGAGAGGGCGAGAGGGTCAGATGGGCGGCAGAGTTGATGACAGTCGGGAGGGAGTGAGCGCGTGTCATGGGCGGTGCACTGAGGAAGCTGGAGGCACTGCCGGAGCGGAAATGGACATTTGAGTATGGCGATCGGGCACGCGGTCGGATCTGGTGCGAAGGCCACGGCTCTGGAGACGGTTCCGTCTGTGCCCTGGGTGTGGTAGGTCGAGTGTCGCGCGTGAGAGGCTTGTAGGCTGGGGTGGTCGGTGTGAACAAGTCGGGCTGGGCTGAAGTGGCCCCGTCTAGTGGGATAATCTTCATGGCGGGCTCTGGAGTAGCGACAGTTCGAGGAGGCTCGGATGGAGGCTCGGGAGACACGGAGCGAGAGGAGGGAGCAGACGTCTCTCCTGTGACATGGGCCATTGGGAGACGATATATTGGAGGGCGTTGCCGATCAGGGCCCTCGTCGTGTGGAGGAGATGTGCTTGTGCATGGACATAATAGGCGGCCAAGCTCACGGACGGGCACGCTCAGGGACGCAGAAGGGAGAGAAGGGTCACGGTTAGCAGGAGCAGCGGACCGGCCTCGGGAGTCTCGCGCGTTTCAGGCGGTTGTGTGGAAAGTGGACAGGTGGGCGAGGGGCGAGGAGGCGTGGACCCTGGGCGGAACAAGGCCTGGGGCACGGGGCAAGTGGGGGCCAGTGTGCCTGCCGCCGTTGCGTCTGGGGTAGATCGCCTTTCATCCTCCACTCTCGTTCAATATTATTCTCGTTCATGTAACGTTAATACTTCTCGCGTTTATACTCGTATACATGCAGCTCTCTTCTCAAAAGAGTCGTCCGCACCGTTCGTACCTGTCAGTGCTGAGGCGCTGAATTCCCGGCGGGCCTAATGCTGTCTGCCTGCATGATCATCAATATTTCTGCGCCTGAAGTCATCACACTTCCCACGCGCCTACACCACACAACCGCCGAACAGGCCAATCATGGCACTGACTGCATCGCCAGCTCGCGAACGCCTCTGACGACAGTCCGCGTGGTCCATCAGCCTTTCATGCAGCCCTGGTAGCCGAGAGGCACACGAAAACCCAGCTTGCTGAGCGACTCTTGGGCGTCGAATTCATCTCCCTTTTGAGCTCACTTTGGCGGAGCCCTTGACATTCGACTGTGTTGCAAAGGCCTTCCACTATCATTGTAATAGGCTTCCATTGACAATCACGGGAATCTGCATGTGCTACAGGCACCCACTCCTATGTAAATCATCTGCTACCGTCATATGACAGGTACGCTTCCTTGGAAAACTGGTGCAACCATAGGTTTCGGCTCCCTTCCGATTGATCCGCTCCGGTGGTACCTTACAATGTACCTGTGTACACTACTACAGGAACTTGGAAGCCCTTCTTCCCATTTCACACTCCATCCTCCCTCGTCCCGCACTCGGCGTTTCCTCACCCCCCAATGTGTTCCCTCCAAATTCCCCAAACTATCCGTTATCTTTGTCCCGTTGGCCACAAGACTATTGATAGCACAAATGTCTCATCGGCGCGGGTCTCTTCCCCTCTCTTCCCCCGACCCCGAGAGAGACGCTCTTTTGGCGGCTGTTGAAGCTGCCTGCGACCCAAGCTTAGGGACGCCCCAAAAAGCGTCTTTGTTCCCGGCTTCCTGTAGATTCTGAACAGGCAGAGTTGATCGTGCCCTCTTTGAGGTTCTGGAACTACAGTGAAGCTCAGAAGTCGGAGGCCTTCGCGATGAGCGCGGCAAGGTCCTCCAAGGCTGCTTTGTCGTCCATGTCGAAGCCGTTCAGTTCAGCACAGTCGACGTCGATAATGGCAACCACCTGCGCCTGTGAGCCACTGTCCTCTTCGTGTGAGACCCCACGCAGGGGCGAAGCTTACCCTCCCGTTCTGTACAACCGGCACAACGATTTCGCTTTTGCTTGCTCCGTCACAGGCAATATGCCCTGGGAACTGGTCGACATCTTCAATAAGCTGCGTCTCTCCTGTGCGAGCAGCAGCACCACACACGCCTCTATTGAAACCGATCGTCTGGCATGCGACTTGACCCTGGAAAGGTCCCAGGATGAGCTGATTCGGCCTTGACGGGTCTAGAACATAGAAGCCGGCCCAATTGACTCTGCTGGAGGGAAACGACAATGAGTGATAGCCATGCCAGAGTAGAGAAGCGACATTGGCAAGGTTGCTTGAGAGCGTTAGCCTAGATCGACACAGGGCAATGTCTTAGTGTGGATGCATACCAGACCTGGCCGTTATCAGTAATTGATCATAGCAAGAAGTCGGTCTAGACATACCCAGTTCCTTTGACCATCGAATAGTGCTTCGGCTTGATCTCTAATCTGCGCGTAGACTTCCTTCTTCGACAAGCCCTGGGCGAAGGTGGAGGAGTCGGCGTGAACCTATCACTCTTAGCGGCTTGACGGCACTAAGGGGCACTAAGGCCCTACCATTGTGTACTTGGGTAGTGTAGATGACCAAATATCGAGTCTGCAACGGCGTGAGGAAGATATCGACGTTGCCAGGCACGCGCTGCCAGCTTTTTTTTTTGTATGTTGCACGAAGGATTCCGCTAGAAGATTGCGTGATGCAGGCTATGATTGGTCGGTACTAGTGTGGATCTCCAACGGATCGACGTGCAGACACCTGCCCTGTGCAACGATCTTCAGGAACCTCAAGAAAGACGGGTACTCTGTGAAGTATATGAGAGTATCACGGAGCTATGTGCTTGCGTAGCGGATCTCGAGCCAGCTGTCATCATCGCGCTGATGATGGGCAGTGACGACCCACCGCCGCCTGGCAGCCGCGTTCCTTTGTTCCTTCTCCGTCCGCTTCCGCTGTTGCATTACCCGCCATGTCAACTCCAATCCACGACTCTTTTCCTCACCGCCTTATGCATATCGTATGCCCAACATGTTTTTCCGACCGTCTTTGACACATGAGTTTTGGCTTTCGCTTCTTATAATCTTGATGATGACCAGCGCTTTTATGTACACTATGAAACTCGAGCTTTTTTGGCCTACCTCCTCGCATCCACTACCCGATCGTCATATGCACGAGCAAGCAATCGTTGGCGACGGACCAGACTTTAGCGACGACGGCAATGAACCGATACTGGTGCAGCATCATGAAAGCGACGCCAGCACCATCACTTCGGCTGCCACGTCCATGGTGGTGGCACAGAGACTCCGCTTTCGCGAATATCGTCTTTCGATGATGTACGTTGAGCGGTGAATAAGCCAGGCCGGCTGAGCACATGCATGTATTCAACAGCCTGAAGAGTGTGTTCTTCCACGGATGGGTAGAAGCTTGGGCTGACTGGAGGTCACAGCATCGATCTGCCCTACCTGGCCAGCGCATCGAGCCTGCCGTTGGAGGTCGTATTCATTCCAACCATGCCCTCTCGCAGTGCCCTCCGAGCCCTGGAAAGTCTGATACCATGCACCGATCTACGATGCAGAACATCCGCGTTCCCCGTCTCCTGCCATTGGGCGCCCTCTTTGAAGCCGGAATGTGTACAACTGTATTGGGTTCATAGTGAGGCGAACCTGGCACCCTCAACTCTTATTTGCTCGCAAACGAAACACTTACACAGCGCATGCACTGTGAGGGCACAATTGATTGAACCACAAGGCTGAAGACCTCACTGATTGGCCGAACGCTAGGTTAACCGTTTAATCGCTCAATCTTCAGCCTCGTCGAGTCGTGTCCCTCGCGTTCCTCAGGCACAGCCTCACGTACGATAAAAGACGAGTTGGATCATATGCAGGTGGAAGGAACCGAATGTCATCTGGACGACGCACGCAGAGCCGCACCGGTTCCTCATCAGAAAACCGAGACAGGCCTCTTGATTGGTCGAAATGCAGCAGAGCCTCATCTTTGAGGTTGCCTTCTGAGGCATGCAGTCAAGGAGATGCCTTCCAGCACGCAAGGGCTGCGCACCTGGGCACCGAGCCTGCAAGCCGTGGTACTTCCGGGCTTGCCGCTCTGCGAAGGTTCTGGCACAACTCTACTACGCCATGGCAACATGGATCCCTGGAGGACTCTCGAGCACGGTTAACCAAACTGGTGATTGCTACGTCCTAGCCTGGGCCCCGCTCGAGTCCCGACACATTGCGGCGCCTGGGCGCCATCACGACAGAGCCTCATGTCGACCATAAATCCTTCGGCCAGTTACCTTCGAAATGGGACACACCAAGATTGTTGGCTTTGAATTCATTCTATGCGTGCCCAAATCTTGGTTTCTTCAGCCGTCAAAGGGAACCTACTCCCAACCACTTTCTGCCATCTGGACCAGTTATCTGGGATCACACAACTTTGCGTTGCTTTATCTTTTCTTCATGTCCGCCCACACGTCAACGTCCGCAACATTCGCCTTATGACAGTCAGCCTTGAAGGGCTCCCTTTTGATGTACTGTACCACATCGCATGCAGCTTAGGATTGGATGACGTTGTCAATCTGAGCCATACATGCCGGCAAGTGAGGGTCTTACTTTGCGCAAACATACTCTGCCGCAAGGTGGTGGAGGTAAGAAACGGCTTGGATTGGTACACGATCCGTTAACGGATGTCAGGCACATGCACCCTACAGCAGGGAGGGACAGCTCGCGCGCAACTCGACCATTACCTATGGCGATGCGCTGCAGAGCATCTACGACCGAAGAGAGGCACTGTCGAATGCCCATCCTTTCGCTGCTCGCGTGGTCGGGCAGGGTTCAGACTTTCAGTTCTCCGATGGCATACTCTGCATATTGCGTGGAAGTGTCATTCATGTGCAAAACACGCGGACCTGGGATAAGTTCGAGGTCGACCTTAGGCGGTTTGCTCAACAGAACCCACCACAAGTGGACGCAGAACCTAAGCACTCTCTGCTCAGCTTCTGTGAGAACATCATCGTACTTCATTCAAAAGTCTCGCAGCAAGAGGGTGGCTCCACGTTGCTTGCTATCAGAACTGATCTCAAGCTTGCGGATGAGGATAGGCTGATCAAGATCACCAATCTGGAGTCAGACCACAAGCTCTTCATCCGCCATACTTCGTCGTTTCTCTACTACGGGACTTACAACAGGCACTATGACGAATGGGAGATCCGAGGAGAAAGCCTCCAAACAGAGACCGGCTCCACATTGTGCCCTCGCCCGTTGCGGCTCCTGGACTTCTTTGGGTTTGACATTGGCTCCACTATCTGCTTCGAAATCCATGACGGATACTTCTACGCAATTTCCAATCAAACCTCTTTTGAAGTCGAAGAAATAGATTGGACATCATTTTACCACTGCATCCGGTTTCCCCTGCATCAGCCGACCACCACAGCTATGCAGGTTGTGAAGCTTTATCGTCGGCAAAATGTCGAGGGCCCATTGAATGACTCATGGACCGACATGAGCATCCAGATTGATGAGGTCACAAATGAGCCTGTGATTGTTGAGTCAAGGCGCGAATGGAAGAGCTCTCCCAGCAGGCAGCTCCGGAGTTTCTACTTCACGAAAATCGTATTTCCACCGGCCGGCTTCTCCGAAGACGAGGAAGGAAGGGAGGTAGTCACTGCTCGGTTCCCTCAAGACGATCCTTTGACCGCACTTATTGATGCCACCAATAAGCCGAATTTTGCGCCGGAACAACCACGGTCTATCTCTCAGGTACACCCCGAGTTCAAATCCGACCGCGAACCAATCGAGCGCTCTTTCATCCTCTCCCGGACGAAGTTCCGAGCGTACATGTACTCCTGTAAAACTTTTCTCGATCTTGTGGAGGACGACCGGTGTTGCGCAACCTCTCCAGGCTATTGCCTCCGCATTCGAACTGGATCACGACGACCCGCGTCACTGGACCACGATGCTCCATACCGACATTCCGACATTAAGCTGTGGCCCCCACCCGCCTCACGTTACCCTTGCTCACAGAGGCTTCATCAGATACTCAACCCATCCGGCACTATTGGGCCTGGTGGCTCGCGCACGATCACTGGAAAGATGGATGAGAGAACTCTGGTGTATATGGTCACACCTGGGCGAGCATATGATGCAGAAGAAGACCCATTAGGCACCGTCGTGTTCGTTGATTTTGGTCGCGACCACGACAATGATGGATGTAGCAGCAGCGGATTGTCCTGCTCAGGCTTTCAGCCATGCTCTGAAGTGGACGAATCGTCCTCGACTGGTAGTACCCCGACTGAGTGGCGTTGGATGCCAGGTCAGGCGTCGCGATGCAGGAATGGGATATGCTGAAAATGTGCCCTGAATGGTTTTGCGCGATCTTCTTTTTTTGCTCCCGTATAAAGCCAACTAGCTGTTAGAGGAGTTGGATGTTCGCTCAGCATTTTGGGGTGTTCCTGAATAGCTCGTAGGGTGCTCTTGCGTAATTAGTCGGCTTGATACCAGCTCTTTCTACAACCCTCGAGGATGGTCCTGCCGTCTGAACGACTGGAAGTGTCCGTGCTCGTCCGAGCCAAAACAACTTGTATGATCAGGAGTGAAGAGGACGACATCATCAACATAGCTACACGGTATTATCACCCCTTTCAACGTCCCATAAATTCCTCCTAAACATGGCCGAGAATACCAAGCGTCCGCGCGAACCCCATGAAAGCAGAGAGCAGATCGACACCACGAATGGGCACAAGTAAGCGCGCACAGGATCCGATAATGCCCAAGACACCATTCGATCTCACGCATCCTATGCGGCCAAGCTAGGGCAGGCGTCTGCGATCATCGGCACTGCTATCAGCAACGCGAATCCGAGTACCATGCAGGAAATGAGGGAATGGTTGACGGGCGCTTCCAACGCCATAGTTTGCCTCGGCCAGCGCATCGAATCCGACGCAAAAGACATGCTGTCAGAAGCACGCATACCCGCGGACATCCCTCGAATCCAGTCGGACGAAAGAGTGGACAAGTACTGCGTACGGAATCGGGAACAGTTGGATCCTGCCAGATTGCTCCGGTTCATTGAGGACGGTGTCGATTCAGAGGACGAGGCAGACTACATTGCTGATAAGGATGACGAGGACCCCCACACTCGCAATGGCGCAGACTCAGTTGAAAGCCCAGATCGTCCAGCCAAGAAAAACAAATACGACGAGTGGCAGCTGCGCCATCATCAGCAAATATACGTTTTCCTTGGAACCGCTGGAAAAACGGAAATGGAAAGAAGAGGCAAGACAGAAAGCTTTGAGTCCCACCGGAACTGGACTCTTCCTGATTCATGTATCACCCGCTCCGAGCTGGATAATTGGTATGTCAACAAAGGATATGGCTATAAACGTCGCCCACTACGCGCGTGGATGTGCGCCCACAGGCACATGGCACACCGATTTGGCGCAGGATTCGTCGCAATAATGAACCTCGACGAAAGGAAGTCGTGCGTACTTTGCAACTGTCCCATTGTCACGGCAGCAAATGGGGCCAAGGGATTCCACGTACATGGTAAAATTTTGGATTTTGCCTTGAGACGCGGCACTACGTATCTCATTATGAGAGACGATGTTGAGGTCACAAAAACGGGAGTTTGCAAGTGGAAACGCACCGAAACAACGGAAAAGTTCTGGAAAATTGCAAGTACAGAAGAAACAGGTACTCAACTGCTGTGCGTGCCAACGGAGAATTTCATTGGACGTGGTTACTGGAATCTGTACGGGGGCCCGAACGACGAAAAGACCGCGAATAGGGCCGACCAGGATGAACACAACAAGTTAATCGCTAGCATGAAACGGCACAGATACTTCATATACGATCCCAGGGAACCACCAAGATGGTCTAAAAATGCCGCGATCAAGCGGTGGCTGGCGGAGAACTATCCGCACTCCTCAATGGACAATGTTGATAATATTACAATGGTGCTAGAAGGAGAGACTGTCACGACGGAGGAGTGTCTTCGACGTAGGGACCCACGAAAACCCGCAATCCCGAAGATAAATCAACAGAGGCAGATGACGAGGAAGGGTGATCGGGCGGAGAGTCGAGACAGGCTCTGTTTGAGATACGGCAGCGGAAGACAGGCAGGATGACACTCGATGACGAAGGTTGAGGACTTCAACGGAGTGTTCTAATAGCACATAGTGTTGGTCGCAACGGCCAGAACGCGCATTCGGGAGCGCTTACATGTAGCTATCATTCTCTCGTTTCACTCGGACAAAGCACTTTATTTTTCCACCCGAGAAGGCAATGTCAACACCTCTGGGATTTGACAGTCTGTCATTGCTGGATGGACTTCCTACATGTTACAACTGTTCGGTCAACTTCGTAGTCGTACAAACGAGCGATGTTCTGGAAAGACAACACATACTGCATCGAGATTGTTGTCCACGCAACCAATGCCTTTCGGTACATTTGAAAGTATGGTAGAGGGAAAGATTCCAAGCATTCACATGCAGCCTCATTCCCCATCTCGTCAATTCCGAGTCTGCCTTGTCAGGGTACGGTAGGTGGTTAATACCTTGTGCGGCAGTGCGTTTCTCCTTTTGCTACTATTTATCATTTGGTGGAGACCCCCTCGCCCTTACATGTTAACATTTCACATCATCTAAACACAGATACTTCTACGTCCGAGCCTCATATTTCCATTTTTTTCAATCCTCATCGGCGACATCTGACCAATCATGTTCAGTGCGGCTGCATGCTGCGAGAAATCGCGCCTATGGGTCAATCACCCTGGGGCAGCTGGCGGTTGCTGAGCAGCAGGCTGGAGATGACGATTCTACAAAACCGCGCACACTCCATGGCCGCGCGAATTCTCAGCTGTATTGCAGTGCACTGTAGCGCCCATCGGCGCATTGTAAACTCTCAATAAACATTCAAATCTTTACACAAGGTGAGAGTGTAGGGCCAGGGTTTCGAAAGCTGCCCCCCTACTGACATACTTCGATAGACCTCTTGCCCACTGAGCTGGCTGCAAGTACGTGAAATCTCGACATGGGTTCGTTCTACGGAGAACCGCCAGTCAATTCCATATCCAAATGGCATCCAGAGCCAACATTCCGCGGGACATACGGCATATTGTCCACCTGTTTGATCACTATGGTCTTATGCGTGTGGACCGCTGTACATCTCAACATTCCCGCGCACGGGGAGACGGGCATCATCACCCCGCAGAATCGACGCAAATTTGGTTGGCTGGTCATGGGCCTCTTTGCACCTGAGATTGTATGCAAATGCTCAAGTCTGCAGGGTGCTATCAATTGAACTAATGAGAGTAGGTTGTTTGGACAGCCCTCGAACAACACATAACCGCCTGAAAGTTACACGATTTCATGCACGAGCGCCTTGTGAAGAACCCAAATCATCCCGATGCGCTAACCGACAGAATTCGCCTCAGACAACTTAGCTTCAAGCAAACAGTTACGGCGATTGTTCTTTACAGTAAGTTCATAAACTCTCGAGACAACCCATTGCTGAACACTGTATGCAGGATCCCATAGCAGTTGAAGGTCGGCATGACTGGACGATGGTCCACTCCCACTACGCGGCCATGGGTGGTATCGGAGTCGATGTAAGGGACACTCCATTCATCGCCAGCACAACATACAGCCAATTCGCCCTGACAACGTCCGGCTTGCGGTGGGTCGCGTATAATGCAATCGACGCACTTCCAAACGTGCCCGAACTAGAGATCTGGGACAAAAGCAAAGCCAGCGGCTTAACTAAGACACTGGTTTGCCTGCAAGCTACCTGGTTCTGTGTGCAATGCCTCGGTCGTCTCTCACAGAGCCTTCCTATCACTTTATTGGGGCTAAATACCTTTGTGCACGCTCTATGCGCTCTCCTCATCTATCTGCTCTGGTGGAACAAACCTCTGGACATAGAAGCACGTACTACCCTCCAGGGTACTTCAAGCAAAGCTATTTCCGTTTTGTTACTTGTCAGCGCTTTTGAAATTCCTCCCTTTCAATTGGATTTCGAGCATGAGTTTCGCCCAATGGCGGCTCGGTTTGCCGTACTGGTGCAAGGAAACACGTCTCCCCTCCGGACATTGAACTTCCTTCGTTCCCGAAACACTGGAAGTTGCGGCCCAGCGTCGGGTGATGGGTTCAGCCGGGGAGACATGGTCAAAGCCTCGTTAGGGGACGAATTTCATGGATACGGGTTGGTTCCGAAGTCATCTCCCGGCGGCGACTATGCCTTCTTCAGCCGGCAAGAGATGGCAACTTTAGGCATGGCTTTGGACAAACTCAACAACCCCAGCGAATATGAAAAGCTTGTGTATGACCATGCGGTACCGCCGTTGGCGATCCGCATGTCCGGGTTTCCGACAGATACCGTTACGAAACGAACGACAAGCGCTTTCACAATTGCCACTGTTTGCTATGGCTGTATTCATCTCTCTGCCTGGGATGCACCCTTTGCCGACTCGACGCAGAGGCTCATGTGGATCATTTCTTGCTTCTTTCTAACCTCTGCTGGCTGCTTTTTTTGGGTCTGGGAGTACGTCCAAAATCGGCCCCACGGTATCACCAGTTCTCGCTATTACGTACGTGTTCTTCCTCTGTTGACGATCCTCATCTTTTTTCTAGGCCTGGTGTATCGTGCGGCTAGAGTGTTCCTCGTCGTGGAGTGCTTCATCTCTATCGCTTACCTACCGGACGCTGTCTACCGGGTACCTAGCTGGTCACAATACTTCCCGCATATTGGCTGAGGGGAACTAGATCTCATCCAATCTGCTACCTGTTACTGTGGTCCTGACATTCTCTGGCATGTACGAAAAACGGTAGATTGCTCTTTGTCTGTAACTATCTTTTGAAGAACTACCGCCTGCGATCTACACCTCTTTATATTATACGAGCTTCCCTGCATCTTTGACATTTGCTGGCAGCGAGTCTATGTCCTGCGCTTATTTTGAAAAGATTACTGACATGAATAAAAGCTGTTGGCGCAGCACTGGGATATTATGAGAGGATGACTTGATCTTGCAAGAGGTACCGCCATGATCTCTCTTTTCAAAAATCGCCACTGAGCTCGACTATGGTCGTGAAGCTGTGTGTTCCCGAAGGGTTTTCAAGGACTGTGTCGTGGAAGTGATAATGTTGATGACAGTGATGATTTTCATCATCACCGCCCGATACTCTATCACAAGAAAATATTCCGAAAACACCTTTTCGACCTAGCGCATTGGAGTGAGTATATAAGCCTACTCGGTGTATTCGTTTCCTTCACTTTTACACACGTCATAGAGAACCTGAGCTTCGTATAGGAATTCTAGCAGTACCGGTATATGTGTTTGTTTTCCAAAATCGCACGCCTGAGGAAGCATCGAGTTGTGTTTCAAACGGGGAGCCTAACATTTGGCAGATCTCTCTACTGTATGGCAGAGTGTCCATAATGATGATGATAATGCTCTCAACAATGAATATGTTTGTTCCGCATGCAATGACAAACGCGCGCGATACCCAGGTCTCGTCACAAAGTCAGTCTAAGGTATATAAACATACCTACATAGTCCCTCCTTTCTGCACAACGTCGCAACCGAAGTTGCACATCCAATGTGTGCTTCGGTTCAAAAGCAGCAAGGCCTTGTCTGATGCCTGTCGTTTCCGTGCGGCGCCCGCAACGGACTTGTACCCCAGGTAAGTTTTTAGGTTATGTTCTCATAAGTAGAGTGATGACCCTCTTATAGGATGAATAGCTAGAGTACGTGTAGTGTAGAGGATAGGAGAAAGCCCTAGGAAGAAAAAGGGTATGATGACGGTTCTTATCTTTCTTCTTCTCGGTGTCACTGATAGAGTGAAGCCCAGAGCACGGGTATAAATACCTCGTCGCTACCTAGCACTTTCTCTCACACGACAGCAGAGTTCGGCGTGGAACCAAAAGGGCATTAACTGCGGTTCATGGAGTTGTTTCGTGTTGAAACTTGCAAAATTGTCAATGGAGAGAATTGATGAGCATTTGGGAGTGGATGATGTGAAGTCGCATGCAAAAGGGTGATGATGGTAGTGATGATGAAGTTCACTATGATCAAATTTTTGAAAATGTGCCGATGTACCGCTCAAGTTGACAAATGAGAAAAGCAGTACACCTTAGGGTTAGGTTGTGTGTGCCTTGGTAGGTATATAAACGCGCCTTCCTCCTAAAGCAACATCGCCACAATCGGAAATCCAGACTTATCCAAAAAGGAAAAGACTACCCAGGCATGAGCTTGTGCGGAGACCTCCATTTTGATAAATGCTTATTTTGGCGAGAATTTATTAATTGGGACACTAGTGTTGATACTGCCAACATCAAGTTTGATCGTGGAACTTCACTGCAACTGAACTTAGGGTAATGATGTTGCTTTCAGCTTTCATCAACCCACTCATGCAATTATTTGGCACACTACGAGCCTATTCAACCGTCTTCCTTCCATCCCAGCATTCATCTCCATGCTCCTTGCCAACTCAAATGAGAGTGATCAAAAACCGACGACGGTCGCGTTCATGCTCTCGTAGCGTCCCTCCACTTGTGGGCATAAAGACCTCCGACTCTTGTGGAGACCATCTGTAATTGAGTGTTGTCGGTGATGATCATCGTCATCGCAGCTTCCTGGTCTATGCATGGTCATTGTCATGTGCGATGGAGGTGACGACAGGGAAAGTGCAGATCTAGAGATAACGAGGTAGTGATTTCCCTGTCAAAGGCCTGAGTGCGATTAAGTAGACTATCGCATTCAGGAACTGGAGTTTGCTGTAAATTCTGTATCATTGCCAGTCATCCCCTGGAGACATTTCTTTAAGATACATATCCTTAGTGTATTTCGCTCAGAAGGAAGGAGCTGTCCCCGCCGCACCATACCCCTTCGTCACGCCCCCTCACTGAAGTCGCGCACTTCCAATCATCTGATCAGTAAGCCCCGAAGCATCAAGCTGGGTAGTATTACAGCTGTTCAAGGAACCGTGAGTTAGTGGGGGCGTGCCGGTCGAAAGACCATAGGCGGATACGCAAAGCCTTGGAGGTCCTGCGCAAAGACTGGGTACTTCGATTTCAACTCAGCAAGCCTGTTCACACCGAGTGATGCATGATAAAATCCTGGATGTTTTAAGCCGCAGTCGAAGTTTCGTACAGCGTTGGCGATCTCCTGTCCAAGTCGGGTGCCGGGGGTCTTGCATCTGGCGTAATAGATCTCAACGAGATACTTGATACGCCAGAGTAGATCCACGCATTCCCCTGTACCGATGGGCAGAGCTATAGGTGCTTGAGCCTCCTCTTGAAGAATCTTGTTGAAGAATAAGGTGACCAGGTCATCCAGGAACTGACATTCGTAATCGACTGCCAGGCTGTACACTTCGAGAGCCGTCTCCAGGGGCAGTTCGTTGAGATGGTTCCAGTTGACGGTGTAGAAGAAGCGCAGAAACTCCTTGAAGAACCGTGGTTCAACCCATGAGCGACGCCAAACATTCCAATACTGCAAAAGTTAGTAGTCGTACCTGGAGGTCACGGTCCAACTTTACGTCAGTATTTTGATTGTCAATTCCACTACCGAACAAAGCCTCAAAACCTTCGGATAGCTCGGACAGAAATTCGCTGTGTGCGAAGTAGATTTCGCGGCGGAATGAGCCCTGGCCATCATCGTCCTCATCAAGGGCTATGCGGAAATCGGAGAATCGGGAGTTCATGAAGAGGTTGCCATTTTCATTACCCCAATCATGTGAGAGCCGTACTCTTGGGCCACTCACCTTTCACGCGGCACTTGTGAGATGTCAGTCGGGCTCGGAGGACTGGACTCATTAGAGCTCTCGGAGTCGACGCTCATCTCGTCGTCAGATGACTGGCAGGAATCATTGTCCGTTGAGACCATGGTGGACCGTTGGAAGTAGTGGGTGGTGGGAGAAGTGGGAGGGTGCTATGTGCTTTTATAGGGGCGGATGGGCGCAGGAGGGGAGCGCCTCATGCTTATGCCATCTGCGTCGCCCCTTGTTTCCACAGTAGGGAAGGCCTAGGAACCAATAAAAGAACGCGCGGCCTTGAAACAGTAATAATGATCTATGGTATTTATGGTACACCAGCTTGGCCTGCGGACTCATCCAGTGAAGGACTACTGTTTCCAGGACTTGCATACACGCAACGGGGCGCCGACAGCCAGTGGGGTCTTCCTTTGCTGGGGATATCTATTCGCCATGATCTCGAGCACTCATCCTAGAGTTTGGGGCCACCAAAACGTCTCCACAGTCTCTCCTCAACTTGATCGCGAAGGTCCACGATAGCTCGCGCTCTGCTCTCCATCCCCTCTCCCCTGACGAGAGGCTCATGTGCAGACTCTGGACGTGCTTTTCCGTCTTCCCAGATGTTCCGTGCGCATAGTCCTGTGCTCCATTGTGGTTGATCGGGCACCTTCTTGATAATGACGGCGAAATCGGTGTTGCGAGGGAATAGAACGGAGCCATAGCCTAGAAGAGCAGTTAAGTCAGTTGGACAAATAATGCCTGGTTATATTACCTTCAAGATAGAAGCATATTGCGCCAGTGTCGTTCGTCTCGGTAAGAATAGGTGGTGACATGTGAGCGCTTGCGTTACTCTCCTTGGCCTTTCCGGTCTCGCTCATGTAGAGCTGACAGGCTTGGAGAATTGTTTGTGCGATATCTCTCAGTGACAGACTGGAAGCTGGGCGTGGAGGAGTATGTGATGCACCTGACTGACCCTGTCTCCGTGCGGACATGTCGAAGACTGTAGAGAGATGAGCTAAAAGCGAGTCAACGAAAGAGACGAGCTTGCGACCCTGGGTAATGTAGGTCGCGTTTCCGGTACCAGCTGCTTAACTGAGACAAACAAAGTGAGACGTGTAGCAAGCGCAATCATGTTCTAGACCCAATCAGTCCGTCGAGATTGCCGTGAAACCAATATGTCGAATTTGCCTCGTAAAATCTTAGAAGTAAAATGCCGTGGAAAACGCCTCGTCTATGCATTCCTAGATTTCCCGTCCGTGTTGAAATCGAGAGGGGGTATCGTTCTAGGACCATCTTGAATCAACCCGTCTTTCATGTAACATCGTGTCGCGCCATACGAAACGCACTCTTACGCCTTCTTCTCCAGACCATAGCCGCCCTTGCCCTCAAGGCTCTCATAAGACTTCCCTTCACTTCGTTTAGCGTTTCTTGGACCTCTCTCATCAAGGTCTTCTTGCAGCCAGCGCAGAACGAGCTCACCCAACTGACTGTTGCCAGTATAGGCCGTTGCACTCGGGTCCGGTTTGACATTCAGATCTTCGATGCTGCCCCACTTCTTGACCTTGCCCAGGGACATATGGACGAGGTGAGTAGGCCATGTAGCCAGGTTGTCGAGGATGTGAGTCGCGTATACAATGGTACAAGGCCTAGTCTCGGTCTCACGCTTCAAGAAGTTCAGAAAGTTGGAGCGTGAAAGCAGATCCAAGTCGACAGTGATTTCGTCCAAAAGGAGAATGGTCCACGGTCGGAGGAGGCCCATAGCAAGCTGCACTCGACGACGCTCTCCGTCCGAAACAGCGTGCATACGCCATGAAAGGTCAATGTCCAGGATTCGCACAAGTTCGTCACGGCGCTCATGATAATGATCGCCTCCAACGGATGCAAGAAGGGTAGGGACATCGATGTCGGTGCGCACAATAGGGTTCAGTACCCATTCCAGTCCAAGATAGGTCACTCCTTCCAAGCCAGTCTTGAAAGGGTCAACACCAGCAATGGAGACCGAGCCTTCGGGAGCCATCCGCTTGCCGGACAGAAGACGGAGAAGAGTAGTCTTTCCCGCACCATTTGCTATTAAAGATCAATAAACATAACTTCACACCATTTTAGTTGCGACTTTAGCTAACCTCCTATAAGCAACGTTCTACTGCCTGGTGGCAGGTTGAGAAAGACTTCCTTCAAGCCTGATGAGCCATCCGGGAACAGATAACTCAAGTTTTGAACATCGATTGAAGGGGCGACGCCCTTCTCGGTGGATTGAGAAGACATTATTGAGAGCAGTATATGATCGAAGAGACGTTCGAAGGTTCTGCATCATGCAGAGGTAGAGCTTTAAGGATGTGGTGACGGCATTGCGGCGCTAGACGCATTCGGTTAGCCTCTCCGAAACTACCCCATCGGCACTTTTTGTTTGCACTCTACAAAGCGCGTCACCATCGACAAAGGTCTCTCCATGATCCGAGGGCTCGTCCGCCCAATTTTGAGAATGCCTCTAGCGCCGGTAAAGCCGCTGGTGGCCATTATTGGTGCCACCGGGACGGGGAAGTCCGATGTGGGTGCCACTCCATGTTTGCTCCATTGTGCTAACCACAACAGCTATACAGCTCGCCGTGGACATCGCACGTCGATACAATGGCGAAATCATAAATGGAGATGCCATGCAACTGTATCATGGCTTGCCCATTATTACTAACAAGATCACTTCCGATGAGATGAAAGGTGTGCCCCACCATCTGTTGGGGCGCATCGGACTCGAGGAAGAGACATGGACAGTAGGAAGATTCGTAGAGAACGCTCTGGAAGCGGTATGAACATTCGCTTACTTCTATACGTTCGGTAGCACTTACATCTAAACAGATTCAAGACATCAGAGACAGAGGGAAACTCCCAATTCTAGTGGGTGGTACACATTACTATACCCAGTCTTTGCTCTTCGAAGACATATTAGCTGATCAGTCTGGTCCCACTGATACGCCTACCCAACGCTTTCCGATTCTTGATGAGCCAACGGAAGTCATCCTCGAGAGGCTGCGGGAGGTGGATCCAGTAATGGCTGACCGCTGGCACATGAATGACAGACGAAAGATTCAGCGTTCTCTTGAGATATACTTGAAGACGGGAAAGCCAGCATCTCAGATCTATGAGGAGCAGCGTGCGAACAGAGAGTCATCACCAAATGCAGACTCTCCAGACTCAGCCACAGCTCCTGGTCTACGTTTTCCCACATTGCTGTTCTGGGTACATGCCTCAAAGGATATTCTGAACCCTCGTCTCGATGCGCGTATCTTGAAGATGCTGGACAGGGGGCTCCTTGATGAGGTCCAGTCACTCAGTGAATTCCAGAGGACATACGAGGCCGAGCCCGGTATTGCTTTGGACCAAACACGGGGCATATGGGTTTCAATCGGCTATAAGGAATTCATCCCATACCAGACAGCCTTGTCCTCAGGCCAAGCGTCTGCGTCGGAGCTGGAGAAGCTTAAAAAAGCGGCCATCGAGAAGACGCAGGCTGCGACCCGACAGTATGCTAAAAGGCAACTTCGCTGGATTCAGATCAAGCTGCTGAACGCTCTGTTCGGCGCCGGCCAAAAGCACAGCCTCTTCCTGTTGGATGGCTCGGACTTGTCGCAGTGGGAAGAGATGGTTCTACGACCAGCAGAGGATATCACTGGGAGTTTCCTGTCTGGAAATCCGCTTCCGGAACCTACAAGTCTATCCGCTCTCGCCAACGAGATGTTGGTTCCCAAAAGAGACTATGACCTCGCCCAGCGCCCGGACCTTTGGAAAAGGAGAACATGTGAGACGTGTGGAACGGTAGCCGTGAATGAGAACGACTGGAAGCTGCACATAAACAGTAGGGCCCACCGTCGGAGAGTGAATGGATCTATGAAAAAGGATAAGAATCGAAAGAACGGGCGGTCAAAAAATGGAGAGCCTCCTGAAGCGGATGACGTCGACGCGTTGGAAGCCTATCAGGTATCACCAGACAAGGAGGCGCCATGACCACCCAGATGCCTTGTTGATGTGGATGATGCTGCGAAAGCCTTCTGCCTATCAAGAGTGCCGGGAGGAACACGTGTGCGGCCAACTGCACGAGTATATACAGGCTTTTCGTCCACCCTCTCACGAAGGTGCCTCGATGTTACATGTGCTCCATGGACGCTACTTCATTGGTCTCGAAACTGCAAGTTGAAAATCGTCTGGAGGAGACAAGACTTGCGTTGAAGTGGACCATCACTGCACTTGGCTTTGACACTTTTACTGGAGCCCTACCGCTATCGAGTTGCGGCGATTGCGATAGCCAAGGGAAGAAGCCGTTCGTCTTGGGCGCAAAGACAGCTCTGGTCTACGGTCATTTGATGCGAGCCCTTCCTCGCATTGTCCACAGATGTGAGGTGGTCTTCCTCCCATTCCGTCGACCATCAAAACCCGCACTTGTGATTCAATTGACATGGTTCGAATTGTCTGAATAAGTACGAGCTTACAAGTGTCGATGACCTCATCTTCGAAATAAGTACGTTCTCCAGCCAAGACAGACCCCAGTTACACATCCACCGTTCCGGGTCCCCGATTTTCATCAGGTTCACCCGCCTGTTCACAGTTTGCGCTTTACCATTTCAGGAAGGTCAATATGCATCTGCAAGGCATCCACTCCGATCCGCACAAGGTGTTGATTCGCCAACCTTCCACGTGCTCTTGGCGTTCCAAGGGTCTATGACGATTGCGGGCTAGGGAGCTTCCAACAACCCTGGTGACGGGCCTACCAAGAACTGTCTCTGTTTGTTTTCCACCTCGCGGCACAACTCCTCCACATGCGGGATGCCTGGCGTGGAAACTCAATTCGTCCTGGCCCGAAAAGATGCGGTCGGAAGCGAGACGGGTGAGCGCATATAAAGCTCCGGATTCCCGGGTGTTGAGCGCAGGTCGCTGCGTGGGATCTGCCGTCATTCTCAACTGTTGTCGTCTTGTTTGTTGTTCGCCCTGAAGATGCGTTCCTTCGTCACTTCCAGCCTGTTGCTCAGCGTCGCGGCTGCGGCTGTGATTCGCGATCCTGAAAATCATGGACACCGCAACAACAAGAAGTTCAACGTCCAGGTAGGGCCGCGCCCTTACTATCTGGTCGACAACATGGACGAAGGACCTCTCAAGAAGAAGCTGCAATCCTGCTCCGAGGGACCCTTCAAAGTCTCCGACTTCAACTTTGCGCATCGCGGCGCGCCTCTTCAGTTCCCGGAGCACACGTTGGAATCGTACAAGGCTGCCAGGCGAATGGGCGCCGGTGTGATTGAATGCGACGTTGCGTTCACAAACGACAGGAAGCTCGTGTGCCGACATGACCAATGCGACCTCCATACCACCACGAACGTGCTCAGCCATCCTGAGCTGGCCGCCAAATGCAGCACGCCGTTCGAGCCTGCGACCGATGGAAAGCCCGCAAACGTGAAATGCTGCACGTATGATTTCACACTTGCGGAATTTAAGACCCTTTGCGGCAAGATGGATGGTTTCAACCCCAATGCGACCACTGTTGAGGAATACCAGGACGGCACTGCTGCTTGGCGCACCGACTTGTATTCGAATCAGTGCCCGACACTCATGTCCCATGATGAGTACATTAAACTTGTCAAAGGCTGGGGATTGAAGGTAGACCTTCCACAGTAATGAACGAACCAATGCTGACTGATGCAGATGACGCCTGAGTTGAAGACGCCGGCGAAGGGAGTGATGCCTTTCAACGGTTATACCCAGGCCCAGTTCGCACAGGACTTAATCGACGCGTATAAGAGAGCTGGTGTCTCAAGCAAACAAGTTTGGCCCCAGAGTTTTCTGCCCGATGATGTCTTCTACTGGATCGACAACGAGCCCGCCTTCGGTCGTCAGGCCGTGTATCTCGACGAGCGCGTTGACACTGTAAGCTTCCCCAACTATGTCATGGTTAGACGAAGATCTGATTATTCCTTTAGGTTCAGGGCTACCTCAACGCAACTGCCTCCATCCCAGAGCTCAAGAGGAGAGGCGTCAAGATCCTCGCGCCCGCCTTCTTCGCCCTCACCAAGCTCGACGAAAACAAGAAGATCGTACCCAGCGAGTACGCGATTGCGGCAAAAAAGGCAGGAATGAAGCTTGTTGGCTGGAGCTTCGAGCGATCGGGACGCATCACCGAGGAAACCATCGAAGATGGGACGTATTATTATGAGCTTGTGAAGGACGTCATGAACAATGACGGAGACATTTACAAGGTTTTGGATGTATTGGCAAGGGAGGTGGGAATCATGGCCATGTTCACCGACTGGCCGGCGACGGTCACCTATTATGCCAGCTGTTTCGGTTTGTAGAATACCTAAGCAGAGTGGGTAGTAGCACATGTGTACTGGAACGAGGGAGCCTGGGAGCCGAAGCTTTGTCGCGGACCGGGTGTTGAGACGATAGATAATAAATATAACTTAACGGAAATTTCATACAGACGCAGACGCCATCGATCATTTGACAGGGGGGAAAAAAGCTTGCCTATAGCGGGGGACAAAGGAGTCTTTGCGAGTTGAGATGCGGGGAAAAAACAAAAGGGAAAGGGCCGAACCGGAGTCGAACCGGTGACTTCGGGAAGGCGGCTTGGTGACTGCAGTCCTACACTCTACCACTGAGTTACCGGCCCATTTGATTATTGCTATTAATTTGGATTTGCATTATTATATATTACTACAATTGCTACTGCCACTTTTTACCCGGCTGCCCCCCGGTGGCGACTTCCCTCCACCTCCCATCATCACAACACCGAAACACGACACGGGCGGCATCAAAACGACCACGCAAAAATCGTCCTGAACTCTCCTGGGTAACAGCTCCATTCTATACGGCTGAATGGATAGGTATCTGTTTGTTTGTACTGTTCATTGTCGTCCGCATAGGCGGCTCATACGCAGTACTGTCATTGCTGTTTTCGAATAATGCTACATTAGCAATAGAGTAAGAACCGAGAGGCTCCACGCTGTACTGAGTACCATGACCTCCCACAATCCCCTCAACAATAGGAATAAGCCGAACGCACCGTGATTCTCTCCGTCTTTGTCCCGGGTCTTGGCGACAACGACATGTGCGTATCCCTTAGTCCTCTCTGGAGAAGATGCCAATCCACGGCTGTGACCTCATTATAGCCCTGCTGGATACGAGCGGAAGGGAAGTCATGAGGTCGCATCAGTGATACAGCTATTACGTATCTCGATCTCATGAGGCCGGAATTGTGTCTTCTTAGGTGGCCGGAAGGGTTCCGGCCTCACCATATAAGCAAAGCTGAAGCGCCCGGCTCTGGACGGTTTTTTCACAACACCCGAAGTTGACAATCGTGACTTTCACATACGGTCTATCAATTCTTCTCTAACATACTTACACGATGGCTCCCTCAAGCTTCGATTTCCCTGTGTTGTCGGATACTCGTCCGCAAGATCACTCACTGCCTGCGTTCATGGTGTCGACCACCAGGGGCTTCCTACCACGACAAGAGCCTGTTGTCAAGCTGCCCAAAAAGTTTGCTGTCGTCGACTCTCTTCTGAATCGAATGCCTGTCAAGACGATCTCTGGTGAACCAGGCCTGCTCGGAACCTTCAGCTTTGGCGACACCCTCCTCAAAGAACTTCCCGACCTAAGCGACGCCGTCGACCAATACAAAGATGACCTCGTTCTCATGAATGCGCTCTACCGCGACTACTCTTTCCTTGCTTCAGCATATCTGCTGGAGCCTTGCCACGAAAGGTTCGTGAGGGGGGGAGAGTATGGCCTCGGGCGGCAGAGTTTGCCTAGCTCAATCGCCATGCCGATTGTCAAGATAGCGGAGATGTAAGTCATGGTCTACTATTGCGAATGATGGTACCCCTACTCATACATATGCACAGTGCCGGGTTCAAGCCATTCATGGAGTACGCAGGATCGTATGCTCTTTTCAACTACCGGCTTGAGGACCCGAAAAAAGGCCTGGAGTACGATAACCTTCGCCTTATCCGAGCATTCGAGCATGGTCTTGACTCGTCTTCATCCGAGGCAGGTTTTGTGCTTGTTCATATCGCCATGGTCAAGAAATCTGGTCCACTGGTCAAAGCCACGGTCGAGATGCTTAACGGCGCTGCTACCCGTGACCGAGAGAGGTTCAACGATGGGTTGCAGATCTTGGTAGATGGACTGAAGAAAGTTAACGCCGTCATGAACAGTGAGTCTAATTCCAGTAATTGAAAACTCGATTCACTAAAACGAACAGCGATGTGGACGAAGTCAAAACCGAATGGCTACACATCGTTCCGCACCTTCATTTTTGGTATTACATCACAATCGATGTTCCCCAATGGGGTCGTGTACGAGGTAAAATATCCAATCACTGCTCTTCAGTCAGTCGCTTTAGATCTCGAAAGCTAACAAGATCAGGGCGTGAGTGAAGAGCCTATGTCCTTCCGCGGTGAATCAGGAGCCAATGACAGCATGGTAAGCATTGGTCTCGTTGTCTTCATAATCAGACTAATCCCTTGGGAAGATTCCGCTCTGTGACAATTTACTTCAAGTCAAAATGCCCGAGACCCCTTTGACCGACATCCTAAAAGACTTCCGCCAGTATCGCCCAGGCAACCATCGGGAGTTCCTTGAAGCAGTACGTGAGTTCTCGATCCAAAGTGGAGTCAGGGAATTTGCATTAGACGACGCCCAATCGGCTGCTCTGTATCTACAAGCCCTCGATCAAGTGCGCGACTTCCGATGGCGGCATTGGTGCTTCACGCGCGAGTACATCCTCAAGCACACTACGCACCCAACGGCGACAGGTGGAAGTCCCATCGTAACCGTAGGTATACTCAGTCCCTGTTGCGATCAAGGCTGACTCTTGCAGTGGTTGCCAAACCAGCTCCAAGCTGTCCTCTCCCAGATGCTCGACGTGTCAGCTCACTGCTCGGAAATCCGCGGAGTCAGCGACATTGTCGAGACAGTGAATCATCAACAAGAGGCTTTACGCAGGGAAGTGGCCAAGTACTGCGGAGAGCGGGGCGTAGCGGCGTCCTGATCGCAATATCGATCTAACTCCATGTTGTCTTCCTCATAACTCTGCGGCGCTGCCGCCATCCTCTCTTTTGTAGCAGTGGCACTTCTTCTTGTCGACCTCAAAGGGCGGGTACTCTCTTTCTTGAAGATGTTTTGATTATTTTCAATGAAGATGGTCTCATATCTTCGCTAGCACGGCGCAATGTTCTCGAGGACGACGATCGGCCATCCATGGTGTATTCGAATGGAATCCAGCGCGTTCGATTCACTGATTGCGAGTTTCCATGGCGATGCCTTGTCAGAATCCGCCGGATGACTACGAGCTATCCTAGAGCGCGCTTCGAACACTGGCAACTTACAACTTGGCAAGACACTATGCGTTGTCAAAGAAGGATGTTCCGAACTGTCTATGATTGCCGCTTGGCAAGCGCCTCGACGTCCGATTGGTGTGATGCAGGTTTCATTGAACCTCCTCCAAAAGGTTTGTAGACGGGCCCGTACGAAACTCCGAAAAATGCCATGGTTCTCCAATTGTGCGAACATGCGGCGCCAGAGAGAAATCTCAAGACGTACCGACGGCGCTAACAACCACTGTCTCCACCACATCTCCACCAGCACCAGAAAAATCTCTCACCTCGTCCTTTCCAAAGACTGCTTGCCTTTGTGGTCAAGTCAAACAATACTACGTATATATACTTTAACACCACAAAATCTTTCATCAAATCAGCAATAGCCAGCCCGGCTAGCTCAATCGGTAGAGCGTAAGACTCTTAACTTACGCATCTCAGGACGCGATTGGTCAAGTGCCATCTTAAGGCTGTGGGTTCGACCCCCACGTCGGGCTTTTCTTTTGCTTTTGCTCTTTTTCTTTTGTTCCGTTGCGTTGTGCTCAACTTTGGGGAGTGTTGGGTGGGACTTGGAAATTTTTTGCCATTGGGGCTTGCTTGTACGCAAGCGGTTTCAGATCTACGCAGCCGACGCACGGGCCCGCCTCACCATAGTTGCCTCTTATCTATTGTTCATGCAATTCTCATTTCTCCCGCCGCAAAACAATAGTACTAAGGGGTTGTGCAATACTCTGTTGTTCGAGGGTATGTTAATTCTAACTGGTTATTCCTCCATCCCTCGTCGATTCTTCCTTCATTGCGTACCTGCAATGACGGTTTCAATGGGACTCCATTGCACAACTCTCCGCATGTCCGTCCACAATACAGATCACCATAATGCCACACAATGCGAGTAAGGATTCGTCGTGCGTATATATTCTATCTCGGTGCTCCGTATATCCTCCCACCAGCAAAGACCAAAGTCCCAACATTCCGCATACACCAGAAACCCACTTAAACGAACAACATAATCACCTTCACCGAATCCCAGCACCTACTCAGCAACATGGAAGGCCGCACACCCGGAACCCTCACGCGCTCTGAAGTGGCCCGCATCACTCTCCTCAAGTGCCTCCCCATCACCGGCATCGGCCACGGTGTTGACGGCGAAGTCTGGTACGCAGTCCGCCACAACCTCACCAACCACGTTTCCTCCGGCAATTATCCTCCCTCAACCGAAATTCCCTCTTCCCAACTCATCGCCGTCAAAATGCACGTCGCCGCCGACGTCGACAGCGCCGAAGCCATGGTCCGCATCCTGGCGAAACTCCAACGCTGACGCGGATACAACCCCGCCTTGTTCACGAAGCTTCTCTTCCATGACATTGTTCGTCGAGACGATAAATGGTTAGCTATGACAGCTATCCATGGGCCACTGGTGAACCAAGTCACGAAAGCAAACTACGGTGAAGTCATCCCACAACCTCTGATCGCACATACGGCTGTCCAGTTGCATAGCGCTTTATCTTGGATGCATAGTCTCGTCCCCGCTGTCACTCATGGCGATATTCACATGGGCAACATGATGTACGATCTCAAGCACCTGGACCCGAAATCGGGCTTACCGAATGTCGTTCTCATCGACTTCGGGCTCGGGTCATGGGACGCACTCGGGTTGAACCTGTCGTGGGAGCACCAGACGATGTACGCCGTCATACATCATTATGCCGAGTACGCGCTCCTGTTCGTGCGCGCGCAAAGGTGGTGGATCAAGCTCCTTGGGCAGAGTTCATTGCTGAGATGGGGATGGTACGTCATCCGCCCATGGGACATGCGGAGTTTTGGGACCGCTACATGGACATGTTGCATCTCATCACGATGAACACCGATCTGTCGATGCGTCAGGCCATTTTTGGTATGGTGGCAAAGGGGTTGGACTTGCCGACTGTCACGGTGGGTGATGTTAAGGAAGCTGTGGAGGAGGTTGGAAAGACTGGCTACGTGGGGCCGCTGAATGATCTTTCTCACCTCGAATTCGACGAAATCGGCGGCTATGAGTCGTCTGAGGAGGAGTAATCTGAACTTGGAGAAGAGGGGTCACACCCCCTGTCTGTACTAACGATATTCTAGGAAAGGAGGAGCGTTCGTCTAACAGGTAAGTTAGCCGTAGCCAGGTAAGTCTGCATTTCTTCATCTGTATTAGGAGGACCGTTTGCGGCTTCTGCCATTGAGCTGCAAGAGATCCTAGAAGGTAAGTAAGTGTCGAGCTGGCTCGACACCGGTAAAGCGCATTCACTGTTACTCAACTCAACAACCATCATCAAATTGAATCAAGTATGAGCATTCTTCAAATTTTCTTCGTAATATGTTTGTTGTGTTAGCCCCGAGGCAGAACCCTACTCCTCTACCATCGGCCGTCTTAACTCCACTGAACAGTCACCCCACTCCCATCCGTCAACTCTACAACTCTCATACGGCAACACAACCACAAACATCTGAGGTCTTACAACACCTTTCACTTCCGCCATCAACTTCTCTTCCGCATCTGTCCACCCTCTTTCCCAAATCCGTTGCCCCTTTGTTTCACATAAAACAACATACAACTCTCGTAACCCTTGCATATTACTCAATATGTTCCACCCTTGTATCCAATTCGCAGTGTCTTCAGGATACGCGTAACGATTCGGTGATGTTGGTCGACGGAGGAAAGGGAGGGCACGGATGGTCCAGCGAAGATGCAGAGTGTGTATAGAGTTGAGACGTTGATAGGGTATTTGAGAAGGGAGGTAGAAGAGATGGGTCGCATGCAATAACGAGAAGGTATTTGGGGCGTAGAGGAGGTGGATGGTCTCAGAGGAACTAGGTAGCGGTCAGTGCTGCGGGGACCAGCTGAGAAAGGGAAAATGAAAATGCATGAGGGGCCACTTACGCTCTTCTACACGACATTGCCAATCCCAAGACGCCGCTCAATTTCCTACAGACGCCCCCACCAACAAGAACCTTACAACCGCACTCCCTCATCGTTTGTTCTTGTCTACCGATAATTCCCTCGTCCACTTCTTCTCCGACCCTGCCTTCACCCAATTCTCCTTCGACCTTCTCTTTCCCGGCCTTCTCACATATAAAATGTCCATACTTCCTCTTCTTCTCCGCCCCAGCCAACGTAAGATGCACAGTCTCTCCCTCACCAACCAAATACTCATACACCATCAACCTCAACTCATACGGCAACTTCCCAAACATCAAACTCTCCAATTGATCACACGTCCTCGCTTCAAGCGCTTTATTCGACTCCCCTGTCAACGAGATCGTCGAAACCCGTCGACGGTATACCGGATATCGTGAATACTTCAACAGTGAAGGATCTTGCAAACCGGGACCTGCGTTCGAAGATCCAGGTGAGGATTTATCGCGACGCAGGAATTGCAATCGGCCAGATTTCGACTTCGGTTTCTCGTTTCGCGCATTGCCGCTGCCGTCAGCGGGGATGTCGTGAGGGATCCACTGGACTCCGGGCATCCAGGTCAGGAAAGTCGAGGTTCGCGACATCTTCAATCGCGCAATTAGCTTCTTGCGAATCCGGTGGAGAAGATGCAGAACGTCACAATGGACTTCGTCGCGCTTATCGCGAAGACTGTCTGGTCGCGCTGAGCCTCGAGCTGGCGGGGATAGTGACATGTGGTTAAGGCCCGTGCAGCCGCGGCTAGAAAGGCTTGGTTCGGTTAAGCTTCGTGGGGTGAGTGGGGGGAGTGTAGATCTGGAGAAAAGGTTCATCATCGGTGAGAATCGGAACAGTGATCTCAGGTAAGAGCTCGAAGAATATAACTGTGCATACCGTCGCAGCGAAAATTCTACGTACATTCTACGTAGCTTGTACGGCCACCTGTCATCGAGGTGATATGAATTTCCTTGCTCTACTTCCATTCCTCGCACATGCGTGATACAAGTAACTAATCAATCGCTTTGTGCCACTCACACTTTTATGGCTCCGGCTCCATGGAAAGTATGGTCTTCACGGCCTTCAAGACCAGGTCGGAGAGCTAGACAGAAAACGTCAAACAGCGTCATTGGTGCACATTGCTGTCACACTGCACGCGCTTGAGGCTTGCGTGGCCGTTGATGCAGTGTAAATGTGAATGGCTAGGCACCATCACTACCCTCTATCACATCGAAGATCAATATCTACAGCAACCACTACAGGCACTCCGCGGTCATCGAAACGTCTCCCGGAGACCTCGATCAATGGCCCACGGGCATACACCCCACCCCCGTCTGCTCATTTGGCCGCTGTATGATGGCCGCTCAGAGGCTTGCTCGAATCGTACCCAACTTGCTTTACTATCCCCAGCCCCTTGGTCCTGCCCTCTCGGAACAGTATTCGATCCCCGACGGTAAGGTACTCAGGTCTCTGCACGAATCGGAAAGCCACTAGGCTGCGATCGCCAGTTCTTATGAACGGCCTATCGATGTCGATGATCGCACATGTCTGCGAGACAGGCCCTACATGCAACATCGCCTGATACTTGGTCTTGATGGTGGTGGCGTGTGAGAGAATGAGGACCTCGGCAACGAATTCGCGATAGACTTTGGGAGCGGGAATAACTCCAGTTGTCGGATCAGGCTTGTCCGGCTTGTGGAGAACAACCATGCCTTTCCTAACGTCCTTGCGCCGTAAGTTCCGCAGTGCCAAAGACGCGCTCTGACCAGCGACGCAGCCGGATACTTGGATTCTTTTGCGCTCAATGGAGCGAACCTTGGTGGTGGCGAACTGACCAAGGGAGTCTGGACCCACCAAAACCGTGTCTCCGGCATGTATGGCGCCGGACTTCACAACCCCTGAAACGACCGTCCCAACAAAGGGAACCGAGAACGTGTCGTTAACGTGATACTCTAGCGGAGCGTCGGCGTTATAGTTCCCGTAATGTGGAAGTATGTTGAGGAATGTCCGAACAAGATCCAAGTTCTCCCCGGTTACGTTTGAGACTTGGAAGACGGGACAGATACGCCTTGATGCAAACTGCCCAGCGGTGTTGACGGCCTGCTCTCGCGTCTTGACAAAGATTGGGATTTTGCGAGCGCCCGGAGATTTGAGTATCTTCGTGAGTTGAGACAGGGTTTCCTCCAAGATATTAGGCGGACAGATGTCTATCTTGGTGATGATGACCATGACGGGAACATTGAGGGCAAGTGCTATTCCAAGGTGCTCCCTGTGGGTAGGTTAGTAACAAGCCCCATGGAAGTTATTGTCCGGTATAGTCTGAGAGTCATACTTGCTCATCCCAATCAAGCCTGTGTTCTGGTCAGTTACGCCCACAAAAGAGTGACACCATATGAGGCTGACCTTGGTTCGCCCCTATCATGAGAAGAACGTAGTTGGGCTCTGAACTAAGCATTCCAAATACAGTTGTGCGGAGGTACCGTTCGTGCCCTGCCAGATCCGTGAAGCTAATAACTTTGGCCTGTGGATGTCAGCTTTTGACAGATTGTGCTGTGAAAATGTCTCACAGAGCGCGTGCCAACCTCCTCCCATGTCAACTTTCTGCCTGGGTTGCTGGACACTACAACCTCCCCCTTGCTGTCAAAGCCCATGATCTCCAGACCGACGGAGCTTGTCCGGCCGCTTTCGAACTCGTGCTTGTGGCGGAAAAGATTGACTCGAGCTTTGCCACGGCCATCATCAAGTCCTCCCTTGACCAAAACGCCCAGCATGGTACTCTTTCCAGCGTCGACTGCGTCCTGTTAGTCCACATAGCATTACACACATAGTCCAGGGCCCTACCATTTCCGACAACAGCTATCCTCGTCTCAATCACATCGTCCACGCTTTGCGGCTTTCGCCGCAAAAGCAGCTTGCCGGAAGACCCTGTCTCTTTCGCATTCAATGGCCCCACTTCAACGTCCCCACCAACATTTCTGGTCATCAGCAGCTTGTAGTCCGTGTTGACGTCCTCACATGCCACCCGTAGTCGCCCCAATGCAGTATCCCAATCCTCTTTCGAGAAGCCCATAGAGTCGCCATTGTCGTCCAGACCCAGGTCGAATAACGCCTCTCCATGACCTTCAGATATCCGTCCGCGCACATAATCCGCCAACGCGGATTTGTTCTCCTCCTCGGGACCCAGAAGCAGCGTCTTCAGCGGGATGCGCGGACTCGTGTCATCAGAGAGACCTAGCTCATCCAGGATGGCTAGTTCATCGTGCTCCTCGATCGCTGCGGGAGCCTGGCCAGGCGGTCGGCGGAGGTCCTGTTGCTTCTGGACATAATCGGCAAAGTCGGAGAGGGCCTTGAGAGGTATGTGTCAGCTACTTCGTGCCCAGGTAATGTTTTAAGAACTCAGCCTAATCTACTTACCGATTCCCCCTTCCGCCGCTCGGCCGGGTTCTGCTTCTGCTTTGCATGCGTTGCATGCCCGTGCCGCGAGGACATGATGCTGCCTAAAACGCCAGAAACAGGAGGATCCAGATACTATCGACCTGATGTTCGTCCAGTGATGACCAAGTATGCAAGAAGGCGGTATTCAAACTCAAAGCTTTTGTTGATTGTTGTGTTTCACTACGCCATATGTGGTAGGTAGTAGTAGCAGTCCGAAGGCGGGATGGAGATTAGGGATGCCGTCGGGTTGTTCGTAAAGAATGCCGAACTCGTATATAATGCTGAAGTCTAATGCAGTGCATATGTTCCACGGAATGAAGGTTCAGGTCTTGCATTGGGGTTGGAGTAGGTGTGGGAGTGGCGGAGGGATGGTGACACCGTGACGGCTGGGGAAGCGGCGGGACTTTATCGATAAGCAGAGTCATAGCTCCCTCCACCCCTGTCTATGACGCTTACTGTGTAGAGCTCCCTGAAGTCATTCCGCAACACCTAAACACTCTTTGACTCATTATACGCCTTGGACGTAGCAAAGTCTCACTAAGTGTCATCACTTGACCATTTACAGTGTGTCCTCCTCTCGCCGAGCACTGAATACTGTTGCCTGAGGCGTAGCACACGGCAATTTGAGGACAATCCGGTGAGCAAAAGGGCGGAACATGGAAAAGGGCTACCACGGAGTTGATCAATTCATTTCAAGATGATTCAAAGTACAAAATTTGATCAAAATGTATCCCGCGGTGATGCCATATGGTCTCCGGCAACCCGCCGGTTGGCACGGGCATCTTCATCAGATCAAGCCATTACTCCTTAGTAGACCTTTTGATCGCACTGAGCCCATTGAGACGCATGCTGCCATTCCAGACCTTTTGGCCCCTCCACCAGCGCTTCTCTCGCCATATGGTGCCTGAATCTACGACCACGAACCGAGGAAGGGACGACAAGAACGGCACCTTCGCAGATAGTCAACCAGACGAACCGGACGGAGAAGTCTTATTGACTGTAGGATGGATCAGCGTTGGACGGGGCATAGGTGCGTCTGGAGGTGTCGATGACGACGTTGGCCGAAAGTGGGCACCTGGTATTATTCAAAGTCTTGTAGTAAGACCATTTTTTTTGCGGTCTCGCTCTTGAAGACCCGCCCTTCATGTTCCGTATCTGCCCCTTCCCCGGAGCACCTCACAAAAGCTGCAATCCTAAGCACCCATCGATGAATACATGGGCTGAAACAGTACACCGCTCGAGGGTGAGCCGCTCATGGCGTTGCAGTGCCCACCAAGGGTATAGCCAGGCGATGAAGAATGGTGACATGCTTCCGTGCCCCTTCAAACGGATACTCCCTGATCTAGGAGCTGCCAGAGGAATTCACCATCTGTGTTCGTTATAGAATGCCCGATAGTTGTTTGCCCAACCTCCGGATATGGCGAGCTCCGTGGGTGGTTATTCTCCAACGCAGCCAATACGGCGCCGGATCGAAGGAAGTCATTAGGCCATTCGCCCACAGGTATACTCAATCCTCAACTCTTGGGCGCTTCCCATCGCGGTTGGTGTCCTCGCCAAAACGTTTTCTCTCTCCTAGAGGTTTTGCGTTCGCTCCAGTAGCGCCCTCCCGGTCATCGAAGCGGCCACGGTAGGAATCGGACCTAAATCTTTCATCCACTCCACAGTCACCCTTGTCTCTCGGTCTTCGGTCGTCTCCAAAGTCGCCCCACTTGCCTGTATCCTCACTCTTCATATCCTTGTACCGCGTCCTGCCCTTCTTGCCCAGCTTTGTCATGTCTCTTATCTGCATGTACTCCGGCAGCACTTCTCTGTTCGTGGCATCCTGGAACTTTGCCCCCATAACATTGCGCCGATCGATGCCTAGCTCTTTCAGATCCTCCTGATAGAAAGCGCCCTTGTGGAAGTACTTCTGCATGTACTGCATCTCGCCCCGGTCACCCCGCTCTTCCTTCTGCTTTTCCAAGAAGGCTCGGTCTTCGGCTTCACGCTCGGCCTCGGTAAGGTTCCTCCGTCGCTCGATTTCCGCAAGCTGTGCTTCCGCTTCTTCGATAGCCTGGCGCTCCCTCCGTATCCGTTTGAGTTCTCGCAATTTCCACGCAGCGTACTCGGCTTCAGGGTCGACCCCATCTGTATCATCCACCGCGTTGATATCCGCCTCTTCAACGTCGTCGTCCCAGTCCCGCTGCCTGTTCGCCTTTTCCGCAAGCCGTTGTTCAATTTGCTCCTGCACGAGTGCCTTTGCTTGTTCCTGTTTTCTCTTCTCCTCCTCAGCTGCGATCTCTTCAGTCGATTTCTCCGGCGCAGTGTTCTGCATTCGTTGGCTCTTCTTGATAAACACCGGTCGCTGGAACTTCGGCCTGGCTTCCTCCTCACTACTTGTTTCTTCTTCCTCTGACTCTTCCTCGCTCTCACTCCCACTTCCGCTACCAGATCCTTCGGATTCCTCCTCGCTCTCTGTCTCGAATTCGTCCTCCAATCGTTGGCGCTCCTGCTCTGCTTGTCGCGAAGCCAGAGTACTCTTAAATGCACCTTTAGGGAATGACGATACGACGGGCGCGGGTCTCGGTTTCGGCTGGGGTTTTGGCTGCTCCTCCTCTTCCTCGGATCCTGATTCTGCGCTGCTCGAGGCTTCTTCGGGTTCCTCTGCGGCGGGTTTGCCGGCGAAGTGGCGTGTTCGTACGGGCTGCGCCGTCATTTTCTTCGGTGCGGGCGGCATGTTGGCTTCGAGATACACTCCAGGCAAGTTTCGGTGGGTTCTAAGGGTTTGATGCGTGGCTGTAGATGTTGTTTGCGAAATTGAAAGTCTAAAGCTACCCATGACGCTGGGGGCTAGCGGCTTGGCGCGTCACTATGTACTAGCCGTTTACAGTTAGCGATAACGACGTCTATGAATCTCTATGTATGGAGCACAGAACGGACATCTCATACAGCAGCTATTCGGTTGCTATTTATTTCTGTGTCATCTTCTCTCACCGACACTAGAATGGCAGTCTTGATGTCTTAGACCCGAGGCCGCTGGAGCTCCACTCAGCTGTCTCTCCAGATCTAGCAGCAATGCAACTGAACTCATAAGCCTAGCACCAAAGCGCCGAGTTTCAAGAGCTCTGGATAGAACCACGAGAGAACTTCTTTGGCAGCCATGTCTGTCGACTGCATATGATATAGTCATCATGATCGACCGGGTTGCGCAGCAGTGGGGTAGCGCGGGGTACCAGTAACAACCACAACCCCCTACATCGTCCAATTGAGCGCCACAAGCTCGCTCAACTTCAATCAACTTTTCTCGAACTCACTCACTTCAGCACAACAACATGACAATCCCGGAGCTCCCCTCAACTCAAAAGGTAGCCTGGATCCAATCTCCCGGTCCCAACGGCCACCTCGTCATCCGCGACAACATCGAAGTCCAACAACCCGCCAACAATGAGATACTAGTAAAAATGGAATGCTCTGGCATCTGCCACTCCGACTGCCACAACGTGCTCGGTCTAGGCATCTTCACCGACATCCCGGGCCATGAAGGCGTCGGCACAGTGGTGAAACTAGGCCCCGGATCTCCGGCCTCTTTACTCGGCAAAAGAGTAGGCATAAAATGGCTCTGGAGTGCCTGTGGGAAGTGTATTGCATGTGCATCCGGACGAGTGAATAATTGTGGTAATCAATTAAATACGGGACGGAGTGTGAGAGGTACATTGCAGCAGTATGTTCTTGCGCACTCGCAGTTTGTGACGTTGATTCCGGAGGGTGTGAAGAGTGAAGTCGCGGCGCCGTTGCTGTGTGCGGGACTTAGTCTGGCGGGCGCGGTGTCGAAATGTGAGCCCGAACTTAAGAAGGGGGATTGGGTTGTGATTGTGGGTGCTGGAGGAGGATTGGGACATGTTGGTGTTCAAATTGCGGCGAAGACGAAGGGATATAAGGTCATTGCTATCGACACTGGAGCCGAGAAAGAGAAACTATGTAAAGAGATGGGAGCGACTGCTTTCGTGGACTATGCAAAGGAAGACGTTATTGAATCTATTCGAGCGTTGACGGAAGGAGAGGGAGCACATGCGGTGATTTGTGTGGCAGGGTCGGAAAGGGCGTATGAGCAAGCTCCGAGTTTGATCAGGAATAATGGAGTTTTTGTGATTGTGGGGTTGCCGCCTCGCAGCTTCATGTTTCCGATGTCACCGATTGACATTGCGAATCGAGGTGAGTGGCTTTCGACGCGGTGAAAGATCGACAGCGCTGACCGCAACAGGCCTCATCATCAAAGGCTCTTCGACTGGTACAAGTGAGCAGATGGACGAGCTATTGCAGCACGCGCTCGAGGGCAAGATAACGCCTAAGATAGAAGTCTACGACTTTGAAGAGTCGCCCAAGATCATCCAAGAGCTGATGAGGTATGAAGTCTCAGGCAGGAAAGTGGTCAGGGCTCCGGCATAGTGGGCGAACACATATTGAACCTACAACACTTATTCAATCCTCGATAGAACCATCAAAACACCGATGTCATGCCTCACCTGAGAGCGCCCCCATCGCCCAAGCTGCCCAGTGTCGCGCCATGTAATTTCCCAAAAGTGAGGTGGAGGTGAACGGAATCGCGCGCCCCAGTATCGCTCTCGCGATCTGCTACCATCTCATCTCGAACGAGATCCTTCCTAACTAGGCAACTCCCTCAAAAACCATTGTTTGTTGTGGGCCACGAAGGTTGTTGAAATAAGGTTTTGGCTACTGGTCAGTGCTGCTCTCTGTGCCTTTCACTACATTCACGCTCCGAACAAACACTTCCTAACTAGGCAACTTCCACAGAAACCATCGATTGTTGTGGGCCTCCATGGAGGTTGAAATAAGGTTTTAAGCTACTGGTCTGTGTCCTGGGGCATGCTTTCACCGTTTGATGCTGATGTTGCGTGGAGTGATATCTTGGAATTGTGGGCGGGCCAGCACGTACGTATCGTTGTGAAGGTCCAAGCGATTGATGTTAGCCTACCTCAATAACATGCGAAAATGAACAAGCCCAGCAGTAAAGATGGTTGATTGCATTCAAGAGTCCGGGCTGGATGACTGAAGGAAGAGGACACGTTGTCCTGAGGATGCAATGAACACTAATCTATTGAGCCATCGTTCGACAACTGGCGGCGTAACAATAACGCCATTGTGTTTCTCCTTGCTTCTGATGATATCCTACACTGACCAGGGTATAATACCTCCTCCGACATACACAATCCACTACTTCTGCTCTTTCTTCACGGGCTCGTCTTTCTTTTGCTCTTCCAACATGAAGTCGTCAAACTTTGGCATCTCCTTCTTCACAGGCCTCTTCCTTCGCTTCTCCGGCTTGAAATTCCATCTCCATGACGACCTATGCGGAATCTTGTAATCCCGGCTTTTGATAGCCTTATAGATACCATAGAACCCACCCAGTGGCCAGATGGACTTGAGCATCGCAGTCCACGTGCGCGATAACTGTTTCTGCTTCTCGAAATCGACGAACACCTTGTCGTGCACATCCGGCAACGTAGTCGCATTGTACTTCTCGCGCAGGCCGTCATACCACTTCTTGTCGAACTGGCTCCAGAATTCGTCTTTGGTGTAATATGTTTGCGCATACAGCCACTTCATACCGCCGAACTCCTTAAGCTTCTTTTCCAGGTCACGATTTTTTGTCAGGAATTCGTCCTTGTTCTTGGGCCCGAAGCCCCATAGACCGATGTTGAGCATCTGGTCGGAGGTATACTCGCCCTTCGTGTGAGGGTGCATCGTAGGTTGAGGGCTCTGCTTCAACGGGCATAACCACAACGGCCAGATGTTGAACGTCTTGTCTGTGTAGTCAATGAACTTTTTGGCAGTCGGATAAGGGAGCGCCATGTCTTGCACCACGTAACGAGACGTCTGTCCGCTGGCATGCAACGCACGGTACAGCATACGAGTGTGGAGAAAGTCGTCGAGCCACCATCTGGTCCAGGCCGTGAAAGGGAAGCGCATGTAATCAAATGCAGATTTGCCAACCCAGAACCCACCACGGTCGTATCTGAACATATACTCTGCCAGTGGGATGTATTCCGTGACAGGGCCCGACGCAGCACGGGTCTTCTCCTCGACATGCATGTAGAACCAAGGGTCCCAAGGGTGGCTGAACGTCTGCGGTTTGACATCGGCGGGAATGTTGTCCGTAAGTTCACCAGTAACGATTGCTCCATGTGATTGCGAGAACAGTATGCCGTCGACGTAGTCGTTGTGCTGCACCTTGGTCTGCGCCCTGACCTCCTTGATGGCATCTGCTGTTGACCGCGTGGGATGATATGTAGCCTTCACGAACTTCTTCGCGTCAATGAGCTTGAGCTCCAGCACCGTCGTAATCCCAAGTGTCCCGACTGCACCTGCAGCGCCGCGAAAGAGATCTGCGTTCTTCTCCTCAGATGCAGTTACCACACTGCCATCGGCAAGGACCATTCCGATGGATTTGACGTTACGGTCGAAGAAACCGTATTTGAAAGAACTAGATTCTCCAGCGGTACCCGCATAGCCTCCACCAGCAGTGATTCCGGGAAACTCCATAACGACAGGGGGCACTAAGCCATGAGGCAGTGTTGCCTCTACGAGCCGATCCATGGGAACATTTGGCTCAACATGAGCCACTTTTTTCTCGGTATCCACCTTCAGCACATGTCTGAGTTTGCTGATGTTAACAACATTCTCCTTGTTGTAGGGGCGCGTGCTGTTGGTCGACCCGTGGGCTATTCGAAAGGGCACTTTCTTCAGGTAATAGCTCCTGACGGCATCCGCCACCTCTTTGACGACGTCGATGTGTTTGGTCATCGAGGCAGGAAAACAAGAACAAAAGGAAAATTAAGAAATGGCAATTGGTACTTTTGCTGCTGTTGCATGCCTTATGCTTGGCCTAGGATCGGAGCCTAGGTGGAGATTTTCTCCAGATGTCCGACGCGTCGTTCGAAATAGGTCTAGCGTCAACACCAGCTCCCGTGCGCTCCTTCCAACTCCAACCTCAACCTGCGCACATTCACACCTTCACACCTGCAGGGAGGGCTTCAGCCTCTTGGGCGAGACACCTCTAACAATAAATCACAGTGGCACCACAATCATCCAGGACTGACGCTACTCGAGTCCAGTGCCACACTCGAGGACTGCTGACCATAGCACAGCAATACACGACAACACCTGCGGCGCCAGCACCATGAACATTACTGGCTGATCGCCGCACCAGGACGACTGTGCCGCAATGGAAAAGCTCCAAACAAAGATCGAGTATGGCCTACAAGATTGCACACTGCAGCATGCATGTGTAGCCGTCCACACGCGCGCGTATGCACGGGATTACCATAGTATGTTTCAAAGAGTGTCTCAGCCTAACGTTCAAGGACATCGCAATTTATGGGGCGAAACGAATAACGAAGTCCAGTGACCTCGGGGCCTCACCAGTGGGGACACCTATTGATTACAAGAGATATACAAAAGTGACTCGGTAACTTGTGGTTGTACTTGCGAGCACACGTCCTACGGGAACGACCTCACCGCGGTAAAACGTAGACCTCGAGGGTTGACCACGTGAAGACCCTCGAAGAACACCATCAGGATACCTTGAGAGTACCTTCAACTTTGTGATCTTTTCTGCCTTGCGATCAGGGTGAGGCGTTGCTCTTTTGAAACCTTTCTGCAATGGACGCCACTAGTCTTGGGCTCCTACAGTCAAGAACTCTAGCTCGAGGCTATGTTTGTCTTACACTCAACATCGTTATAAAGGTCTGCGATATTCCATGTCAATTGCGATGATCCAGCACCGGGCGTCTTCACCTACAGGCGCACCGGATACAGTCACTACCCGGCCATGGTCAACTCACTCGCTATCTTGCTTTTGTTCGCATCAAGTTCGCTACAGAGTGCTATACAGCCTTTGCCCCGTCAACAGGATCAAGATGCTTCTTCCACCATACACTCGATCAACATCCCGACAGAGACACCGGCTGTGGAGTCTCTGACCCTCGATATCTTTGACAGTCAAATCGATAAAGACTTCGCATGGCCCGACACCTCAGAGGATTCTGGACCCGCCAATAGTCTTGCTTGCAAGAACTGCACAATAACCGGACAACTTATTCTAACGCAAGGAGAGGTTGAGATGACGGATTGGGTGGGCGAACTCACTGAGCAGATTCTCAACGAGGATGAGGAGCTAGATCTCATAAAATCTGGCTTCTTTCAGCTGGAGCTGAATGGCTTCGAGAGTTCCCATCTTCTCAAGGCAGTAGTAAGCCATGAACTAGAAGTCACAGTCGAATTATTTACCACAAGTGTCAAAGGATTCAAGGTGCTTCAACGCCTGCTACGAGCAACTGGCTGCTAACGAATCACCAGATCGCCAATCTCGGAGTAGCAGGGCTATCTTTCCAACCCCAATTGGTTTTCACTGTCAACACTGATGTACCTGTAGAGCTGGAATGGGGTTTCTCAGTGAAGGTACGTCCCAATCCACACGTTGTCGATACCCACCTAAACCCATTCTTCAGATCCCCAGCAAATCCACCATCCGTCTCGACATCGGCGAGTTCAGCGAAAGCAAACTCACCGGCTTCGACGCTGTGACCATCAGCGCGCTACCCTTCAATACGAACGTCTCCGATGCCACAATCTCAATCCAAACCGAACTGCGCTCTTACCTACCCCTCGGCATCTCCTTCCTCGACGAAAGGATCGTTCTCCAAGGCGGGCCCTACCTCTCTCTCCCCTCCATAAGCACAACGATCTCGCAACTCTCCACCGACACCGTCAACGAAAACTGCGAGCCAGGCACGAATCCCCAAACCGAAGCTTTCAGATCCGCATACCCAAATCTCACGCACGTGGTTTCGGAAGTTGGTATGAAGGCGGGCTTCGAATTCAATGCCGTCTTTAAAACCGCTGTCGACTTACCTGATGTCGACTTGCCCTTTCTCCCCCCCATCGACTTACCCGACATTAACGTGCCTTTCAGGGAATTCACGAAAACATATGTGCATGAAATGGTCAGCCCGACCCTCCAGGCGCTGCCGACGGCGTGTTTGGCATTCAAGCGGGAAACCGGGATGGTGCAAGCTGCAGTGGAGGCAGAAGTGATTAATGCGCCGCTGGAAACGCCAACGGATGCACAAGCGGATGTGCCTCCAGATGCACAAAAGGCACAACCGCCGAAGGAGGGAGCGGGAACAGTATTATCCTCGCCGTTTTCTGCTACAAGTGTTGCTGGGTCGGTACTCGTTGGAATGTGGGTGATGGCTATAGGACTAGTATTGTAAGGGTCAGAGATTCGGTGGAGAAGGACGAAGCAACGCCGTCAAACTTCAATCGCTCCCCGAAAGTTGCAGTTTCAGTCAGCCAGCATACTGAAGATTCGTATCAGGGGTATATCTCTACAACCAACCCGCGTGCCATAACGCCAAAGCCATGCAAATGCTATCCGGGCATACTCCTACTGCCCTACATACCGCCGCCGCCGTCCTACAACGAGCACAAATGCGCCCACCTCGTATCTCTATCGACTTCGCCCTCAGCACTGCGCACGTCAGCACCATCCTCAAAACCCACAATCCTCAGACTCCTACTAACCCTCGAAATTCGCTCAAGCACATGAATCGCTCAAACCTACCAATCATAGACCCACCCGGAATTCGCCTTCAAAAACTCCTCACACGCCTCCTTTAGATGAATATTCGGCCTCAGCTCCTTAATACTCAACGGCTCTCTCGTCAACGGATCCGTCGCACTCCTCTTCAAATGCTCAATGAGCGTCGCGCGCTCATAACTCCGCCCATTCTTCGTCACCACGGGATCATGCATAATCTCAAACGTAATCCCATCGATCAGATAATCCGGCACTTCGCGCTTCTGCATATTCTCTGGATCTGAGATGGCGAACGCGGTTCGTAGCTCTTGGATTTTCTTTTCGTATTCTTGTTTCAGCTCCTGCTTCTCCTCTGTGCCTTCCACTTTGCCAATCTCTGAGCTAGCGATCCGCTCGTCGATGGAGAAGAGCTCGCGTTTGTGTGCGTCTTCGAGATGTTGTTCTAGTTCTGCGAGGAGGTCGCCGCGGCGGCGGATGCGTTCGCGTTCGCGGATGTCCCATTTTGCTTTCTTGCATTTTAGGACGAGCGCGGAGATGGTGGCGGCGTCTTTTGTTTGGGTCGGCGAGGTCGTGCAGAGGTCGTAGGCTGTTAGGGCGGAGGAGAGGGCTTCGTTGGGGTGGTTGATTGCGAGTTGGGCTTGTGCTGTTGTTCAAGATACCAAAATCAGCAACGCCCCTCATGCTCATACTCCCATTTCCCATTTGCGGGTAGTACGGAGGAGGGAGCTTGTACCAAGGAACCAAAACGCCTTCATGTTCTCCTTCAAGATCTCAATACTGCGTATACAATCATCGATCACGCCCTCCCATTTCTCCTGCTTCATCCGCGCATTCGCTCGGTTCGTGAAGAGTAAAGGGTTATTCGGGTTCTTGACAATGGCTTGCGAGTAGTAGCCTTCTGCGCCGTCGTAGTCGCCTTCGCGGAAGCGGACGTTGCCCTGGCTTTTGAGCTTGTCCGCTTCCCATTCGTTGCCCGCTGGCATGGTGGAGTGAGGGGGCGGGAGGCGGATCAGGTGTGGGTTTTGCGGGCGGGAGTGGGAGGGCTAGCAGCGGCGCGCGGAGGCATCAGGGATGAGGGTCGTAGTGGGGTGTGTTGCTTTGTAGGAGAAGCGAGGGCCGAACGTTCTGGAAAGCGGATGATGACTGAGCGGCCGAGGTGCGGGTGGTTGGCGCGGTGAGAGCGTCGCTGAGTTGGCGGTGGGAATGGGGACAGCGGGGAGAGGGAAACTGTGTGCTAGCGAGGTGCTGCGTTGGTAAAGTGTGTTTGTGTCGTCATGAGGGGGTTACCTAGGTACTCCATGCTATGAGCACAGCCACAGTATGATTTGGTGGTGTTGTGGCGCAACTCTAACTTGGATTCCATGACGGTGTTTTTTCGAGTCCCTGAGTTTGGTATAATTCTCATTTTCGCAAGATCTATCATGCAGTCTTTTGTTCAAATATACAGTGGTATATAACACATCCCAATCCTCTCCTACTCCTTTTTCCCTTCAAGCCTCTTAGCCTCTTCCCTCATCTCCTGCTTGATTCGCGTGATCGTCCCAACTCCGCCGTATATGAGGGCAGTGTACACCATAGCCACACTGGCGCCAGCGTCAAGTATCTCGCGAGCCTGACGTCCATTCGTGATACCACCTGTAGCAAAGATCACTTTGCGTGGACCTGCCGGAGCTGGGGCAGGATCAACCCGGGCAGCAGGAGAAAGGATAGGGGCAGATTCGCTGAGATCGTCTAAAGTGGTAATGGAAGGGGAAGACTCGGATATTTCGATGGAGTTAGTTGTGGCGGTAGAACCAGTAGGGCTTTCAGTGGATTTTGGGACTTCCGGGTGCGAGTCTGAGGCAGGAAGCGGTGGGAGCTGTCTCGGGCCATCATCCAATCCCTTGCGATATCTCTTTACCAGCGCCAATGTCCGTTCGAACATCTGGGGCCCAGAGTATCCTCCTTGTTCCAGCAGAATATTCGCCTCCTTTTCTGGGAGTGCGTAGCCCTTTGGCAGCGGATCCGGCCGCTTTTTGGTAGTGTTCCCAACGATTACGCCGTCTACGCCCGAGTCCCATACCGCTTCGCAGATACCAGCCACTTGCTCCTCTGAGTCTTCATCAGGGCTGACCTTGACCATGATTGCCAGCTTCGTCCTCCGATCCACTTTCTTGACGGCTGCCACGACGCCGTTCAGGAGATTCGTGAGCGGCTCGACGTTCTGGAGGGTACGGAGGCCGGGGGTGTTGGGGCTGGACACATTGACGACGATGATGTCTGCGTATTTTCCAACCTTCTCGACACAAGAGGAGTAGTCGCGAATCACGGCCTCGATGTCGTTCTCAGAGGTTGTCTTGTTCTTGGTGACCTGGACCGCCATCAGCCGGCCGGGCATAAGGGAACCAGGAGGCACGCCGGCTTGACCATCCAAGACCATGCGCTCCGCTTCCTCGTCCAAGCCGAAGCCCATATGGTAAGCAAACTCCCGCACGCGATGTCGCAGTCTCATGGCCACGACCTCTGCGCCCTCAGAGTTGAAGCCGTACCGATTGATGAGGGCATTCTGAGAGGGCAACCGGAAGACGCGAGGCTTGGGGTTTCCAAACTGCGGCAGCGGAGTCACAGCTCCAACTTCGACGATGGCTGGGCCCAGTGCGAGGAGTTGACTGGGGACTTCGGCGCCCTTGTCGATGCCAGCCGATGTGCCAATTGGGTTGCTCAGAGTGTGTCCGAATATCTCAACCTCGAGGTCGCCGGCGGCATCAGGGCTCCCACGCTCTCTTGGATGGAGCCCAAACTTGTACAGCGCTTTCAGTATGGCCGTGCCCGCATGGTGCGCATCCTCGCCGTCGGGGTATATTTGTCGGAGACCAGGAACAACAAGCCAATCGTGGATGGTCGCACGCGTATCGGTGATGTACAGATATCCGCAGCCAAGCCCCAAGGTTATAAGAGTGCCATAGATGAAGTTCTTCGCGCGGGTGCCGGTCGATTCAGTGGTCGTCGCGGTATCGGTAGCTGTTGATGTATGACGGACAGTTGCTCGGAACGGAGTCACGGTTCTTGGGAGAGCGAGAGTAGGGCGCAAGCGTAGAGCGCGCACTGGCACCGGCATGGTCATTATGGCGAGCGAAGGCCCGCAAGAGGGCCAATTGGTGAAAGACTGGCCATCATCAAAGTGGTGAGGCCGAGGTTCGGAGCGTTTGGGGTAATAATGGCTTAGTCATCATCCCCTTCCACTCTGTGTGTACTTAGGTATCCAATGTCAACCCTACTGAGTAGCCTACATGAAATTGCAATATCAATTGACTGGCCAAACATTGGAACGCGTCTATCTTGTGGCTTTACTCAACAGAAACATAAATGGACCAGCTACCCCTGGAGGTTTTGCGGCTCATACTCCTCGAGTGCGTTGAAAGCCGGGGCTTGAGGCGCGCACTCCGCCTACGTTTCGTCAACAGTTAAGTGACCTTGGAATTGTGCTCGATTGGTTGCACATTTGCAGTGCAAAATAACTCGTGGAGCTATGCTGACAAGAACGTTGGCGAGCTGCGGCGCTCACCGCGCTTCGCCGTTTGTCCAGGAAAGGCAGCAGGAGATGATCCAGGCATTTGTTTGTCGGGATCTGGAACGAAGCCCGCCAACCGTGTCTCGAAGCCAGCAAGAAGAGGGGAAGCCGGCTGGCAGCGGACGACGAAAGGTCGATTGACTCGCAAGTCCTAAGCCTTCTACAACACCCACTTGATGGGATTAAGATGCTGGAGCCGCCATGTCGCCCCCATTCATCGGAGGTTTTCTAATGATAATTCGTTCGAACTCAGAACAGCATATAGGTGGCGAAACACATGGCCATATTGGTGATCCAAGGAGGCGCTCCTACAAGCCTTTATGGTGGACCCACACGGCCTCTACTCAAGAGATACTCCGTCAACTTTATTGTTCTGAAACATTCTCCACGCGCTTCCCCAGATCTACTTACCCTGTTCGGCCCTTGCCCCGGGTTTTACAAACATCTTCAATCTATTCTAGATTGCGCCAAGAGAGTTAAACCAGGACTGGCACGGAAAGAAGTCACAGAAGCCTCCGTGGAGCTACCTCATTTCATTTGGGGACCGACTTTGGCTTCGAGATAATATCTTCGAGTAGATTTATTGCCGTCACGTAGGCGACGCCTCCAAAGCGGGCAGGACGGTATATAAAGGTATCATGATGGCTTCGACGACGGATGTGGAGTCTTTGCATCTACACTTCGATCATGCTTGCTCGCTTTGCGCTCAGCGCACTCGCCATCGCTGGCGCAGGGACGGCGCAGAAGACTGTCTATCAAGCCGAGGATGCCGCGCTCAACGGTGTCAAAGTTGGGACTTCAGTGACCGGATACACAGGTGTGAAAGACCATTTCCCCCCAAATTGTCAACATACCTAACAATACACAGGCACCGGCTATATCGAAGGCTTCGACGAATCCGCCGACACCATCACCTTCACCGTAAACAGCTCCACATCCCAACTCTACGACCTCGAACTCACCTATAACGGCCCCTACGGCGATAAATACACAAACGTCGTCCTCAACAACGCCGGTGGTTCCCAAGTCTCCCTCCCCGCTACCACAGCATGGACAACCGTACCCGCAGGCCAAGTGCTGCTCAATGCAGGCTCCAACACAATCCAAATCCAGAACAACTGGGGCTGGTACCTAATCGACTCCATCTCTCTCTCCCCCGCTTCCCAACGCGGCCCCCACAAAATCACCACAACACCCGTCAACAAAAACGCCAACGCCGACGCCCGCGCCCTCCTCAAATACCTCGGCAGCATATACGGCAAAGCGATTCTCTCGGGTCAACAAGACCAAGCGTCTTTCGACTGGGTCGTCCAGAATATCGGCAAAACCCCCGCCATCCTCGGACTGGATCTGATGGACTACACCGTCTCTCGCACTTCGCGAGGCGCGGTATCAAAAGACGTGGACCACGCCATCTCGTTCGCAAAAAAAGGGGGTATTGTTACGTTCTGTTGGCACTGGGGTGCACCGACTGGCCTTTATGATACGGCCGATCAGCCATGGTATCGCGGTTTCTACACCGATGCTACGGACTTCGACGTCGCTGCTGCGTTGGGCAATACCACGAATGCGAATTACACGTTACTCATGAATGATATCGATGCGATTGCTCTGCAGTTGAAGAGATTGAAGGATGCGGGTGTGCCGGTGTTGTGGCGGCCGCTGCATGAGGCGGAGGGGAAGTGGTTTTGGTGGGGCGCGAAAGGAGCGGAGCCGGCGAAGAAGTTGTGGGGGATTGTGTATGAGAGGCTCACGGTGAAACATGGGTTGAATAACCTCATTTGGATCTGGAATTCGGTGGATCCAAGTTGGTATCCAGGGGATGCGACGGTGGATGTGGTGAGTGCGGATACTTATAGTCAGGGGGATCATGGGGTAAGTGGTAAAATGTTCGTTATTTGAGCTTGTGTGTGCTAATGCTACACAGCCGATATCAGCGACGTATAACAACTTGCTCAGCTTGACGAATGATACGAAAATCATCGCGGCCACGGAAATCGGGTCGGTTATGGAGCCCGCGCAGTTGCAGGCGTACCAGGCGGATTGGGTGTATTTCTGTGTCTGGAGCGGGGACTTCATCTCTGGGGGCCAATGGAACAGTCTGGATCTGTTGAAGAGGGTGTACAGTGATCCGTACGTGCTAACGCTGGATGAGATTCAGGGATGGAAGAAGACGGGAAAGAAGAAGTCCTTGAGGTTCAGAGGATAGACATGTATGCATGCTCGAAAGATTGGGCAGTTATCACGTAGAGAATCGATCTTATTCATTTCTCCAGATACTCTATGTATTCAGACACATCATCGCGTCGTCACACCCATGCCTCCCGGAGTTCGATGCTTTAACAGTTCACTTGAATTGCTGCAGTTCAAGTCAGCGTCAGTAACCTCATACGGTCGTCGCATAGCTTACCATTGGCATACAGAGCGAACGAGTCGGCGTTGTTCAAAGCTTGATTAGTAGACAACCGGGTCGCGGCATTATACCCGTAGCCCAGGTCATCCGTGCCAGGGCTATAGACACCAGGTGCATGGCATTCCTCATGGAGAACCGTATTCGCCTGATCCTGTCCGTGGCAAGTCGAAGTCAAAGCCGGCAGCCCGTTGAAGAAAAGATTGCAATACGTGATGAAGTTTTGCGACGGAACCGTGTAGGCGAGGACATTGCTAGAGCAGCCACCATAAGGGTCATTGCAGTTTGTTGTGGTAGCGCGACCAGACCCGCCACAGTCATTGGCCACGGCACGCAGACGGGCGGAGACGGTGTTTCGGACACTGCTGGACGTCGACTTGAAGTAGATGTCCAGCTTCGTGCCTGAGCTAGCCGCGCTGGCAGCATTGCTGGCGAGTCTCTGGCAGTTGGACAACGCAGTCCGGATTGACGAGAGTCTGGAGCCGGTGCAGCTGGAGCCAATGACTGTGCGCTTTCCGAGCGCTTTGGCGACAGTGGCTGCCATGGCGCCATCGATGCTCATGGAAAGCTTGTCCGAGTCGTAAGGCAGCGTACCGGCGAGCTCAGTGGAGCCCTCTTCAGCGAAGGGAATGTAGCCTTGGGCGAACACGTCGAATTCGCCTCCATCGGAAAGGCTATGGAGTGCTGCAGTCTCCACAGTGACCTCCTTTGTCTCGCCAACGCCCAAGAGGACAAAGTCGTCGGCGCTCAATCCAGTTGTGAGAAGCCGGATTTTGATGCCCTCGAAGGGTACCTTCTTGCCTGAAATCGGTTGTCAATACATGAACTTCGCGTAGATTTGTCCGCATTGAGCCCGTCGGAGAATTGTAACTGCCGAACATGTCGAACTTTAGGCGTAATATCCGGACGCAACGGTCGCATACATCGCTTGGGTGATCCGCGCCACTACAACATTGGATCCCCTTGCTCGCCGTTTCCAAGAATGTGTAGCTCAATCCACTAGTTGAGAAATGTAACTTACTTCCACCAGCAGCATACATGGAGACCTTCTCCACTGGATTCACCTCGTCCAAGAACGTACCTTTGGTGAGAAGATTCAGCGGTCTATTTCCATTGTTGGTGACGGCCACTTTAACTTCAGTGTTACCTGAAGCAGTGAGGGCGACACTCAAGGGAGAAGCGCGCCTGTCGACTTGGATGGCAGTTGTACTGACATAAGCGACCAAGGAAGAGACGATCAGATGGGCAAAGGCCTTCATGATGAAAACGTGAGGAGGAAGCCGAAGAAACTCAGGCGTCTTGCGATGGGGGAGATGGGGAGCGACGGATGGACAAGAAGAGCTACAGTACGACACTGTGCCTTTATATGCATGGTTGGAGCACACAACTGTCTGCTAGCATGCATTGCACCGCCCTGTGGGATCCCGTTGTGAGGATGAGCCGGGCACCGAAGCATAACCATATCAGGAAGCTGGAAGGATCCGACAGCGTTGACCTGGATGTTGTAGATGAATCTTTCTATCGACAAGTGAGGTACCCCGGGGCAGCTGTCACCAGGACGGATTGTGCTCCGAGAACGGATTCTTACTGGAGCAAAGCGTTACACATGGAAACAGCCCAATGCTAGGTGTACAGGCTTAGAAGCAGTATGAGGAAGTTCGAAGGCAGGCATTCCTTATCCTGAGAATGGTCGAATAGTAAGAGCCAGTTGTGATTCCCAGCATTCGGTAGCCTTGTATCGACTATGCGTTGGTGCAGTTGCGGTTGTCGATCTCATAGGCGTAGATTAAGAGTGTCAGATAAAGACTTGGCATGCCATTGGGTGCGTAGAGACGCAGTGCAATAGGTTCGTGCACCTCACTGCATAACCTCAGAATGACGAGACTGCCAGCATCAAGCCTGCGAAGTGTTTGTGCGAACATAACCGAGAGGCGGGTGGCGTCGCGGGAATATCTCAGCCTAGCCACGCTGCCTGCGACTTTCGAAACAATAAAATGTCTCAATATGGCTCTTCATCATGAGGCCGTGGAGTTTCAGTCGTGGTGATTGGTCTCTGCTCAACATTTTCCTCGCCCGATGACGACATGGTCTGCAGTGCCTGTTGTCGAGGGTCTTTATCGGATAGATTGAAGAGCAGGGTGCTTGTGAACAAGGAAAAGAACAGCGTGGGGTGTCATGATCCACAAGCAGCAGGATCTCCGCGTTGGTGATGCATGAAGAACATCGCGTATTACCAGTTCAGGCAACTGAAAGGGTAGTCGGAGGAGCGCAGACGAGATTGTCGAAGTGTGAGGGTTGGAACAAGGTTCTCGGGGATCTCAAACGGCGCGGGACGAGATGTGGAGCGTTGCGGGCGCTAACTTCAAACAGCTAGTGCATACCAAGCCACGCGGCAAGTGAATTGCAGGTTCCGCGGCGCAGCGTAACTCAAACACGACAACACTCGCCCAGCTGTCAGGCAGGTACAGTGCGCTGTTGGTGCCCAGGTGTACTATACCAAACCACAGCCTGTTGGGTCACAAGCGGCTATTTGACGTGACAGTGGCGCTCTCTGTCCCCTTGGTGTTCGTGGCGTACTACCCTTGGGTATCCTACGTGCCTTACCATCCCTTTGCCCCTCTCCGTGCCTTATGCATGACTTCTTGGATCAATATACCGGCTGCGCATGATTTGATCTCAGTTATCTGGCACCTCGGGCGTCGGCCACGACTTCCCGAAAAGGCAGCCCTTCTGCGGCCTGCTAACATTCTTGCCTGCTCATCTTCTCGCGTATGCAGCAAACCTTGTCCCTGCCGCTAACGACCTGTTGTGTCCCGCATGTGAATTCTCTAGATCTTAAGAGTCAGAGCACACCAGCGGTACAAGGTACGCCGATACGGAAGTGCCACAAGACTCCTCGGAACAACTCCTCGGACTAACAGCGAAAGAAGGGAAGGCGTCCCCATGAACAGCAGTACCCGCGCTTTTGCCGTTGTTACCCTGACTGCTCTAGGGTCACTCTATCTTCTTCTCTACGCACCCTTTGCATCTCACAGCATGCCACAACAATCCGCCTCGGGCTCGGACAATGGGATCCCCGGACTAGGCTTCACGGTCTCCCAGGTATCTTATGGTCCGCCCACCCTCCAAGTCACACTCAAGAACGACCATCCATCATCGACCTTTACAATACTCCGATGGGCAACACCGCTGGACCCTCAAGCCCTGAATCTGGGTATTTTCAAACTCGTCGATGCCGATACAGGCACAGCAATCAATACCGACATCATCAAGGTCGGGCGCAAGATGCCTCCTCCAAAGGAGGATCTACTCGAACTACAATCTGGTGCTGAAAACACTGTCGAGGTTGTTTTCGACAAGCCCTGGATGCCGAATAGGAAGCCGGCTTCCTACAAAGTCTGGATAGAAGGCGAGTTCCACGGTGTATGGGAAAAGCCAGTCCGAGAAGTCAGCGAGCAAGAACTCGAAGATTACACCGGATCTCCGCTTGACGGTCGAAACTTCCGCAGCGAGCAGGTGGAGCTCAGAGTTCAATAAAATCAGGCACACCATCTTCTACAGATTCAACACAAGCAGAAAACGTATCTCAGAGTCAATCATATTGCCATTCTGCAAAGCTGCCAATCCCCGTCCATGACAAAGCGTCTTCCTCGAAGATGCAGACGTGCGATCTTCTGCAATAGCTACAAAAACACCAATCATACCACAATCGATCTTCTTATCTTTTCACACCTGCGCATTTTCTGCCCCGTTCCCCACCAACCCCCTCTCAAACCCCCACACCACCCTCCTCCGACTCTCCGGCCAACGCCTCGTACTCTTCCTCCCCATTTCCCCCCAAACATCCTTCACCACCACCAACCGGTCCCCCACCTCCTCATAGTCCCCTATCCGCGGATCCAACCCCCAATCCCAATACATCTCCCCATCTTTCCCCTCCCCCCTCTTTTCCACCTTCCCCCCCAACTCCCTCAACTTTACTTTCAACCACATCCCCTTCCTATCCCCCTCCCTCTCCCTCTCCTTAGCCCACTCCACCAAATCCCCAAAATCCCACTCATACTCCCTCAAACTCCACTTCCTCGCCGCAACCATCGTGTTAAAAACAACACTCCTATCACACCCCCCCTCGAGTACCGAAAACCGTATATGCGCCACCCCCGGCGATTTACCAAGTCTCAAATTATTATTAAACGCATCGACCGCGCCAAGGGCTCGTTCGAGCACTGCGTCTTTTCGTCCCTGGTTGACTAGAGCCCGCGTTGCGGAGTCCGCCCAGTCGACAGTCATACCCGTTGTCAGCAGCAGAAAACGGAGGAAGGCGATCTTGTCGTTTGTCCACGGTCCATGTAACAATTTTGCTGGAAGTCGGCATTTTAGATACGACAGCTCTGGTAAATGCCTCGGTTTATCAAAACTCATTCTCTGCGCTACGACGTCGAAATCTGGCGGCCAGATTGGATCCGCACACGCTGTGCTTCCGCATAGACATCCCATCTCTGCGTACGTCTTCGTCAAGTAGATGTCTTTGAAGAATTGCCAGGTCAGCCATTTGAATGTGAAAAGCTGCGATTGGAGGCTCGGTGGCGCTGCGAAAGCGCCTTCGGGGGTGGGTTTGAGATAGTGGATGCATACGTTGCGGAGGGTGTAGGGGTCTGAGAGCTTTGAGGAGAGAAGGCGAGAGGAGAGGGGGAGAGAGAGGGCGTAGCCGGAGAGGTGGAAGATGTATTGGAGGAGTTCGGAGGGGAGGAGTTCGAGGGGGGTGAGGGTGGGTGACATCTTCGAATGTGTGTGTGAGGATGGATATTGAGCGCTGTTGTCGAATTTTGATATTCGGTTGCCTGGGAGTTTGTAGATGCCTAGCTCGCGTTACGTATTCTGTTAACGTGGATAGGTAGGTTATGTTTCAGCCACGCTTGGCGCCAGAATCTGTACATGGATGGAGCACTGAGTCGCGCGCATCAAAACTGGCATCGGAGAAATTCAGGAAATGGGTACCACATTTCTAAACAAACAGTGATCCTACAAACCAAGAGAATAAATGAGAGGCTGGTGCTACCGGAGCTGACCTTAACGAAGCGACAGCCAAGGAAATTAAAAAATCGAATACAAGAAAATACTTCAGACATGATATACCAACAAGCACGAACCTCTTGAAAATCCACCCAAATAGAGACTCAAGACACCGAAGCCCAGTTCCGCATGAACCAGTCGCGGAAACTGATCGGTTTGATGTCTGGAAAGCTTGCGTTGAGATATGCCGGAGTCGCAAAGTCGTAGCGCCCTTCCGCTGCCGCGAGGTGTGTGAGCAGTCGTCGTTGCTTGTTGACATCTCCGGACATTTGGGCGAGAGAGAGTTCGTAGCGGATGGTGTCGGGGGTTTGGTATGAGATGTTGCTGTATGGTCGACCTGGAGTTGTCAGATGTAGCTCAGCATATGTGTTCAGGGGTGTGAGTTACCTCTGCATGTCTTGATGAGCTCCACAAGAGCATTGATGCTTATTCTCTGACCACACATAGTCATCTCAGCAGGCCACTGAGGCATATCCAATGCTCGTACAACGAAGCGAGCAACGTCATAGACGGACGTGAGACAGATATTTGCCATGGTCCCTGCGGAATCCGAATACACTGGCGCCTCGGCGATCATCTTTCTGGCATTCACTATGAAGTCGCCTTCATTTCCGTAGCCAGTGTTCATGCCAATCCGATGTGCCTGCATCCCGTTGACAGAGAAGCGTTCGTAGAGGACGCCGCAGACGAAGACAGTGGACTGAACTGAGTTACGGTAATGCTGAAGATGGGCCCGGGCAAGACCTCTCCCACGGTCCAAGGCGTCGCCAGTTGGTGTGAGATGCGGTGGGCCTTCGAATTCTGCGGGGGCAAAGCGACGTACGCGACAGAAGACAGCAGCTTCGATCAGCCGCAATTGAGGGTTTCCGTTGACAGTTGAGATGACGGTGTCGACCCCCATGAGAGCATGCTGAAGAGAACTTGTGTTCATATAGTCTACAACCTGACACTGGTACCCTGCTGCGATCAATGCAGGTTGAGGCTATGAGATGTCAGCGAAGCCCTTGATAAATAGTGCTGGCTTGCTTACACTTCGAGACAGTATGACGAGTTGATGACTGGTCTTCGATTGTATCTCTTGAGCGATTATGAGCGCTAGGCCGCATGTACCAGCAATGGCTATGCGCATGCTTGCTTGGCGGCTCTTCGGCATTTTGAGTTGGGGACCTAGTGAAGTGAAGAAATGAACCGTTGTAAGGGAGAGAATTGAGATGCAAGCTACCAGCAACCATTTATATTTCTGTGAGTGAAGCAAAAGACTTACAGGGTGTCCTGAAAGACATTCTGGCGAAGTTCGGTCACTGTAGAAACAATAGATCGATTCACGTAGCGAAGTAGACGATCACAGCTGAGTCGGGACGTCCGCGGGGGCATTTGAAACTGTTAGAGGAAATGGGCGAAGTAGATTTCGCTCCACAACAGTGCAAAGATTGGCCCAGAGCTGTCAAAACCTCCGAAGGTAAGGCTGGGCGCTATGACGCAGGTAGAGAGGCCTGGCGCGGTATACGCGGTAGCCAGTAGATACGTCCTGACTCATTATGAGAGCAGACTAGAACCCTCTGAAATAGTCCTGGAGGCCGGCAACACCAACGCTCCGCCCGGCACGAGACATCGCGCCTAGTTTGGAGTCAGATATGTGATTCCATTCAGCGCACAAAGGGTGATCCCGTGGCAGCTAATGGAATCCTAAGGCACCCAGAATAGATTGCTTTGGTTGACTCAAGTGCTGCCTGCGGTTGCGCCGGCCTGGGGGCCTTCGACTGGAAACGTGCAGGCAGCTTCGGTCCAACCGGAAGACTTGGGGGGAGGCCCATACACATGGTAATGAGAACATGCGGTTGGCTGCAACCTGTCGCGTGGTAGCAGGGAATGGGGCCGGGGGAAGGGGCTTTCATGCGCTGCATCGGAGGGTTTCCCATGGATTGGGACAACCAGCCCTAAAGCACAGCCTCGTGTAGCCCCACGATGAGCCATGCACAGGGAGGGGAGCCAGTAGGAGTGGGTGCAACAGAAACCCCCAAGCTCTTCTTGGGTCCAGTGTGCGATGGTTAAACGACTATGCAGGAATTGATTCTCACATGGCGGTTGTTGCTATGCACTCTGGTGAAGTTTCAGATGAGCTCCACCTCTCCAAAGGGACAATGATGAGTGCCGGCATGGCCGTAGGATTTGAGTTCGACGACTACTGTGGAACTCGCAATGACCGATGAACCGAACTCCAAGCCAGTGCTGACCTGTGACGCATGCCTGCTTCCGTGGCCGAAGACTAGAGAAAGGCTACCAGGGCTAGGATTCCTCATGCGGGAAACGGGTAACAAGCGTAAGCTCGGGCCAGTCACAACGGCCAACAGCCTTTGGAGTTAAAGATTCAAGGAGCTCTGGTGACGTTCTGCCTGGAGTTGGTACACCGCGGATGGGAATTGAGGATGTGGATGTGCTTGCTGGGGCAAGTTTAGCCTGGGTTTCAGCTGCCAAGAACTCTCTGAACCTGGTTCAAACGCGAGTTTGTGGGTGACCGTGAGCATGACGGGAACAGCGGCCGCTCAATGACGGGGAGTCCGGGTGAGGTTGGGGTCTGGTTTGCCAAAAGTGGTTGAAGTACGAGAGACGCACAGATGTGGCTGTGCACCTCAGCCACAAACTAAGAGGGGCTGATATCCAATTAGAATTTACGACGCGTGCAACAAAAATTGTAATTGGTCAGGCTCCAGCTTTACGCCTAGCCTTCTAGTGCTAACCGCATTTGCAGAAAGCTACAGTCACGTGCATGCGCGTCAGTCGCGCGGAGAAGTTCTGCAACTGGATCGTGAGTTGTTCTCTTCATAAGGGATCATTCGCAGTACATATATACCAATCATAACATTAAGATCTTCTGACCTTGCGCTGTTTTCCTCTAAATCATTCACAGTTGGGCCCTCAACCGCGATGAAACCTTATGAGCAGGATTCGAGTAGTCCATCGGATGCGCGTGCAGCGAGAGTGTACGACATGTTCGCAGGATTAAATGCATGTGCTGTGTTACAACAAGACGGCTAGTATGCGGAGGTAGACGCAATGCGTTGGCTTCATGGTATGGATAGCAACGAGCACACAACCTATCCAAGGTGTAGAAGCAACGAAGAGTGGCTGGCACCCGAACTCTTCAATCTCTGTTTCACAATTGCATCATTGCAGATAGTCTTCCGTGTGTCGACTTGGAAGGGCGCGTCTCCCCCTTGTGGGCTAGTTGCATGCAAGACATCTATCACGATGCTCTGTGCTTCGGCCCGCTGGCGCCAAACCCGACGCGGTTCCCAGAGACGCGCCCGAACACCTCACAACATTCCCACGTCCAGATTGCCTCCACATCACCACCACTTCTCTCACACACCCGCAATCCTCCTGGCTGCTCTGCAGTCCTCACGGTCATTACAGACACCACGAGCCATGTCCACCTCCTCGCCGCCGGCATCTTCGTCTGCATCGTCTGCCAGCCCGCATGCAGCTCTGGCTTTCCTAGTGCACTCCCCAAACACAGTTGCGAACCACCTTCCTCCAGATGTCGACAACCGGCCTCTTGCACGCCAGAAGAGGAGACGCACCAGGTATGCTATCTTCACTTTTCTTTCCTATTCCTTTCTTTTCTTCCTTATTTTTGTGCTTCGGGCGCGACGCGTCTAGCTACACTAGGACCCGGACCGTGTTGGGGTTAGCCTAGATGCGGCCCCGCTCCCCACATGAGCTTTTGCTGACCTCCGCGCCCTGCAGCAAGGAGGATGAGGAGATCCTGAAGGCCGAGTATCTCAAAAATCCAAAGCCTGACAAGGCTGCTCGACTGGAACTTGTGAGCAAGGTCGCACTTGGGGAGAAGGAAGTGCAGGTGAGCGCTTGGCTGCATAAATCTCAACACGTCATCTCCATGACTAACGCCACCCAGATCTGGTTCCAGAACAAGAGGCAGAACGACCGTCGCCGCAACCGTCCGCTAGGCTCCTCCCCCTCAGCGCTGATGTCCGACTCGTCCACCATGTCCGATCCCGTGTCCGAGGAAGGATGCAACCCGCCTGAAAGAGATGGGGAGAGTGGGGAGAGGGAAGAGGTCACGCGACAACCGGAAGAAGCAGCCCCAGATGCGGCACCGGCTGTCGACACCTCCATCCCTGTGACGACAGAAACCCAAAGCACTACCGATACCACTTCGGCTGCATTCAACGAGTCTGTCGACGCCCACACAACTGAGACTGCTCCCACAGAGCCCAGCTCACAACAGACGGCACCAGGCTCCCAAGGCACATCTAATTCGAGCAGCTTATGGATCTCGAACCGCCGAAGTGCCTCCTTTCGCTGCACCGAAGAGTACGCTGCCGAAACCATTGCATTTCCTGCCCCTGCTCCCGCCCCTGCGCCTACTACTGCTGCTGCCCCTGCATCGGCCTCTGTGGAAGATGTGGAAACGTCTACACGGTCGCTCAGGCGTGTCCATTCTTATGTCAGGCTTTCCATGACTGGCGATGGCACAGCGCGTGTTGTTACTGAGGCAGACAAGACGCCATCACCTCCGCACAAGAAACCTTCCCCCCGACCTGTAGCAGGGCTTCGCAGGAGTTACAGTGCTGCAGGGCTCAATGAGCGGTTAGCAGCTGCCGCCAGAATTGAACCGAGCCCAAAGATTCCTCGTACCGGGTCCGCAACCGCAATTGGACGTAGCAGGGACTCGCGGAACTGGGAATTCTGGTGCGACCCAGAAACGCGTAACAGCAACAGTCTTACTGCTAAAGCAGAGCAAGAAGGTAGCGGCAGTGCAGCTGATGCCATTGAGTTGTTGCGAGCCAGCCGGCGCGTGTTATCGCAGAATCAGATACGGCAGAACACTACCCTTTCTCGCAGCGAGTCGGCGAAGGTAGGCGGCAACGGCGTCAAGAGGCCGCGTGGCCCTATCCAGCGGGCGTCAACCTCCTACGGGCGCCTTCAAACAAAGAAGCACGGTGGGAAGGCCGACAAGGCCGACGACGATCTGCCTCAGACCGAATCCGACAAGGAGAACTGGGAACCCAATATGCCTAAACAGCATCGACAACGCCATGCTCCGTCATCACAGCGCCAAAAGCAGGTCTTGGGAGAGAACAAAGAGATCCTGTCCGCAAGCTTCAGCAGCTCACTGAGGGGCAAGCGCAAGAGTGGTGCGATGCCAGCTAGGGAGAATTCGGACCCCGAGATGGACGACGAACTGAGGACCTTTATGAGTGGAGGGGACATGTCTGGCACGAATCTGAGCACGGCTGAAGAGGCCGGTTGCGTTGAGGGTCTGCTGAAGTTGAGTCAGGGTAATTGGAGGTGAGCTTTCGTGGCGCCTGAGCTCCTACGTCTTGCGCTTTGGCGCCTCTTTCTGTCAGAGATTGCTCTTCGCACAGTTACGTGCTCCTCTGCGATGTTAGCTTGGGCGTTCGTCCTTGTACGCTTTTGGGAGTAGCGTCACTCCGTCTTGTCCTTTATGATACTGCATTTGAGCGCACTGGCTGGGATTCCTGGGGTACGAAGCAGAGGTGTTGAAAAGGCGTTGACGGATTTGGGTCGCGGTGTCTGAGATTGATACTCTTTTTACCGTATCGTATACACGAGTCTATGATTCACTTGGGCTTCTATTTTTCGCTTTGGATTCATTCGTTATGATCATTGAGTAATGGAACGCAGGCACGCTGTGTAGGACGGTCACTTCCCGGATGTTCGAACGCACCTGCCCTGTCGTCGCATCGTTGAGCGGGAAGGAGCTTCTACGCATGAGGGAAGAACTCAGAGCACGGCTTCCGCAAACACCGAACTAGCTCTGCAAAGCGCGGACTCTTTCCCAGCTTGATCCAACGCTCGCTCATACTTGATACCAAGATTATCTTTTACTCATTGTTTTCAAGCTCTTCCAAAAGTCTATCTAGAATCTTATCAGGCTTCTCAAAATCTGCCGAGTTCCAGTCCATCGTTCACAGAATTCAGGAAACCTTCGCTCCGCTCTGCAGCCATCCGCCATTAGCAAGCGAACTAAATACATATCCGAGCAAACCGCTGCGACTACGGCCACGACCGCGAAGTCCATATTCTCTCCAATGACTTCTCGTGAGAGGTTTGTTGATCACAGGAAGATTTGTACAAACGTTAACGCTGATAGCATGTTCAATGACGCCAATACGTCGGATTTCACGGTCTATGCCCTGGCCGGGGGCGAAGAGAAGGAAATCCATGTGCACAAGCGCTACCTCTGCGAGCTCTCTCCAGTATTCCGCGCCTTTCTCGAACCCGATTCAAAGGTATTGATGCAAAACTCCTCTGAAATGCTTCTGACGTCCTCAGGAAATTTTCTCGTTTATGGTGGCCCATCAACCATATCACGTCATGTCAGCGTTCCTGCGGTATTTCTACACGACAACCTGGAACCACATTGCGGAGCGGGCTATGCCGTGGTGGGAGGTCCTCGACCTCCTCAAACTCGCCGACGTTCACCTGTGCCATCATCTGGACACTCTTAGCCCGTGGATATTCACATTGTTGGAGTCAAGCCAACAGCTGGACCTGGACGTTTTGCTCACCTTTGAGAGATACTCGTTTTGCATTCTCGTCGAGAAATACTACTCCAGATGTGACAAACCTGGCACCCGGATTGGACGGTCAATCGCCCAGCTGCTCTGTCGGGATCCCGAGAAACGCCAGAAGGTAGGTAGCGTCAAGTCCATTGCGCTCGTTCGGAAGTACCCGGTGTTCGCGCAGGATCTTTGCACCGCGTTTCTCGTCAAAGACGACACTGGGGTGGAGGCGCCGACAGATATACAACCAAAGAATAAGAGGGAAAGGAGGTCCAAACGTTCTCTCGACCGGGAGTTTGATGATTATCTGAGGAAGATGGATTTGGAAAGGTGTTTAGGGGAGGGGTGAATGGTTGGATACGCCCAGGTATAGATCGGCCGCTTTGTTTTGGTGAGTAGCCTTCGGCCAGAATCATATATTTGTGAGTAAGCTCAACACCGCATTGCAGATTATGGTAGCCTAATACACAAGTGCAGTTTCAAATACATTCTGAGGTGCCAGAGCTGTGTTGTCTCACTCTTCGGCCTATTTCTGAGATCCAGTTTCGTTTGCAATTCTGAAAGATACAAAAAACCGAGATAGTGGCAAAGGTGAAGGTGAGACTTGGGAAAGAGGTGAAAGTAAAAGTGGGGCGCCAGGAAAGACATAAACCGCCTCTGCCCTCCTACCTCTCTGGGGTCTCCACTCTTTCGCACTTCTGCCAGCCCCAGCTCTTCCACGACGGCCTTCATGAACCGTTCAGCAAGCGGTTCCGTAGAGAAGCAACCCAAAAAGATGACTAAAACAACGGATAAGAACATCCCCGTCATCCCGGAGAACAGCGTCTCTGTAGTGGCCTTTCGTGAGAGGTGAGTCACTATGTGGCCTTCCCTCTGCATAGAATCATTACTTATTTTGGCAGCATGTCCAACAAGGCCACGATGTCGGACTTCACGATACTCATCGCTCCAGTGCGTGGTTGCGAGGGCGAGTACACCGAGTACAAGGTGCACAAAGTGTATTTCTCTGAGCTCTCTGCAGTGTTCCGCCGGAGGTTCGCATCTGATGAGGCCGTATGTCAAGAGCATTGCACCCTCCGAGAAGTCTCTAATGTGCCCTTCTACAGACCGCTACAGAGGTTTTGCGAGATCGATTTTATCATTGGGACGTCGGAAAAGACTTTGTGAGATACTTCTATGCCACAACGTGGGACCATGTTTTTATTGGGGATTGGTCAGACGCTCTGGCAGTCTACATGCTCGCAAAACGGTACGAATGTCGTGACATTCATGTCGTTGCAGACTACGTCTATAAAAACACTACGGACGAGCCCCCGTGCGCTATCGAACTCAGCTGCGACTACTGGTACTATCCTACCAGCAAGGAGGAGGTGATCTGTCTCGTCGAAATCTACTATGACAGATGCACAGAACCAGCTACTACATACGGACCTGTCATTGCCCGCAGATCCATGGGTATGTGGGGGAAGCGTCGGGTTGCGGAAATTGAGAAACTCAACAAGCGAGAGCTTGTGCGTCTCACAAAACAATACCCGGCATTTGCACAGGATCTGTGTATGGAGTACTTCATTCAGAGATAGGAGGAGGACTGAAGGCCCTCTCGCTCCTCTATCGAGACACCTTGGCTGATGTATGGGTCTGTTATAGATCTGGAGCAAGCTGTTGGCAACGGGAGGCGGTGATGAATGGTTGTAGTCTACATTGGAGTCTGTACAAGCAGTGAACGGGGGTTCAGCACTGGGTCATCAGCGTAGGAGTTCATAGTCATGGCAGGAATCTGACTGGATGGTTGACCAGACTCATGCGAACACATCAGTGAAGGTGGTGGCGAACATGAAAGTAGTGAAAGTGAAGGTAAAGGTGAAAGTGGGTTGACTCGCCTATAAAAGCGCGCCTCCGCTCCCACCTCAACAAACCCTCGACCCCCTACTTCCACCATGGGCTCCACGAAGCAAGATACAGCTTGGGACACCATGTCGGACGCCGCCATGACCGCAGCCAAACTTCGCAAACGGTAAGTAGCACCACAGGCGTCAATTCGTTACTCGTACAATAGTGCGTTCAACGATCCCGCGCTGTCGGACTTGACAATCAGAACCACCGATGAGGAGGGCGAGCCTATAGAATCTCACGTCCACAAACTCTATCTGTGTGAGCTGTTTGGAGTCTTCCGCAGCATGTTCGCCCCAGGCATGGAGGTAAAACTGCCATGTCCCCGCCTTCAACATTCATCTAACACCTACAGAGGGCCGAGGACTCTGTCCTAGAAGTCGGTGAAAACGGAGAGCGCATCTGGAGAGACTTTCTTGAGTACTTCTACAGCACGAACTGGGACCATATTCGAACCTGCAGCTGGCCATTCCGAGCGACGGCTGATTGATACCCATGCTTCAGTAACATCAAAGTATGGGAGCTTGCTCGACGCTACGAGTGCCGCGATCTCGAAGGTTTGGCATTGAAGGTGTGTCAGGGTGTGTATGCTGCGTTGGAACTCGCCATCAACGAGGATTCGCAGGCGACAATCATCAGGGATCACATCGTCGACCACATCGAACTGTATTATGACACCTGCAAGGCACCCGCGGGCACCCAGATTGGCCTGACACTCGCGGAGATTGTAAGATATGCGCAAGACTCGAAGATATGGGGCGTTAATCTCAACCTCTACGGCGAAGGTGACGTCGAATCTCTCGTTAAGACACTGCCGGCGTTTGCACAGGACTTGGGCTGGGTGTACTTCCAGAAGCATAGGGAGGAGTACTGCGTTCGCCGTACCCTTTCCCATCTGGTGCGCTGATGCAAGTGGTTTGTGGTGGTGAAGCCTCTAACAAGTGGGCTCACGGGGCTCGGGTACATGGTGAATATTCGAAGACGCCTGAGGATGCCTTTTTATGTATCAAGGCCACTTCGAAGGGGAGGGCACCCCTCCTTCAGACCGACAATGAATGAAAATGGACTTCTTTATTACATCTGGTGCCAGTGTTACGGCTTTTTTGCAGGTGCATGATGTGGTAGAGTCGTGTGTGTCGAAAGCGGAAGGAGTTACAGTTGGATCGGGTGAAGACGGAAGGAGGCACCTGCCGCTCACCTCGTCATTCTTCCTGAAGTCGGTATGGTCTGGGACACATGCAACAAATATCTGGTTCACCAAGCTTCCAAGCAAGCTTTGACTTCTCTGCTATCTACACCGCTCGCGAGATGTATCTCACCGCTCTGCCCCTTCTCCACCTTTACAACAGCCGCGGTGAAGGTGCCACAAGCGCAGCTTGGACCGCTACCCTACGATTTTAAGACCTTCCTTCCGCTCTGATCTCTTCCACTCTCCACTCACCCACGATGAACCCCACGAAGCGCAAACGGGACACCTCTGCTCCCAGTGAGCCGAACAAAGCGCTCAAGCCAAAGAGCATGAGTCCAACCAAAGAATATACTATGCAGGCAGAAGCTGATCGCAAAAGAGCCTTTCGGGAAAGGTAAGTTCGCAAAAAGAGTGTTTCGGAGGGCGGTAATCATCACAGCCTCTTCAAAAGTCCCAAGATGTCCGACGTGAAGATTGCATTCGACGCTTCAAGCGGCACCTACGAGTTCAACGCCCATAAAGCATATCTCTGCGAGCTCTCTAAACGCTTCAGACTTGAGTTCGACCAAGAGAATCCGGAGAAGGTACTGCCTTTGAGTGATGCCTGATTAAAGCTGACGTATGCAGCCAACCGCTCGCCTGAAACTGATCTGCCCGGAACGCCGTGGCTCCGATTCCGAACGAGATGTCTGTGAGGCATTCTTACGATACTTCTACACGACGAACTGGAACCATGTTCAAGACTTGTTTTGGAGAACGGCACTTGGGGTGTACAAACTTGCGCGAGACAACAAATGCCATGATCTCCATGATCTGGAACATTTAATAGTGAAATCGTCTGAGGAAGAGGTGTCGGACGATTTTGGTTGGGCTATCCAAGCCGCGTCCGAAACCTTCCCCAAGGACGAGTTGTACAGCCTCATTGATCTATACTACAAACACATCAACGAATCAGGGACCGAGGCTGGGCATGTTATCGTATATGCGGTACGGGATTGGAACACCTACATGGATCACATGACTCCACTGGAAAAGATAGAGAAAGAAGAGCTTGTGGACCTGAAGTTGAAGTATCCAGTGTTCGAGCAGGATATGTGCCTTCAATTCATCGAGAAGTGCGCAATGACTATGGATGAGAAGAAACGTGCCGGGTTCAAATAGAGCAAATCCTGGCCCGATGAGGACCTGCTCGAGCTACTACTCTGAAATGGCTTCGACATTTGGCCATCAATGTGTGTTCATAGTCAAAGAAAAAATTTCCGACCATATACCTACACTTCCATTCTGTGATGCCACGCATTCTCAACAATGCTTATAGGATTACTGTAGCTTGAGCTTTCAAGTTTGATAGCAGTGAGACCGGGGTCCCAGCAATCATTCTTACAGACAGCTAAAATGTGTTCAGTTTGAAGTCTGAACGTCGAGAAGAGCATAATCCTCGAATCTTTTACCTGTATAACAGTGTAGGACGATGACTTTGGACCGAGTGAATTATTTTAGGCCACCACGGGAGTTCATACTCACCATTGCATGAACATTGTCATGCTGCGCACAGTTCCTTGAACTCCTTTCTACTAGATTGCATTCAAACGCTAAATAAGATGCATTCAAGCGAGAAATGCAGCATTATGATTGTGATAAAGTTTATATAAGTACATAGGTACTATGCCCGTCTGGGCATGTTCTGCCAAGACTCAGTGTGCCGGAGGTGCATCAGCATCTCCGCTACCTCAACCACCACACCTGTCTATCCAACAACGGCATTCACCATGCCCTCAGATTACGCCGCAGCGACGGGCGGCGCGCTAAAACTCAAAGGCGCCAACGTCACCAAAACCAAAAAGAAGAAGAAGAAGCCCACAATCGAACAATCCACATCCTCAGCTCCCACGACCTCCGAATCCACCACCGTCGCAACCAGAGACGCGTCCCAAGAAGATTTCACAACACCCAAACGCTCGGTATCCCCCGAGACAGCAGAGAGAGAGCTCAAAGCAGCTGGAGGAAGACAGAAAACGGAGGCGGAGAAGCGATATGAAGAGCGCAGGAGGAAAAGGTTGGAGGAGCGATTGAAGAAGGAGGGTGTTAAGACGCATAAGGAGAAGGTGGAGGAGTTGAATAAGTATCTGAGTGGGTTGAGTGAGCATCATGATATGCCGAAGATTGGACCGGGTTAAGAGGTGTTGCTTCTGGGCTCTGTGGAGGGGGATCTCGAGGGGACGAAGGGAGTCGATGGGCAGCCAAATCGGACGAGCGCTTCTCATCGAACATGACCGCTTCCTTGGTACGATGGTAAACACGTCTTCTCATCGGCAGACGAATGTCCGGACTGCTTGCAGGCACACGAAGTTGCAAGTTCTTTCGCCATGACGCAGGCCGGCCAATACACTAGACGCAGATCACATCTCGCGATATTCCTACCCACCTTACATTAACCCCGACTCCATTGTATCTCATGGAAATGGCAAGATTGCACAGATGGCACTGGAATGAAGAGTCCTCGATACACGCGCGGCTGCCGGGCGTCACGACCAAGCGAAAATCCACCCACTCACTACCACACTCGTTAAGTTGGGTCGTTCGAAGGCAGCAGCGATAGGAAGCAAGCTTGCAAATAGACGCGCAATTCTAATTGCTGTATTGATGGCCGCACCGCTGGAGTCGAGGGCAGCCATTCTTTCCAACACGCGGCCCTGTCGCATTCCTTCTGCTCAGCCTACGGTTTCCGAGACACTTTAACTCAGCACCGAAGCTTTTCCATGAGCTTAACAGCAAAATGACGCCTGGGCAACAGGTTGAGCTTATCCATGCTCGCGCCTTAGGGCACTTCGAGGACATGCAACGTTTGAAACGCCCCGGCCCAACCGGTCAGACAACACGGCGCCTAATACACGCACACAACTGTTTGCTCGCAATTGGTGTCGGGGTTCGGAGACAAAGTTCGAGTCCTTGCTGTGTTTCAGGGTGGGTCTTTTTACCGTTATCGACCGTTTGGGGCTGAGGAACACATACGTCGCACAGGACCCCAAAATGTTGCTCGTTTTGGGCCAAGTTGCGGCAAGGCTACTACTGTAATACGGATTTCTCGCCTTTAAATGAGGCTCAGTCCCCAAATGTTTTTCCTTTGTCGTTCCTTCAGTACTGCGCGTGGCATCAACGTTTACTACTAATCGTTGTACAGCCCCTTGAACTACAAGTGCTCTGTCGCTCACATTTACTGCGGTCTAGATTGCGCGGAACTCGAGTTGCCACATTACTGGAATTGTTTCTCTGCGCTTTGCACGGTCCCTTTATTCCAGGTTGGTTGTGGTTGCAGTCTGGACACAATTGCATTCCAAGGTCGCTCCTTCACCACGCCACCAAGAGAAGGCGCGCTAGCAGGGGTCCTCATAACGGTTGCCCTCAACTCGGGCAAACAAAACGTCAGCAACTTCTCCAGCTCGCTGTCTTCTTCTTCTTTGTCCTTGTTCCGCTCAAGCGCTGCACATGTGCTAAAAGCCTGGATCCGCTGCTCTCTCACGTCCCTCTTTTCGCGCTTGTTTCTGCCCTGGAGTACTCGCTCCCTTCCATTCTTTACTACTTCGCTGTATCTGTTTACACGCTCCTGCCCCGCACATTCCTCGAAGCCGTCGTCAAAATTCAGAAACGTCATAACATTTCCCCACTCTACACTGTCTCCACAGAAGGGTGCCACTGTCGATACACAAGCAGAACCACTCCTTGAGGTACGTTCCCTATCAAGCACATGCTTAATTGCATCGGCCGTGTACTGACTTTCGAGGCGAAGGTGACCGGATTGTTTCAAACCTAGTGAAACAGTCAAGCGTTATCCCTCCTCATCATGAGACTGGTTCTAGTCTTGTTGGCGGCGGCTGTCTCCGTCAGCGCTCATCCGCGAGCGCTTGGAAGCCACCACCGCTTTCACCGCGCTGCTGCGAAGCGCGCCCCTCCTGCCCCTGAGGTGACTGTGGTGGTGTATGAGCTCAATGGACAGCCCATCTCGGAGGCGGAGGTGCAGCAAGGAATCGCCAATGGTACACTCTGGTGGGGAGAGGACGGCAAGCTCTCCACATCAACATCCTCCGTCCCTACACCGACTATCCTGCCCGTCGATGAAGGCCCAGCGCAAAACTCAGGAGAACAACCTGGACATATTCCGAACGCCGAAGTCCCTGCCGACGTCGTTCCAAGCTCTACGACTCATTCGGCATCGACACCCTCTCCACCTCCGCAACATGAACCCAATCCTGAATACGAGGCTACGCCACCCTCTGAACCCAGTGGAGATGAGTACGCAGGCATTGACAAGCCGTTTCTCGATGACAAGGTCCCCTGCAACAAATTTCCTGAAGGATATGGTGCTCAGGCTGTCGGGCATGCGGGCCTCGGCGGCTGGATCGGCATCCAAGCTCCTGGCTACGCTGGTGCGAACGGGTTCGATGACATTATGACTGTACCGCATGGCTCCTGCTCCGACGGTGGGTGTTGCACCCCGAAAAGATTTTGCTCATACAGCTGCCCACCTGGCTACCTCAAAACTGCATGGCCTGAGAAGCAAGGTGTGACGAAACAGAGTGTCGGCGGCCTCTACTGCAATGCGAATGGCAAACTGGAGATGCCCGTCGGGTCCATTGCGAAGACTCTGTGCGTCAAAGGTACCGAGAAGGTCACTATCAAAGTCGAAAACAAGTTATCCCAGGTTCAGTCGATTTGTCGCACCGATTACCCAGGTATTTATGCTTCTTCACATTTGCATATATAAGTGTTGACGAAATCCTCAGGCACGGAGTCTGAGACCATTCCTATCACGACGCAGCCCGGGGAGTCTAAGGAGCTGGCATGCCCCGATAACAGCAAATACTATCGTTGGGACGGAAAACCCACCTCTGCCCAATACTACATCAATCCGGAAGGCGTGTCCGAGGATAAAGCATGTGAATGGAGCGATGGCAGTAGAGACATTGGGAACTGGGCTCCCGTCAATCTCGGTGCCGGTTTTGACGCTGAAAGCCAGACGGCTTACATCTCACTCTTTCCAAATGCGCCTACAAATCCAGATGCGAGGCTGAACTTCACCGTCGAGCTTAAGGCAGATGCGGGGATGTCGGGGCGGTGCAAGTACTTTGATGGGAGATATCTGTCTGGTGATAATTACGAGGATGAGCTGGATCCAAAAGGCTGCACGGTATGGTGATTTTTCGACACTTAGACAGTAAAGCTGACATCAGACAGGTTGGCCTGCGTCCTGGCAGCACCCTCACCGTCGTACTTACGAACAACTGAAGGCGCTAGCCATCGAAACATTCGCACGCAACGACATATCCATGGCGGCCATCCATTTTCTCTTCCTCGCATCACTGAATTTTGCCGGGTTCAATCGTTCCACCGGCTTCGCCTCGGCGTCTTCATTCCGTCGTGTGCCCTACAATGTATGTCTGGCCTACATTTCGCTATATCGGAACATCCTGCAAGGGCAGATTTCTCGACCGGACACATACAACATTTCGGTCATTTCGGGTCGATTTTCAATTCTGTTCAAACTTGCTTCGGTGGTTACCTACCACATTGGCAGCACACAAACTGTGTGTGTGCGCCAAAAGTATGTATCTCTTCACATGCACATATAATTTCTTTCTTCACTTCTCGGGGTATGGGTGGCTTAAGCTTCGATTTTCGGATTGGGACCATGTGGCGTTCTCATGGACTGCTCTGATGGAGGTGAGCAGAGGATACCTGGCGGAGTTCAAAGAAGGTTTCAGTGCGGCGCGATGCTGCGGACTCATTGTGTTCTGCGGGCTCATCGGGCAGATGCGATTTCAATGATATGATTTTCTGTGCCTTGTCCCTTAGACTCCATGTCTCCATGCCATGCTCAACACCCTTGTCGTGCCTTGGCTTCTTGGTTTCCCCCCATGGGCCTTGCCCCGGCAGTCCACATTATGCCACGTGAACACCGAGCATGGGTCTTCCGCAATGCCTTTTGCTAAACCCGGGCCCGCGGGCCCGTATCCGAACGTGCAGGTGCTTGTCCCCGTCCCGGTGTCGGTGCTATCGAGGAGAACGAACTCGAGTCAGATCTATGTAGTCCGCTACGATCCCACAGCCATATAAATGCCCTCAAATCCTTATGATCAAATGCGGTACATAAACCCCCACTAACATACGTGAGCGCTTCAACCATCGTCCGACAGCAAGTAAACAAAAAGCAATGCCATCGCAACTCCGATCACGCACCTCTTTAGCACGCCATAGTTGTCACCTGGGGTTGGAGAGAGCCAGCTGTCGAAAACAGGCCATCCGCACCCCGCATTTTGCTGGCTATATCCCCAGTGGCGTTTCGCCTATGTACGTGCCGTACGGGAGCCACAGGCTCGGTTACACAGCGGGCGGCAAGTGCGGGTGCAGCTGCGCCGGGGGTATGCAGGGCGGGGGCTTGGAATTCTGGGCGGTGGCTGGAAATCGATGAGGTGAGGTGAGGTGAGGTATGGGTGAGTGAGGAGCTGGAAGTCGGGCTCGGGTTACTGGATTTGGATGTCCTAAAGTTACAAGTGAGATTGAGGCACCTGGATGAGTTGAGCGAACATGTCAGAAGAGTTGGGGGGTATAATGCGATGGTAATTCGAAGAATATCTCAGACTATTTCATGTCGGTTGCCCATAAATCCTTTCCACGAGATCTGTCGTGACGGCGCCTTAAACGCCATACTTGGGGTATACTGCTCTTGGTGATAACAAAAGCCCATTAGCGATCCAGTCGCTCAGAGCTAGCCACCCAGGAAACATGACCCTATGACATGAGAAACCGATAAGTGTAAGAGTTGTCCTTGAGAGGAGCGCTTGCCAGCGCGGTGAATAGAAAATAATACAAATAGTGAATGAATTGTTGTCGTGATGTACTGAGCACCGCCGAAGCGCATGAGATGTGTTCGTGAGCGATAGAAACCGGTCGGTGTAGCTGGGGCAAACGTCGTAGATACTGAGAATCCACTCATGATGGAGGACCGTAGAGAACTGGCGGCTGCGACGGTATGTGGTTTGGGAACCAAGTCATGTCCGTGTTTGCGTACATGTCGTACATGCCGGAATGTGGGGTTGGAAACAGGGGATTAGGTGTGGCATCCGTGTAGGATTGCTTGGATCCGTGCGTCTGGCAGTTCGCACAAGTGCACCCGTCTCCACATCCGCAAAGACCGCCCGGTTCGGAGCAACCTGGTAGTTCAAGCTCATGGACTTTGAAATGTGATGGCGACAGAATCGTTTCGTCAGATGGATTCTCTGCGTCGAAGTCTTCTTGGATATGGCTCTCCATTGTGGCCAATGGTTGGGTGAGTGGCATGTTGCCATCCCAAGTGTTTTCTGTGGTCTGAGTCGAATGCGGCATCACACCTGCCGTCGAATGCATCAGAGTGTTTGCCGTAGTATTGAAGGGGGTGCCTGAGTAGGCATTCGTGTTCGTACTTGAAAAAGGAGCGAACATGGACATGTCATAGCTGTTGTTCGAAATACCATTCGCAGTCATGTATTCGGTCGCAAGGCGGACATACTCATGGGTCGTTGGGTTCCGTGGGTGCTCGAGACAAGCAAGGCAGGTGCAAGAGTCGCCGCATTTACACGTTGGCGACGACGGGGCTTGATCAGGCATATATGACTGAAACCGTGGTGCCGTGTGGTCGCAGATAGTTGTCTCGAACTTGGCCAAATAATCAGCGCCCATGTTCGGAGGTACCATGTAGTTCGTGAAGTTGTTTGAAGAATGACCGAAGTTCAGGTTTGTGGGAGCATGGTAGCTCTGGGCGCTCGGCGTAAAGGGCCCAGGCATTGCGGACTGCGAATACGCCGGCAAGTATGCGGGGTTCTGCACAGTTTGGACGTCCACAGGCTTATCAGTCATGGAGCCACAGCAGCCTCCGCTTTGAGGCGCGTTGAGTTCAACTTTCGGCGCAATACGAGGTGCCTGTTTTGCTTGACAGCAGCTTGAAGCCATGGGCGACGCCATTGAAGGCTGAGAATAAGCCCCGGGAAGGTCAAGCACAGATGCCTGGTTAGGTGGGCCGGATGGGTTAGGCGGGATGAAAGGAGTCGAACCTCCACTGGACGGCATGGAAGCTCCATTGCTCGAACTGCCTTCAGATGGCGGATATGGCGCGCTGCTAGGATGTTTCGTATCCATCGCACCAGCGTTGTCGTTGTTGGCGGCAGGATCCATGTTAAAGGTTTGACTTCGTTTATGGCGATGTCTTTCTGCACGGGAAAGAGATTGGCTGCCTGTCCGAACCACTGGTAATGGCTCGTCCTTGTTGAAGCGCTCTGTGGCGGCACATCTTGAAGCTAGTGAGCGGTTAGTAGTGTACGCTATCATGTCGCACAGGTACATACTAGTAGGGATAATGTAAGTAACTCTGGTGCGATGGCAACTGCAAGAGCCGCTCGGATGGGGACAGCTGCTTAGAGGCCGACCTGGTTTTCTGACTTCGACTAAGATACGATCTATGTGGTCACACTTGGAGGCACGGTGACCTCGAATGCAGGACAAACTGTCGACGCGTCAGCTTGGTTGCCCAGCACACAACTGGCTCAAGGTTTGGGACTGCGCTTGAGGAGATATGGAGCTATCGGGGTTAGAACGTACCAGGCCATCTTCCTCAAGTCGCCTTTTCCCACGTCGCACAACAGGGGCATTATGGCGTCTCGTCAAGAATGTGCTCACGAAGGAACCCGAAGTTAACGTCCGCAAGTTTGAGCCGGGCCCGTGACGGGACCTGCGGTAAGTGGGGTGGTGAAAAATCCCCACGACTGGAGGTTTGGGCTAGGTGTTACAAAGCGGATCGATAGCCCATGCAATGGGGAGATGGGTTTTGAACACCCAGGTCGGAGAAGATGTTGTTGGAAAGTGCTGTTCGCACGGTGCGTCGTGCTGACGGGGAGATAGCTGGACACGGCGTACGTGAAAGACTGGAATGGTGGCGGCTGCAGCTCGCTGGAGGGGTTGGGGCCAGGCGTGGCTCAGGCGTCTACAGGGACGCTAGGCCCGCGAGACTAGGTCGAGCAGACGGGGTTGCAGTTTGGCTTGCAGTCCGACACTGTTTGAGGGCGCTGAGGAGTGTAGAGGACTGGGGGATCTGCTCTTTGAGCAGATTATTATTCAGCCGGCTCGCCAAGGCTTATTGAAGCCCCGGGGCGGTCGAGGTCGACGATGTCCAGGGAAGCGGCGCCACAAGCCCGGAGGACGGGTATAGACGCCACAGCACACCCGGAAAGGTGAGGATCTGCAAGTCAAGGTCTGTGGGTGAGAGGTGAGACCGGCTGCAGAGAGGAAAGAACGGCAGAGAAGTGCCGTATATGTGAATCCTGAAGAGAGGTGGATGAGACTGGTATCAGCTAAGCAGCTTGGTGCAGTAAGTAGAGCTGGATATGTGTGTGTATGTGGTTGCGTCCGATGTTGTGTTCGGTGAGATGGGTGCAACAGTTGGAAAGGCGGAGGATGCGGGGAGCTCCGGGTGTACCTGAGCTGGGGAGTGGGGCACGGATTATCTATACTCCGAGCTCGAGCCTCGCGGACTTCCTCTTTCGGCCATGGACACTAACATTCGAACAGTTCCGCCTCATCTCTCACATATTCGCCATGGCGTCAGACTCAGAAGACGGAGGCCTTGGTCTATTCCAAGAGCCCAGTGACTTCTACCAGCCGGAGAAAGAGGCCACTTATGCCTCTCATCAGCTGCTTTCCGGGCAAGACTTGAAAATCAGACTTGTTGGCCACAACCCGCTCTGGGTAAGATGTCCCTCCTGAAAGTTGGCATCCTGAGGCGATTAGCTCCAATTGCGATCAATCGATTCCTCAAAGCCGAAATGATTCCAGGCTGATAGGACCAGGGACATTACCTTTGGAATGCTGGTCGAACTATTGCACACTATGTTGAACAGCACGCCAGCGACATGGTCAGGGGCAAAATGGTCCTTGAGCTTGGTGCTGGCGGCGGACTCCCGAGCCTTGTATGCGCCCTGAGTGGAGCCGCACGTGTGGTAGTGACCGATTACCCCGATGCAGATTTGATAGAAAATCTACGATACAACATTGACAATTGCAAACTGCTACCTCAGTCGTCGAAAATTGTTGCTGAGGTGCGTAGAAGTGGTATTTCCAAATTCCAGTGACTGACTCACCATAGGGTTATCTGTGGGGTGCAGACACAGAGTCGCTGACGAAACACATTTCTCCCGCTACTGGATTCGATGTGCTTATTCTAGCTGACCTTCTGTTCAACCACTCTGAGCATGGAAAGCTGATCAAAAGCCTTCAGTTGATGCTGAAGAAAATTCCAGAATCGGTCGCTTATGTCTTTTTCACCCCTTACCGTCCGTGGCTCCTACAAAAAGATCTAGCATTCTTCGACCTTGCGCGGGACGCAGGTTTCGATGTTATAAAGACCTTTGAAAAGGTCATGGACAAGGTCATGTTTGAGAATGATCCTGGTGTACGTGCTCAAACTACATACTTTGGCATAACTAACTAGAATAGGACGAACTCCTTCGACGCACAGTGTATGGCTACGAAGTGAGATGGGCTACCGGCAACAGCGCGGGTTCATGAACGACCAGCAAACTACATACTTGCTACATACAAAGCTGCAGTACAGTCATAGCCGATACTAGTCACTACGGATCGACACTGGCAGACTCGTTCCTCGTGGACCTCCCCTCGATCACGACTGACTGACGCCATCCTGCTGGCCGACCTCGCATTGTGCGAAGCCGCACATGCATCAGTGAAAAGCCAGCTCTCATCTGGCCTGCGGAATCCGCGCGCATTGTACAATACAATGCATAGTCTCTACACAACGCAACGCAGTCTCTAGACTATAAAACGGCTTCGAAGCCAGCGACCATCCAAATCTTTAATTCCAACACACCTTCAATCCACTGTCCCCTTGACACCTGTGCTGTACCGCCCATCAGACCCCATCAGACCTCATTTCAGCATCCTGGTGCAGCAAAACCCCATACCCACCTGTCTCACCCCAACCCTACCCCTGAGACACACCCAGTTCCCCATGGCACCCCCAACCGGCCAACCCTTCCGCGCCTCCCTCACCCTCACCCGCTCCCAACGCAAATACTACCAATCCGGCACTCCCGTCACTTTCTCCCTCTGGTCCCCTCGCACCATCCACCACGACCGCAAACTCACGGCCGTCTTCTCAGACCGCCTCATCTATCTCTTCCTCCCCTCTCTCTACTCCCACATCTCCACCGACGGTCTCACAAAAGCAAAAACCATCCGCCTCACCCTTCCCCACACGTCAACTCTCGACGACATCGAGATCCCCGGGCTAGAATGGCTCTTGAAATGGCTCTCGCAACGCCTGTTCCAATCGCATGGCGCGCATCTCCTGCCGCCGGCGGATAGCGTAGAGCAGTTTGTGCTGTTGATGCGTGCGTGCCAGATTGTGGGGCTGGGCGAGGGTGAGAAGAATATGGTGGGGGGTATTGAAATGACTATTCGCTCGTATCCCCTGACTCCCGACGACATAAAATCCCTGTGGTACGTCCGCGGTAATTCTCAGCAGAATATCGAGGATATTTGCGGTAATCTGGCGCGGTTGGGGGGCATTGATGAATACGGGAATGTGAAGGATGAGTATGTGCGCGGGTTCTTGCGCGATGAGGTTGAGTGGAAGGATGTTCACGTCGTTTTGGAGACCGCGCAGGTGATGAAGAAGAACCTAGAGGTTGAGGGAGAGGAGATGGTGCGGCGGGTGAAGGTCGCGCGGAAGATGCGGCGGAAGATGAAGTGTCGGCGGGTTGTGGAGCGCCTTGGGTGCTTTGGGGATCATGAGTAAGGGGAGGGCTGAGGATGTTGGTGGTCGTTGCTTTGGTCTAGGGGTTTGTGAGGAGTGTGTGCACCAGAGAGAGGGGGGGGCTGGTGTTCGTGTAGTAAGTCTGACAGTCACCTTGAATGGATAGGGTATACCAGTAAACCAGAACTCTTCTTGCTTTTCATGACGTCGTCGTACCTGCCGTCCCTGTTGCTTGGGGCAACATGACTAAGAACGCTAAAGCTGCATGTGGCAGGGAAGTAGTGAAAGAGAATTAAGACTTGGCCCATGCGCCACAAGGCAACAGGTATAAAACCACAGCGGCTGTCTGATCTGTTTCTCTCACCCAATTTTTTCGACTCCGAGCTTCCCCGTCCCCAACGATCATAACAAACACACAAACTCGACAACATGGCCGTTCTCTCCAAGCTGGAGTCGTTGCCAGTCGAACTGCAGCACTTGATCACCTCCCCATCCAACTTGAAGTTGCCGGACCTTCTTGCTTTACGGGCAGCATCACGTATCTGCGAACGCATGACCCAGAAGAACTTCGCTAATTGGACGACCTCGCACTGCAAACCGGTGTATCTATATCAAACGTACGAAGTCCTTCGTCTTCTCACCGGCCTCTGTCATATACTCGAGTTTCTCAAGCAGGTTCAGCACATATGCATAATAAGCATGCGACAGGTTCGGTTGCGTTCTCGATACTTCGAATACCCATTGGACCCTGCGCTGAAGTTCGAAGCCTCTCAAGCTTGCAAAGAGCTTTGGATTGAGCTATGCGAGCTATTAAAACGCAGCCCAACATTCAAGCGGTTCTATATTGGTGACAACCTTGGCAGAGAGCATCATGACACCGGGTTCGGCGCAGACCAGTTGATCAAGTTATATAAAAGGTCGGGGGTTCATATGTTTGTCCAAGAAGAACTCCATTGGCGTCATCTATCCACCCCAATGGGCGCTCTCATGGCGGCTGTTGTCAAGACTGGATTCGACCTTTCCCAGGTCAGACTGAAGGGAGGGTCAACTTCCCACCATTGGCACCTCAGAACGGGCTCTATACGCGAATATTCACACCTCAGCTTGCCCCAGTACGTCGATTGGGAGGACTTCGTGCGAGGTTGTATTCGCTCCGCTCGCTTCTTGTGTTCCGACTATGCGGTGGATGTCAATGGACACGACCAAGGTCAATTCATTGAACACTGCTTCGAACTCGTCATCAATACCCAAAGTATGCATATATGTGGCAACCCCCACCTACTGGATCACCTGCGCAGTTCCGGTGAGACAGAAGAGGAGGGTTGTCAGCAGTGTGTGCAGCTCTTGGGGACTCTGTCGGCGCATACGTTTGCCAACCTTACCCACTTCAACCTGACCCGGGTCAACGTATCTGAGTCCCAACTGAGGACAGTGTTGAGCTAAGATATGCCGATCCTTATTCACCTCAACCTCAGGTATCTGGAGCTTTGGGCTGGCCATTGGACGGCGGTTCTAGAAGCTATCCGCGGGTTGAGTACACTGACGAGGCTGCATCTGGTACAACTGTTACAGTATGAGCAGCCTCCCGCCTCACAGATAACCGCGTATGGTCAGAATGCTACCAACAGGAAGATCAGTGGTCACGATATCAAAACATTTTTGAACAACTTGGATGCGAATGTGGTATTCGCACACACGCTAGGGTTCGGCAATTCGCAATCCGCCTACATTTTGGCCTTTCCAGACCATGCTCCGGGTTCCTATGTTCCGTGTTTAGAACCATGATAACCCTTGGGAAGTGAGACATATACGAACTCGAGTGAATTTGGATGGTTACGGTGTGGATATTGGGAGCTTGAAACCATCATTGCACATCTCCAATAACCACAAGTGGAGCACCCTGGGGCATAAAGAGTTCTTCTGAAGTCAAAGGAATGCAGTGTATTCATCATCCACGTCCCCCCAACCAGCAATAATCATTAGTAAGGTTCCAGCCCCACCCGCAAGCCTTCATCCATGCCTTGTATCGTGTATCAAAGACCAGCCCTATATAGTGAATGTGTCCGACTCAATCGTAACCTGGCCCGCCGGCATGCATCCATTCCCCTCTCTCCACTCCACCAAAGTCTACACTGAGCAAACTAAACTCATCAGCACAACTCCCCTCCATGACTCAATCCCACTCACCCATTCACAAAATCACACACGAGTACCCAGGAACCAACTCGACCATCGGCGGCATCGCAACCGCAGGAATAACCTCGTGATGAGTCTTGACATTGCCGCTGAGTTCGCCGGTGCCGAGCTTGGTAGGCGTAGATGTGTCCAAGTCGAGAGCGACGCCGGCGTCCTTAATCGCGGTGGACAGAGTGGAGATGAGAGTGTCGACAGAGTCCTTTGGTTTCTTGAAGGAGATGATGAGGGTTGGGAGGGTGATGAGGAGGATGAAGGGGAGGAGGGCGATGGGATCGGTGGTAGGGGTGGACATTGTGGTGGAGATGGGTGTGGTTGAGAGAGTTGAGGTGTTTGGTTTGGAGATGAGGAGTTGATGGGAGAAGGAGAAGCGTCAAGCTGGAGATATAGAAGAGATTGTAGTCGTAGAGATCTGTGGTCGCAGAAGTTGAGGTCGTTGTAGAAGAAGTCACCAAACCGCCCGTCGTTCGTCCTTATATAGCCCTCTGCTCGCTTTCCCATCGACACAAATAATAGTAGCGGTCATAATATCAAGCGTCATACATATTACAGTACTAGTGAGGTCGGCACGACTCGTCTTCGTATTATGCTGTCATCGGGTCGGTTTAGCATTGTTGCGGGCGATGTGAAAGTGAAGGGTGCCTGAAGACAAGGTGACTGCAAACAATGTGATATCGGCGCAGAGGAGTACAATGGCTGGATTGTGACTCTGAGTTACTGAGGAGAGGTAAAGGGCAACAGTGGACGAGTGTTGCATGGAAGAGCGCATCTGGGATGGTCAGTGTGTGGCTGGAGGGGATGGTGAACAGATCAAGTGAGCGAGATGAGCAAGATGATGAATTGCCAGGCTCATGTGTCTCGCCCCACCGAACGAAGATGGACAGAGAAAAAAGAACCATACACATTGTCCTCTCCAGCTTGCAATCCAGGAAACTCGACGATACCAAAAGCACACTTACAGAGACAGAGCCGATGCGTAGTCTGCCTTCGCCACCTAGTCATATCATCAACAGAACCACAGATCGACTCCTCCCCAGCACGAAACGATTTCTCGCGTCCGGCGGATACATGCATCCATTGCGGTCTCAATCCGTGCTCTCCAGTGTTCCTGGTGTGCCCATGTACAGAGCCGCAGCAAACGCCACATTTGTGGAACACGGGTACCGCGTGAGATTAATGAGCTTGGGAAGTAGTGCGAGATCGTAGCTAGTCGCGCGCTTGTTACGTGGGAAGAAGCGAGCGGTTGGAGGAGCCGACTGGAGGCACGTGGGACAGGAGATGGCGTAGGATGACAGGAGCAAAAGATCGTGAGGCTAGCAGAAGCGGTGTGAAATCGATGCATTGGTGTATGAGGAAACCTGGTGCAGGGTTGCGACGGACTGATGAGCCATTTTGGAGTAGATTGAGGGGTAGATGTGAATGGAGATTGTGATATATATCGGATGAGGTCGAGATGAAGATGGGGAGATGGTGTACTTGAGCGGCGGTGGGGAGCGATGAATATTGACGTTGAACGTGCAGCGTACGAAGGTTTCTCATCGTCGTTGACAACTCCTGCTGTACGGTCATTTGTACCATACTCTTTAACCCAACATACTCCTCTTTCGTCCCCTCAACCGCACACCCTCCAACTTCTTCAACGACCCACCAGCCCCCTTATAGCTCTTCTTATATGCTTCCAAAACCTCTTTAAACATCTTCTCGGCCCACGGATGCGTAGCCGCAAACGCTCTTTCCAAGACATACAGATCCACCGCTCGATCCTCCTCTTGCGTTTGCCTTGTACTCTGCACCGCCAATCCAAAATCAATCAGCACAATCTCACCATCCAGCTCCCCTTGTTCCAACACGCCTGACGATGTCGAGTGTGACGTTGCAGAAGGTCTGACCATCAAATTACTCGTCGTCAAATCGCCATGCACAATCCCACACTCATGCAGTCGCCCCACTGCGTGTCCAATCCTATGCATAAACTCTTTCATCTCCGCCTCACCTTCAACGCTTTCACCTTCTCTTGAGCGGTTCTTCCATCCCTCAACCCACGCATCCAACACTGCCCTCACCGTCCGCCCCTCAATGAACTCGAGCGCTAGCCAGCCTGCATCCCAGTCACCTCCGAGAACAGCGGGCACAGGAACGCCTTCCTTCCGCGCGCGAACAAGCACACGCGCTTCGGCGAGTAGTCGGGCTTTTGTGAGGCGGCGGTCGAGAATTGGGTGGCGGTATGGCTTTGGTGGGCGGTACTTGAGAATGCAGGGTGTTGTGGGGGTGAGGAAGACGGTTTTGTAGACGAGGGCTTCGGCGCCTTGGGTCATGGGTGTGAGGGAGGAGGTCGTGAAGGGCGCTGGGAGGATGTGCGTAGTGCTGTCTGGTTGACCTTCCCTAGGCGGGTTATCTGCCATGTTGCTTTGAGAGGGGCAAGTCGAGGTTACGATATCGTGGGGTAGTTGGTGGGTTCTTCTTCGGTCGTGTACTCGTGTAGATGCGGGTTGGACCAGAACGGAGACTATAAGCGGTTGGTATTCGTGGATGGCTATAGGACGGCTGGCGTTAAGCTGCCAATTGGTGAGGGCTGAAGAGTGTAGAGTGCGTATTTATGTGTTATGGTGAGGAATGGCTCCGCAGAAAGTATGCTGCGCTGCCTCGTTGGGACGGTGGGTCTTCTTATCGATAACCCAGCGAGGGGCACCTCTTCACCTCTACCCTACTACGAAGCTATGTACAAGTTACAGCGTAGTTTCCAAATTCATAAACTTCACCTAGTCAAGCTGCGGATTGAACGCTTGATTGTGCATGAAAAATTGCCCATCGTCACTCTGCTCAGTGCCATTCTTCCACAGACGCTATGAGACTCCTCGCGGCTTCAGATCTGAGTAGCACTTCGGCATGTTGCTTTAACACCAAAGCCGGTGAATGACTTGATCTTTGCTAATTATCATAAAACTAAGAACCAAATCCTTCTGCAGTCATCGAACGTCGCTGCGTGTAGTTACATGTAGACTGTAGCTGTGGTCTCTGACTCAGCTTCCCAGGATCCCAAACCCCCAGCCATAACAATGCCTCGGCATCTCGGGAAACCACCTCCACCTCCACCTCCACAATGTCGGCGCTCCGAGCTGGCCAACACACCATGATACCGTAGGGTACCCTCACAAACCCCCTCTACAATTCCCACCCTCTCCCCAATCCTCCCCCCAAACCAACCAACCACCATGTCCCCCCAACCCACCAAACTCCCTCAACCAAAAGCCCTCCTCTTCGACATCGGCGGCGTGTGCGTAATCTCCCCCTTCCAAGCCATCCTGGACTACGAGCACGAAAACGGCATCCCTATCGGCTGGATCAACTTCGCGATCCAAAAAGGTCCCTACGACACCGGCGCATGGCAGCTCATCGAGCGGGGCGAAGTAGAACTGGACGATAAATGGTTTCTCGCGTTCCGCGACCAACTCAGTGTGCGGGAGCACTGGGTGGAGTTTATCCAGCGCGAGCGAGAACACGGGGTGGCGGGTGTGGGGGAGAAAGGGGATGAGATACCTCAGGTGCCGGCGATTGATGGGAAGAAGTTGTTTTGGCGGATGATGAGGTATGTCTCCGTTCCCTTCCTTCTGATGCCTTGTATATACCCCTTCAGATCTATCGACTTCGCAAGGTGCTTGGAGGATTATGCTGATACTCAACGATAACAGAATCTCCCGCACACCAGACCCATACATGTACCCCGCCCTCCTCGCCCTGCGCCAACACTACCCCCACATCGTCCTCGCCGCCCTCTCAAACACCGTCCGTTTCCCAACCGACATCCTCGACGACCGCGGTGTCCTCTTTACAAAAGACCTCACGCACCCACCAGACGCAAAATACACGAATCTGACCCCGGATATCTCTACCTGTTTCGACGTCTTTATATCGTCGGCGCATGTCGGGTTGAGGAAACCGGATCCGAAGGCTTATGAACTCGCTGTACGGGAGTGTAATAGGGTTGCGAAAGAAAAGGGGTTGGAGGGGGAGATTAAGGCAGGTGAGGTGCTGTTTTTGGATGATATTGGGGTGAATTTGAAGGGGGCCAGGAAGTGTGGGTTGAGGACTTTGAAGGTGGACTTGGGGAGGACGAGGGAGGCGGTTAGGGAGTTGGAGGAGGCGGTGGGTGGGAGGTTGATTGAGGGGGAGGGGAAGGCAAGGTTGTAGGTTTGTACGCAAATGTTGATTGATGTAGAAGATAGACGTTGGAGGCCAGACAAGGAAATCTATTATGATTGAGCAACGTGCTATGCTGCAGCCCTTACTACATGACCACTCTTCGGTATAGCAGCCATTGGCACGGACGTTGACATGCCTCTCTCTCGCCTCCACGCACCCTTCCTCTCCCTCTCACCATTCTTCTCTCTCCTCTCCTTCTCTTCGCCGTCCCGCTCTCGACTCCGACTCTTGCTCTTTCCCTTCCCCTCGGGACTTCGCGTCAGTGCTGCCATTTTCCGCTCAGGGGTCCGCGGTCGGCTGGTGCTGCTGCTCCTACTACTGCTACTCCTGCCACTACTGCTTCCACTCGCACTCGTCGCCGTGCTGGCGTTCGATTGTGCGCGGGATCTCGTACTCGGGCGTGTTCTATGAGGGCTTGTTGTGCCTTTGGCGCTTGGACTTGGGCTCCGGGGTGTCAGGTGCTCGGCAGCCATGCGCAGGATGGAGTCTCTTCGTCGAATGGGGCTAGGGCTCCTGGACTGAGATTTCTCGGAGGTCTTGGTGATATGGTCGCGTTTTGGCCTCGGGCTGGGGGTAGTCGAGGACGTGGTGATTGGTGTCACAGGAGGTCTTTCTACAGATAAGGCGTCGATAGGTACTGTGTACATAGTAGGAGTAGGACGTTGAACTGCCGGAGACGAGTTCGATGATGATGTCCTTCGGAAGGGTCCGGGTCGGTACGACTTCATGCCTCTCCGCCGAGCAATGAGCTTCGGTGCAGTACTGTTTGTGTAGCCACAGAGCTCGGCCACTAACATCCATATGATGGTGATGGCGGCCAATTTGAAGAAAAGGAAGATCGAGGAACAGAAAGCCCAGAAGGATATCATTGTATTGGTGTTGCGCAGTTACGCGCAGTCGTCCAAAGAGAGTCGACCAGGTGATTTTGTAGAGGTACTCGGCGCTCCGAGCTTGTGAGCTCGCTGCGCAGATCTGTGTAAGATAGCGCCTAAGGTTGGGGGCCGTTGGTACCAGGGGCTGTGTCTGTTGGCCGCGGCAGTAGTAGGCTATCAGATAACAGTAGGTGAGTTCCTCGTAGACCTTGTTCGAGTTCCAGAAGTCGAAGGCGTAGTATGGTGGCTGACAGTGTAATGCAGAAGGCTTCCAGAGGATGTCAAATTCAGTGTGTGATCACCCCGCACCGATGGGAGTACAAGAGCACAGTCTCACTGCACGCGAAAGCCAATAAAGGGGCTCGAAGACGTCTGGAGTGATGGTGTTGTGAGCTATGCCTTGCTTATGTTCCAAGCAGGTTTCAGCTGGGGCTCGGGTTCCGTCCTCGCAGGAACCATGCCCCTTGTTCAGGCGATTTCTCATGGCGCATGCGAACATGAGGATGGCGGCGTGGTGGTTGCCCGGCGCGTGTGCGTAGTGGTCGGGAGTTGTCGCAAGCGTCAGCTGCGCTTGAGCGGGAGTCCGTAGTGCTCGTGTTGGCTCGGTAGGCAGCGCCAGACTGTAGGGCTCGCCAAAGCGATGCGTGATGATTGGTGTCTTGTGGGAATTACGGGGTTGAAACAGGGTCGGAGGATTAGCTCTGCGAGGAGTTTCAAAAATAGCCTTGGAGGGGCATGGAGGTGGGTTGCGAGGCTACCGGGGGGCAAGACGGAGGATGCGGAACACTTCGCGGGAGGCTTGATGGAGTACGTGGTGGTGGATGGAAGAGGGAATGGATGTGTGGAGAGAGAGGTGTTCTCTTCGGGGTGGATTGTCTCATACTCGGATCGCTCCTTCCTTCTCGAGGGCAGCTGCCATTTGGGAGCATATACAACTACTCCATTATCTCCAGGGAAGCAAAGCCCGCAATAATAGTCAACCATGTCTTCCGATACCTACGTACCTACAGACAGTCGTCTCATGACCGTTCCTGTGCTCGGTGCCGTGCCTCGGCATCCATTACCTGAGTGGGTGGGTGTGCTACCTCGAAGGCTGTGAGGGGCTCTCGACTATCAGCTCCTCTGATTCCTCCGTTTGATAGGGTAAATGGCCAAAAGCCACGCACATGGGCCCCGGACCTCTTCTGTTCCTTACAAGGAGGAAAGCGGAATTGACACTGTCTCTTCCTTAAGGCATCGAAAGCAGAGCGCATCGCTTTGTTGGTCAACTGCTGCTGAAAGACGAGAAACACATGGCCAACTAGCAGAGGCCGTAGTTGTTTCAAGAGGATGGCTGGGGTGCCGGACCTGGCAGGGAGCTCCCAAGCTCTGAGGCGAGATTTGCGCTGGGACGATCTCAGCCCTAGTGCGACGCGTTTCAGCGGGCGCGCCGACCCAGCCGGGCCTCAGATTTGCAGAACTGCTCTGTGAGTGTGGCGTTCGCTGACCGAGGGGCTGCTTGTCTTGCCCTTTGTGGCACCACGAGACGTGCACACTTTATGCGCATCCAGCGCATTGTCTCTCGCATCGCCACTCGGTCGACAAAGGATGTATTGTCAATAATGTCAACAACGGAGTGAAGTGATAGATCGTATATTCTTAGATGGCACTGATCGCCAGACGCGCGCTCGTGATTCGCCTAGAGGGTCCAGCGCATGCGTAGCCGCCGCTAGGGTCTGTCCGCTCGCCTTGCCGGCCGGCGAGTGGTCGGCATGGCTCTGTTAGGGCTGCCGACGTGTACAGCGGGGCAGGCGCCGGAGCAATGATGATGCGCAACGCAACGGCGCGATTGCACGAGCGCGCGGGGCGGTGTGAAGTCTCTGTGGGCGAGAGAGCGTTCGGGTGGGTGAAAGTGAAGTTCGACACTGCTAAAAGTGCAAAGGCGCGTTTCAACTGGCTGAGGCGCCCCCTAAGAGATCGGTCCGTGCGCGCCTATCGAGGCCAGCCAGGCCCCTTCTTTGACACGTGCCAAGCCCGCTAGCAGGCCACTAGCAGCACACGAGGCCCATATACGTCCCTGCCCTCGCCGCATCTCTCCCGCCTTCTCCTCTGCCATCCCATCGCTGCTTCATCTCCCTCTTCTCTCTTCCTCTCTCCGACTTCTTTCGTCTCCCTCGTCCCCCCCGTGCGAGCCGGCATCCGCTCTCTCTGTCGCGCCGCAGCAGCCGCATCTCTTAGCCCCCTACACCTCCCTGGTCGCCTTTGCATTCAACAGCTCTTCTTGTCGACACTTTGCTCATTGCCTTCTTCTCCTGCCCGCTTTCGACTACGCGCCTTCCTTGGACCCGCCGCCCACTCAGACGCACCTTCCTTCACCCGAGCGCGCAGTCAATCACGACGACGACTAGTCACCTTGTTAATACCTCTGCCTGCATTACCGTCGGCCTTGTTTCCACATAGCCTCTACCCGTACGCTCAAGATCATTACGATCCTTAATTCTCTAATCGCGCACGCCAATCCTCACGTCTGCTGCCCGCATACGTCCAAAGTCTACTGTCCCCCGCATTCGGTGTCTAGTTTTCAACACCAGCGACACTCCTTGTCTGCGGCCTCTCGTCTTTCGATTCTGTATCCTTTGCCTGTGGTCAAAGCATCACTCCAGTTTTACCTCTTTCTGTCAACCCGCCTCTAAACGAAGAAGAAAAAATCATCAGCATGGACGCAGGCGGTCTTGCCCAGATGACTTACAACAACAACTTCCAGCCCAATGGCGGCATTGGTCTTCCCAGCGCCGGCTTTGCTTCTCGCGGCAAGGGAGCCGCTTTGAAACGTCTCAACCTGGCCACTCCGCCCAAGGTGGGCTCCATCGCCGAGAATTCGGTCGAGTGCCCTACTCCCCGCACCAGCCGCTCGCATCTGCTTGCTGGCCTGCGCACCGCTCCGAAGACGCCTACCTCTGCCCAGCCGCCTGCCTCTGCTCCCTACCACCAGGCCCAACACGCCCTTAGTCTGAATCAATCTCGCTATGCTCGAGGCAGCATGAACGGCCTCAACCAGGGCGTCCCGCAGACTGCTATCGGTTCTGGCTTCGGAGGTGCTGTGCACACCCCGCTTGGCCAGCAGCAGATGCTCTACTCTGGCCCGGACCAGGTCCTCGCTCCTCCCTCGCTCCAGTACGAGGACGGTGAGCTCGATCCTAATGTTGCCGCCCAGCTCCTGGCCACCGAACTGTTCCTCGCCCAGCGCCAGCAGGAGCTCCAGCAGCAGCTCCTCCAGCTCACTGCGCAGCAGTTTGGGGGCATGAACCTTAATGGCGGGATGCGCCAGTCGCAGTCTTTTGCCTCGGCCCCGTTCACGCCCCAGCTGAACAACTATGGTCAGCAGTTCCAGAATGCCCAGGCTGTGCAGCCGACCTCGCAACCCGGTGTGTACCTAGTGTACAACCAGCTCACTGGACAGTACAACTATGCCGTTGATCCAAACTTCCGCCAGACGCAGCAGACCGTGAACGATATCCAGCAGCAGATGGTTGAATCGAATCTTTCGCACTCGCCGCCTCCGCCGACCCCGCGCTTCGCCAACTCGCCGCCCAAGTCTGCCACTCCCACCGTCCAGGTCTCTCCTCCCAACGAGGTCAGCCCAAGCCCATGGGGATCGCGCAGCTCTTCACCCCCGAAGAAGGCTTCGACCCCTCCCCAGGACGTGGTCCCGCTTCCGCCGCCCTCTGCTAACGCCTTCCGCCGCGGTCACAAGAAGACGGTGTCTTCGTTGGCGCTGGACGGTACCGTGGGTACGCCTGATGGCCCCAAGTCTGCTTTTGTTCGCCCAGTCGGATTTCCCCAGACGCCCATGACAGGCACCTTTGGCCCTGGTCAGGGTCGCGCTGGCGAGCACCCTGTCCGCCAGCCTCGCGGTCCCCCGCCTCTGGAGGAGCTGCAAGTCAGCCCCACGACCAAGCACGAGGGCAGCAAGAACTTTGCTACTCGTCAGCGCCGAAAGGCGGTCAACAGCTTGGTTCGTGCCGGAATCGGACGACGAGGTGTCCGCTCTGGTAGCAATGGCAGCATGACGCCTGTGAGCGAGACCGAAATGTCTTTCCCAGCGTCCGACAATGAGAGCGTCCACAGTGCCGGGAGCGGCAGCCTCTCTGGAAAGCCCAGCATTGGAAGCCTCCGTGCTGCTGCGAATGGCGCCATCGGATCCGAGCGAAAGGCGTCCAAGGAGCGTCTGCGGGAGCGCACGCCCACCGGTGGCTCGTACACTGCGAACAGCGTGAGCAGTGATGAGGGAATCGGTGGCGGCCTCGTCGAGATCCGACCCCAGGAGCCTCAGCGCCGCAAGATGCCCATGCTCGTTCTCACCAGCGCTGAGAAGCGGAAGAGCTCGATGTTCTAGGCATGTCAGAGCTGAAGGTGGAATCCCTTCTGCCTGCTCGAGTTGATTCTCGAGCGGGTCTTGTGTATATTGCGTGGCGTTTCACGCTGCGATGTTCTTACGGCCAGTCATGACTTCAGTTTCCTTTTCAGTTTCTCGGTGGTGAGGCAGCACGAAGAGGTGTACTGCACTTGCTTTTTAGTTCTCTATGGCTCTACTTCGTCGCCTCTTTAGTCCGTGTCTGACGCCCATGTTGGATTGTTGGCTGGTGCTACCGAGGTTCCTCTTTTTCGGATGCTTCTTTTTCTTCCATCCTACCTCCTGGTTCTGACTTTACCCGGATTGTGCTTTTAATGAGCATGGATGGATGCGAGTTTTCCTTCGACAATGACTGGCTGCAAAGCGAAGATACATCCGGCGATACTCTCGTGGAGAAGAAGGGGGATCACTTGGCCTGTGGCTGGTGGTTTTCCCTTGTACTCCCTTGACCGGCTTTTTGAAATCAGATGGGAGATGTTCGTGTTCGGGGACGATGAGATGGAGATGAGAGATGAGAGATCAAGTGGTTTTTAGTAGGGTAGAAGAAATGCCAGACACTCATTCAACAACTGCTTTGCCGAAAATTCCGATGGTTACTTGACTGCGTTCCCCATGAAGATGTTTCACCTTGTTGAGTTCGTAATAATCTCCAGTCTGAAGGTACATATCCTGATTCACTTCCCTTGACACAGCGATGCTTTCTGGACTTCCTTCTGCTCGTTCGTTTTGCTATCCTGTCCATTTACGACGTGTGCACTTGGTAGTTGGGAAGCAAATGTCCAGTCTCCTCCTTCCCATGACCTATCGCACTCTGATCCGTTCACGTCAACATCCCCCTCCCTTATCTTTTAGTTTCGAGCATCTCAACCCCGAACTCTGCGAATGACCGCGGACCTCTCCCCGTGCAGTGTATCCATTCTACATGCACTTTGAGTGCCCCTACGTCCCTGGCAACATTGTGCCTGAACTACGCACTGTGACGGACTTCGAGAAGAAGGGTGTTTAATGATTATTCGTATTGTCCAGCCCTTGTGCTCGATGTCTTTTGTACAAGACGTAGACTTTATTTGCTGGCAGACCCCTATTGCGAGTCTAGATTGTGCTCACGCTGAAGATTCAAGTTTTTCTGTTGCCTTTGATCAGTGTTCGCTTGTGATATCGGGGTCTGCAACAAATCGTGGGTTTGGATTGCCGCTTCCCATCTTCTGCTGTTCGATCTGTGCTTGGACGGGCTTGAGACTACCGGTTTTTTTTGGGGGCATCGTACTTTCTGAAGAACCACCTTGTTAGTTACTCTGTCCAGTATCTCGATGTCCCTTGCTCTCCATCGACGCCGTGGCCGTTATCAGAGAGACGGGCACAAGACAGCTATTTCGGTCCAACCCGTCAGCTATGTCTATCCTAACACCATTGAGCGATCCATGAACCCGCTTCCATCTCTCCCTGATCCAGCTGTTTTCCTGTTACGCGAAAGACTCGTTCACGTTGCCTGAACCCGCATGTTATATCCACAATAAGCAATAGGCGACACCCCGAGTCTCCCGAGGCCAACGTTTTGAAAACGCCTACAATGTCGGGTGGGCTGCAGTGAATATGCGTATGCATCCCCACTATTGTGGCTGTGGGAAACTGGGGTGGTGGAATATATAATAGGATACTGATGTATAGCCCCATTTTTGGCAAAAGTGTTCCTGAAAATTTCTACGCTACGCCGAGTACGACCATAGTTTTCCTCGTGTATGGATATAGCAGTGTAGGTAGGTCTGTGATGGACAGTGATTCCCTTGAGTCTGTACTTCAATCCCACCACGAAATCATGGGCATTCACGGCATCATCTACACGTCAAAGCACCGTTCCTCGACATTCCACTACTTCAATCGATCCGGCTTCATTCGCCGTCTAAAATCTACATTCGTGCCGTAAACGTTGCCCAGACAATCTCACCAACAAACGCTGGTATACTACCATGCAACTGAACTCAATGACAAGGCGGAACCACGAAACTTCCGCTTCCGCTTCCACTTCCACTTCCACTTCAATCCCCCCATGGCATCATAAAATGCTAACCTTTCGCTGAAAAAGAGAAAAGAACAAGGAAAAGACCTTGCGTCTTGCCATGCTCCCCAGAAAACGACAGTAAGTGCCCCAAGGCCATCAACCCGCCACTCCAGAAGAAACCCAGGAAGACCAAGGGGGTAGTCTTACAAGACACCCAAGAGCACCAGTAACGCCATACATACAAAAACCCAGACATCGCAAAACCTACTCTTTAACACTCACACTCGCGCTCTCAACCCCACTCCCACTAACATACCCATCATCCACAACCTCCTCCACCTCCTTAATCCCCACAAGCGTTTTACTCGCCTCCAAACAACCCCTCACGATCCTTCCCCTCACTTTATTCGTCAACCCGCTTCTCCTCCCCGTCTCCTGACCAATCCAAATCCTCAACGAACTAGATAAACGCTCAAGCCCCATTCCAGCATCGTTCCTCAGTGCAGCGTCGGCCAAAAACCTCATCAACACTTTATACCCCGCCACGAAACTCAGGAGCGAGATCGTCGACTCATTGAGACAAGTGTTGTTGATGTAATACACGGCTCTGCTGCGCGCAGTCACGTCGCCGGAGTCGATAAGCGAGAGCGCTTTCGTGAGCGTTAGAGCGCGGCGGATATCAGCTGCGACGGGGGTGTCGCTGACGACGTTCATGAGGACTGTTGGAACCTTGGGGACTTCACCGGAGGGTGTCACGGATGGGGAGAAGGGAAGGGCTTGGAGCGCGGTGCTGACGTTCTTTGCGCGGTCCTCCTCGTGCACAATGGCGTGGGCGACGAGAGCGCGTAGATGGGCCTGCGATGTAGGCGGCGCGGTGCGCGATGCAAGTTCGAGGTCGCGGATGGCGTTTTCCTTTGGTGTGCAGTTCTTTGTGGCTAGGCAGGATGCGAGGCCCCGCTTCAAGACGTAGCATGACCACCATGCGGCGAGAGCGTCCAGGGGAGAGCAGATCGAGAAGTCGCCAACGACGGTGTCCATGTTGTCGTCCAGAGAAGTGCATTCGGCGCTCGGTTTGTTCCATGCAAGGTTGTACGCGCGCTGGATGATGGTTGGCATCAAGACCGCGTCACATTCCATCTCCAGGAGAGCAGCAAGATGGTCAGGGAGAGGCTCCACGCCGCTATCGGGCTTCGAGGCCATGTGGACTGCAATTTTTTGCTCACTGCGTGCCGCGTTCCAGTAACTGGCAGCCAACTTAGCACTCAAATGATCCAGGACTCGCCATCCACTGTCGCCGGGCTTCGCAAGCTCCCATAGCAGCACGCGTAGGTGTAAAGCCTTGAGCATCAATCGAGCGGGTGTATCCGGCAGCGTCCCAGACGCCATGAGTGTGAGAACGAGCCGACTCTTGCTGATTTCAGCATCACCGCCTGTAAGCTGAGCGTCCAACGCAATATTCCATGCTTTTATCCTTGCGGCTTCATGCTCTTTCGTAGTCCCAGTTAAGAAGGCATATCCATTCCAGCCTATGATCTTGCGTGTGCTCAATTTCAGCATCTTCAGCCCGAGAGCAGCAACCTCCAACCAGAAGCTGTGCCCTGGCACCCATACGGTTTGAATAGCAGTAAGCCAGGCCTTGCGGCGGACCTCCACGGGCGAGGCGAGAGAGGGGACGTGGGATAGGTGGACTTCCTGCACAGACTTCTTCTTCGACTTCGGCTTGTGTGTAAACAAGGGCGCGATGAGGTAGAAAACAGCTCCGAACACAAGGAGCAGTTTTGCAAGTGGAAGATGGGCAGAGGCGCCGCCCATGGAGACACGGGGCGCAAGTGCAGTCACAAGGTCGAAAGGCAGCGCAAACAAGCCTCGTCCAGCGGGCTCCTCTCCCGACTGTTCGCGCTCTGCGAAACCCTCCAGAAGCATAAGGCCTGCGAGTGAGCCCACCATGAGCTTGCCTAGCATGCCATTGCCACGTCCGTTGACTACAGGAGGGCCTTGAGGCGGTGCACGGTTCGGTCCTGGGTAGTATGCGCCTTGCTGAGGTGCGTAATGGGCTTGTTGAGCGTGAGCGCGATGCAGATTGGCCATATTTTCTGGAACAGGAATGAGGCCTTGCGGAGGTGGTAGCGCTTGGTGCACCATTGGCGGCATGGGCGCGTATGGTTCGTCGTGGAACCTCGTTCCATCGGGGGTTCTGGCGGCCCCGTGCAGCGCCAGTTGCCCAGTGATGGCCATTCTCTCGTAGCTCTCTAGGCGACCTTTGAGTTGGAGAATCTCATCATGCATGCGCTTGTTCCGTTTCTCCAAGTGACGTATATATTCAGTTGCTTTCGTCAAAACCGTGGCCTTGTTTAGCTTGTGCGCTGGCGTCAAACCCTCCAGGTCTTCCGGTTCATCCTCGTCTTCCTGTCCACCATTTTGGCGCAACATCACACGCAGACTGGGCACAGCTTCGCGCAGTGCATTGATCTTGTCGTTGAGATTCGTTCGGTATCGCTTCTCAATCATGTTGTGCGCGGTCTTTTTCACCGGCTGCTTCTCCTTCTTCGATGCTGGCCCGTCATCGCTTTCCTCTGACGTGGATTTCCGCTTCTTGGAATTGGGAGGCACTGGTTCCGGCGACGACGTATCTGAAGATGAGCTTGTGGGCCCGTTGTTGGAGCTAGGGCTATGTTGGAGGCTCGGTGTACGCAGGGGATTGGCCTGGGCAGAGGAACGGGCAAGATGTTCGAAGCCAGGCGGAGAAATGACGCCAGGCGCACTCACCCCATGTTGTTGCCACAAAGGGGGTGAATAAAACCCTCCCGGTTGATTCGCACCTCCACTAGATGGGGAGCTCAGCGTCGCGGCATCGAAGTCGAAGGCGGGTGGGTTTTGGAGGTCGCCGCCGAAGGTGAAAGGCACATTGGGGGCCTGGGGCTGCAGTGGTGCAGACAACAGACCAATGGGTTCCGATTGTAGACCCAGCGACGCATCTTGCTGGCGGGCATGCTGGCGCCGGTTGAGGAGAGAGGGCCTCTGCTGATCTTGTGGGAGCATGCATAGCTGACCTTGAGCATTCAATTGCTTTGCTTCGACGGGTTGCGATGAGGCAGGATCCCATTGCATCCATTGGGTCCAATCGCTGGGAGGGAGGCCGTCGGTTGACGGGGCAGCAAGAGCATAGTCGTCCGCCGAAGTTCCCATGACCCACTGTTCGCGCCCGCCATTGTTGAAGGCGAAGCCATTGGACATCGGGGCGCCGTTCATCTTTCCCCTTCTCTTTCCCTCCTCGTCACTCTTCACGGCGTCGCGACCAGGCGACGGGTTGTCTACGGTGCTACAGGCGTCTGCGCTCAGCGGCGGCGTATGGGTATCGAAGAGACAGTAAGGTCCGACCTGCGGGACGGGTCGCGTTAGCCTGGGGCACGAGGGCGGTCGTGACGGCCACGACATACGGCCACCTTCTCGATTTCAAGCTTGTTATCTCCGCCATGAGGGGCTGTCTTTCCCGCCATGGGCGGTTCAATATGCAGGCCAACGTCGACGCGCGGCAGCTTGAGCGTAAGGGGAACACAAGGCAGGAAGGAAGGGCACAAAAAAGAAAAGAGACGGAGGCTTTACCAGCAGAAGTCTAGGTAAGGTCCGAGGCTCAATTCATGGCACTCGGTGCATACGGGAGTGTGGGCGTTGATTGCGGTGGCCTGATCGCAATCGTGTCTCGCAGGGCGTGGGTCCAGCGCAGGGAAGCCGATCGCGAAGGCGGGCGATGAACGAGAGGAGCGGGCGGCCCAGGGGCGCAGGAGGGGCCGGGGGCGCGATTTCGGTCAGATTGCCAGAGATCGAGGGGGGACGGTCGGTGGTAGCGGAGGGTGCAGCGGTAGGGTCGGAGAAGTGGTCTGATCAATAAATGGGCTGACGAAGGGCTCCAAGGGCAGGAGGCGTACGGGGGCTAGCGTGTGAAACGGCGCGGCGAAATGTCGGCGGAGTTGGCCAAATATTTCCATGGGTTCCGCATTGCAGTCCTGTCCAACAAACAATCCAGTCAAACACAGCGATACGGACGTCAACGCCTCGAGCGAACGCCTCGTCACCTGCGCCGTGAACAGCCTTCGACCTCATATCCTGTCTCGCGCCCCGCTGCGAGCTTGTCCGGATGCGCGCCTGGCCCTGCTTCGACACCGAGGCTGCTCCAGCGAGCCAATCTGAGACACTTCCAGCCGCAACATGCGAAGCCACCAAGCGAGGCTATGGGGAAGCTGCTTTGCCTGTTGCACAAGACGACATGCCACCAGCCTCGACTGTCGAGTGTAGACTAGCTGTATTCGCGATGGAGTAAGTACTGCTGTGAAAGAAATGGTCGGCGTACAGAGCAGCATGCAAGCCACACTTTAGACATCGAGTATCCCCGCTTCTGATTCGTCGCTTGTCAGTGAACTGCTGCCGATGATGCAATCGGGCAGCAATCCAGGGCCGACCAGTGTAGATAGTCGTAGATTGTCGCCGGCTTTGGAGTTGGTCATGTTAAGTGTAGGCAGGAATGTTCGAAGTTGATTTAGTAGCCCAAAGAAGGCGATAGGCTGTTCAAACTGCCATTGGGCAGTGACATCGGCCATGGTAACTGCAATCTGGCAATGTTCGGAACGAACGTGTTGCCCACCGAGCAGCACTGAGAAGTTGACATATGTGGTCGACTTGGACCGTTGATGGTAATTGCAGTTAGGCACATGTGTCAAGTCCTCGGGTCGAAGAAGCCGAGATGCTGTTCAATCGACATCGAGGAAAGTACCCTCATGCCACATGCTGTTAGTCGTCAATGCGAGCCGTCAGGAGTTGAACCAACTTGATGCCACTGATGCACCACTGCAGTCCGACGTTCGGACTCATACAGACCATGTTGGAAATTCTCTTCGACAAACAATGCCAACGCGCTGTCGGCTCCGAACAGCACTCGACCATCCTTCAACACGTCCATGCCTATTCCGCTGTGCATGGCATGCTCTGCTGCGGGACATGGCAATTAACTTGGCTCTGTGTTTGATCCTGATACAACCATCCACCGTCCTACCGTCGCCTCGATGCAGCGTATGTATATGTAAGGCTGAAAGTGCCGACACGTTGCCGAAAGTGAGACATCTGCATAGCCATGACTGCACAACACAATGGTTACATATGCGGGAGGCCGGAAAGAGAAAACCGACAGTTGTTCTTCCGTTCGCTTCGGAAAGCAATGGTCCTCGATAGGTGTCTGCTGTATAGGGTGTCCAAAAGCCGCTCACTAGAGCCATGGTCCGCGATACAGCAGCAGATGTTTAGCATAGACCTCGATGGATGCCGGCAAGAAGGAGGAGAGGGTTGTGGAAACCGGTCCTCAGACATCTGGAACTTATTCTGGATCATTTGCAGTGTCGAGATGCGTGCGTGTAGGAGTTTTTCTGGAGCCCTCGTCTTGCACTGCGTACAGCACACGCCCATCTCGGCGACTGGCTCCATGATCTCGGTCATTGCACTTTTCATGACCTTTCTCGAAATGTGCTCGACAGTGAAAGAGCGACCACGAAAACATGTCAACACGACTTGGTCGGAGTTAGGCGTCGACAAACAAGGGCAAATGTGTTTGAGCGACACAAGCATGTGCGATGTCTTCCAGAGGCCGCTCTCTGTAGGCCAGGTGACAAGTCAACCGTGCTCTGTTGTTCAGACTGATCAGTTGCCACGCCTCTGTCTTACCCCCTCTCCCCGACGCATGGGTATGTCGAATTGCATGAACTGTACGACGACCCGGGATGCTGCATGATGGAGCGCAGCACCGCAGCAAGGGGAGTGCCCGACACCGCTCGACCTTTTCGATCGGTCCGATCCAGTTGCATTTGGGAATGCAGCCCAATCGTTGACAAGCCAGGCTGCTTACGATATGGGAATGCATGCAAATTGAGCGGATATGAGCACCGGTTACAGTGTGTCAGGCCCACGCTCCCAGATGACCATAACGAGTGGCATGCAGCTGCGGTGCCAGCGGGGAGGCACGATCGGGGAGCTGATTAGGGAGTTATTGCGTGCAAAAACTCTGTGATGCATGTCGGACGTTTGGGCGAATCCAGTGCGTCTCCACCCGAGGCTGGAGGAGTAGTGGTAATCTCTCATCACGATGTGCAGGTGGATCACTGAATCCAATAGCTTTTAGATAGCGGCGAAGAGCGCAACCAGAGTTTTCCCGTTTGTGAAGGGCCAAAATATTGGAACAAGGCCGCCGTTGACCGCGAACACGAGATAGGACGATAAGTTGTGTGCGTGTGGGGTTGCAACAACACGCAACATGTGGGGCGGCTGGATATTGGTTTGCGAAGCTGGCCTCCATATTGTTGAGATTGTCTGGTGCACAGCTTCCCGTCGAAGCTTAGTAGGGCCCGCCCGACTACGAAAGAACAGTCGGATCCCGGCAGCTCGGTTTGCCGATTATTGCAACTGAGCACTGTGTAGCGAAGCTGACACCCCTTTAAAACCAATGGATTGGAATGCTGATCTTCCCTTCGCGAAGACTGGTATTGACGTCGGCGCGCAAGGTCCCTGCTATGGATAAGTTAGTGTGGTTGCCAACTTCATTTCAATTTACTCGCAGTATGCTCAAAGGGTTCAAGTTGGTACAGTCGGATGATGACACTGCGCCATGAGGCTGATTTTGAATTCGGCCGTATCAACGTTCCCTTTTTGTCTTCACCGCGGCGGTAGATTGTGTACCTATATCGAAGGAACACATCCTGCCATGGTAAACGCGGAACCGAACGCGGGTCAGCAAGTGATCTCTTTAGCCTGCGAGCATAGACACCCCGCTGCATGACAGCTGGTAGCCCCTGTCATCTCCCAGATGTTGTGGATGCAGCGTTTTCCTTGACGTGCAGCTGCCAGACAAGAGCAGCTCTTGCCGGACCCACCTCATCTAGGCACCAGATGGAAAAGGGGCACGTAAAGCTTGGCTGACATCTGTCATCTCGGCCTTCAGATGCTTGAGTAGTTCCGTGACCCGGACGGCACTCCGCTCGGTGCTGCTGTGACCCAGGGTCATCGGAAAGACGATGCAGGTGGTAACTGGGATGACATGTGACGAGTGCAGAGGAGTGAAAGTGGTCACACCTGTTATGAGCGGTGTCGCATCGCTTACGATTTGCGGTAGTTTCACAGTGCACTGTCCCCTAATAATCTCGATGGCGATCTGACTCGACAGGATCGCTACCGGAAATCTACCCGCCTCAAAATAATCTCACCGAAGCCGCGGGGTTACTGCAACAATGCAATGTGAGCCGAGTGCTAACCCTAAAAAGTCTAGCAGGATTCGAAAAGGCACCGCCGGAAGGAAGTGGATTGCCAGGCTGTCGGCCGACACCAAGTTCTTGAACTGTGAACCTGCGTGGTTGTAGTCAGGGCGTGTCGGTATTCGAGAAGGCTGCTCGTGGATGAGACAGCCCTAGTTTCGATAATGACAATTTTCGAGAGAGTAAGAAGCAGGTGGGGTTTGATTTTTCCGCAAAGCGGGAGACAAGCGGGCGAGCGACGAATTTAGAATCGGAAATATCGCTAGGGCCGGTGGCGCTGGGCAATGAGGCCCCAACCTGAAGAGTGAAGGAAGCTTTACTTCATCCTGGTAGTTCGACGTTGTAAGCCACACGGATTCGCAATAATAGCTGTGTTACGATAGGCTGCTCAGGATAACGTTTGTTCAGAGGGAAGGTCGAAGAGACTGATCCGCGCGGGGCGTGTCGGCCTGCCCTTGATGCAACATGACGACGGCGACCATGATTCCTGAACCTGGGCCGTCGTCGGTACATGTGAATCAAGCTTCGAAAACGATGCCGATGAGATGATGAGACGCGACTCTCCTCTGGGAGTGTGGTATGGTGTTTCTTGGCTCAACAGCGCCGCTGCATCGGTCATTGGCGGTCCGATATAGCCGCTTCTGCTTTACGGCCTTACGGCCTTATGGCTGTTGTGGCGTGAATCCGTGAGGATGCAGATGCGGATGCGAGCGTGTCGATAACGTGGAGACGCTAACGCCCGCCATCCGCCCTTTGACAGCCGCAGCCACAGGAAGGATCTAGGGTAGTATAATTCGTCGTCGACAAGTAGTAGATGGTGGTGGTTGCTGATATCATGGAGTAGAGGCAGCCTGAGTGTAGCCATGCAGTATGCGACATCTGGAATGCCGCCCGATGTCGCACGGGACACGTGCTGCTGCAGCGTAGCACAATTAATCGGGCAGCATCCAATGCCCATGTGCGCCACCGCCCCGGGTTACCGCTACCAGCCAGAAAATGGCCTGATTTTTTATCATGCCATTCCATAGACGCGCTGAAGCCCTTGCCCATGTTCATGAATTGAGTGGCGGGCAGAGCGACAGGAGAGCTGCCGCATGTGTCGACGCCGGTGGTCCGAGCTACGGTTTCTTTGAACGGCGAGCAGGAGCGCGGTGCAGAATGCGATGGTGATGGCCACAGAACAGGCGGAGGGATTGGTACGCGGCTTCGGGCCAACGCTGTCCGCCTGGATCTGGCGCCACCCTGGCCTCTACCGATTCAGTAACCCTGTCGCGCGACATGCAGAAATGATGGCTCTCAGGTGCGGCAGACATCGGCAGGACCGCGGTCGCATGAACGGCGACTGCGCGGAAGACGGCATGTCGACTGGTGTGGTGTTTTGCTCGCAATGCGGGCCATATAGGGGAGCAGATGAGCGGCCGTCGTTGAATACCGAGCAGCTGCTGTACTGGGACAATGAAGGAAGTATACACACCCAGGCGACGTCAGACAAGACAGACGCTCGAGGTGCCTGGTGTTGGTGCTGGGTTGCCTGGCCTCGGTGCACTCGATCGCACGTCGAAATCGCTGGTGCCGCCGTGAGATTCATCCGTTCCGCGCCGTCGGGAGCTGAGCAGGGACTGCCTGGAGACGTGCAATCGCCATTCGCTCGGGCCTTGTTCTCTTTCTGTGCGTGTTTGAGTGTCCAACAGGTCCAACAGGTCCAACAGGTCCAACAGGTGCCCACGCCCTCGTTCACGGTCGCCCATAGACAGTTCCCAGAGCAGTATGGCGCACACAAGCTCCCCTTTCGCCTTTGTTTGCACGCCGTGGACCGCGGAGCTGGACGATGCAAGACACAGGCAAGTGGTGCCGCGACCGGCCCGGCAGCGCGCGCGAGGGCGTGCCGCCCGCCGCTGATCAGTGCCAAGTTTGCCCTTGGTGGGCTTGATGGGGCACCACAAGTGGAGGCGATGAAACGATCCGATTCAAAGGCCAGCGTCGTGTCGGTCGCTTGCACCATGCCCATCCTGGCGCTGCGGTGCTCCCAAAGCAGAGGGAGCTGTTGGGGCCCCTGGCCGTGGTCTCTCCCAGAGCTGCTCTCCCCCGGCCGCCTACGACAGCCGTGTGCATCCTCTCGCCCATGCCGTGCCCATCATCACCTGCTGCCGTCCCACCACCCCAGCGCAGGCGAGTCGTGCGGTTCATCTCCGATCTCCATCTGCGTCAACTTGCTCCCAAGTCTCGCCCCCCTTGATTCTGTCGAGGGTGCCGACAGAACCATGTGCTCGAAGCTGCTGTAGCCGCCAAAGTAAAGTCGCCGAATCCCCCCAGTTCTCTTTCTGCTTCCCCTGCCACTCCTGTTCCTTGCTACTGGCCATTCCTGCAGCTCACTGTCAGATCACGGGACCTGTCTGTCAATTCTCCTTGCCTCAAGCCACTGCCGCCCGCAACTATCTCTTTCAGCCTCCGGCTTTGCAGACAGGACAAGCACTCTCAGTAACGTCGAAGAGGCGAGGTTGAGTTCTGTGTGCTTGCGCGTCTCACCACCACGACTACATACGTCAGCGACAGGGCACACGGCCTTGGTAACGGCACAACGACTACCTCAGGCTCACATTTCACCTAGGTTTCTGAAGCGGGACCCGCCGGTAGTGTGTTGCAAGCTTGGAAGCTAGAAGCTAGCACGAAAGAGAGTGAAGCAAGTGGAGAGGAGGAGTCAGGGAAGCGTTTCGAGTCGAGATCTCATCGTTCTAGCATCGCGCGGGTACTTGCCTCGCGTGGGTGGACCTGGCAGGACCGACCCTCAAGCGGGAAGGCACATAAGTGTGCGGGACCCACGCACCTTCCATCACCGAATTCTCCGCCACCGGACCCCAAGACTCGACGCCCGCATCGCCAACATTCACAGATCGCCAGCATCGCCCAAACCGAGACTGAGTCCAAACCACTATCGCCGACCTCGCCGTCACTCCGCCATGGAGACACTAAACGGCGTCAATCCCGTCAGGCCAACGTCCGTGTTTGTTCTCCCAGTGCACATTGCCAGGTCACATGCTAACCGTCTGACAGCGTTGGGCTGCCCTCAATAAACCACCTGGACGGCGACCGGATCAAGCGAGAAGAAGGGGACTATCAAGGGAATCATTCGGCACCTGCATCCACTATGGTGAGCCCGTCACACCCTTTTCCTGGGGCACTCCACGCCTTCAACAATCACCAATCGCTACCTGCCACCTCACTTCCCGCAACGGCTGGAGGCTTGCTCTCCCCGCCGGCATCGCGACGTACGTCTAACGAAGAGTTCAAGGACCAGCGGCCTGTCCCGAGGCAGCCACAGCCTCTGCCTTCTATACATGAAGCCCTTGGCCCAGAACCACCACTGTCCTATCCCCCTCCACCTCCTCCTCCTCAAGTCCCAGTGTCGGTGTCACAGTCCTATTACTCCCCACCGTCGACTGCACCTCATGCTGAACACCGACCAAGGAGTTTTTCCATAGACCACATCAACGGTCAGGGCCCATTGAATCCCTACGCAACGCCACGGAGTCCCTTCCAGACTAAACCTGTGTCGACGTTACCACCTCCGCCGCCCCCACCGGCGCAACAAAACCACAAACTCCCATCATTGCATCCCATCAAGACGACGCAGTCTCCGCCCGTGCCAGCAACCAGATCGACCCCAGCATATCCACCTTATACCCCCTCCTCATCCTCCGCGTACCAGCCTTTGGCTCCTCCGGCTTCTGGTCCCATGAACCCGCCATATAGGTACTCCATGCATCCTGCAGAGTACCCCTTGTCCGCACCTCCTCCAGGCCCCTTTACCCCCAGGTACCCTCCATCGGAAACGTACTCAGCTCCCCCGGGATATCCTCCAAACTCGTGGCGGCCCGATAATGCCGACTTCAGTCGTTCCGAGGAAAAGAAACGCTCAAGTCTCGCACATTACGGCGACTCTGTCAAACGCCATCTGGAACGATTTGATCTCGAGGCTTCACTCAATGAAGTATGTTGCTGTAACCGTGTGACGCTTCTTTGCTGACATGAGTAGATGGCTGAAGGAGCAGGGCGCGTGGCAGACTTTTCCAAAGTCTATCGCCAAAGAGCACATGAAACGCAGCGTACGGGAATGACACTCCACGCCATGCCTAGATTGGAAGAAGTGGATGAGATGCTAAAGAACAGCGAAAAGATTCAGATCTCTCTGCAGCGTATGCGGCAGGTGGTTGTCAATCATCAGCAAGCTGCTCTTGCAGAGCCGCAGCCGGAAGCCATGTATCGGCCCGTGAACGGCTACAGTGAGCATCCGCCTACTTCGCAAGAGGAAGCAAAAGCGAGCGCCCCTTACCCGGATTCCAATAAGAAACAAAAAAGAGGGGTATGTGTAACTCTGCAACAGAACGAGGACATTATCTTACAAAACACAGCGCGCTGCACCGCCTGGCAGATGTCATAGTTGCAATCGCGCCGAGACGCCCGAGTGGCGGCGTGGACCTGATGGGGCTCGGACGTTGTGCAATGCTTGCGGTCTACGTATGGCTCTCCAGCCTGTTCTTGTTATAGGCACTAACTGGTTCAGATTATGCAAAAGTCACTCGCAAACTCGCTGGCAGACCTCCGGCCGGTAGCCTGCGGTCACGTTTGGCCGAAGGATCATCTGCCACGTAAATCCGCCACTACACGAGGCACGGCCTACGAAGTGACTGACAGAGGCATCCCTCGACCGATACGGGCGCAACGCTTCGGTCTGTTAGCACATTTCTCTACCGGAATAGCACTTTACCACTGCTAGCAAACGAGCTCGGGCTTTGCCCAATGCGACGAACCGCTCACGCTCGTACTTTTGTACGTTTTCGATTCAATTTCGGGTCCATATTCGATTATCTCCGGCGTTGTTTCTCTGTATCGACCATACCCTGGGATCAGCATGGCGCATCGATCATCTTTGGAACTTCACGGATATTTCTCCAAGTTTGTTTTACATTTCTATCATGCATTTGACAGCATCTATCCCTTGGGATCCATATGCATTCGCGTTTCTTCAACTTCAACTTCGGTTGCCTTTAGCAGCGATGGGCATAGACGGGGAGGTGTCCTCTGTGCGACGTCAACAGGATTGCAGGCCGGTGGTGAGCAGGAAAAGCTATGGCATGTCGCATTGTTTGTGTCCACGTTTCCCACGAGATCCAAAATAGCTGGCCTTCAGGCCGTCGTCTACCCCCTGTCTGCAGCGAAGGGCTATCAACCGGAGCAAGAATAGATGGATATGCAGGCGGGGCGGGGAAGTCGGTTGGCATGCCTTGGTGGTCCTTCAGTGTCATGGTAGCATGTCTCGCTCAAGATTTCCTGAAGCGTTCCTGCGGTGCGCAATGGGGTTTCACAGATCTACCCGATGGACTGCTGGAAGAGAAGGGGGTGGCACAGAGATAGGCCGGAGCTGCGGTGACACGTTTGTATAGTCTGGGGTTGGCCAGTGGGAAGGTGACAAGGCCCACCTGCCCGTGCCCGGTTCCACTGTCGCCTATCGATTCTTTGTGTCGATAGAGATGTTTGGTCTGTTTTTTTCTCCATGTACCGCGGCGACTATGCTCGCTCGCCTTGTGTTCTGGATAGCATTTGCTACCAGTAGGAAGATACCCAATAGACTCGGGCAGCATTCATATCAGCAGACGGGTTTTATTATTACTCCAATCAGTTCACCTAAAGTTAAATAATGGCTTGCGTGCCGTGCAACTACATGATGGCGTTCCAACTGCGGTGAGCTATGCCCTTTACTCCCTTGACTTTAAAAAAAGTCACGCCATCCGTCGGGCATCCGACATGGGCGAGGCGGGCCCTGGATGCACAGGAGCGGAACCCGTGCGTCGTTCCCGCGCCACGACGCATCGGATTCCCGCGCAGTGGGCGATGGGGGGCGTGGGTCTGGGGGCGTGGGCTGGGCTTCTGTGAGTGGTGATGGGCTAGGGGGGTCTCGGTCGCCTGCAACCGTCCGGACGGCTGCACGCTGCATCACCCTGCACGGCGCATCTGCTACGGATCAGCTTCGTGCAAGACTGGGGCTTGATATTGCTGTACGGGGGCACGACAGCGAAGGGCGTCACAGAAAGGGCCTTGTACTGCCTTCTAGTTCGGAGGCGTGCTAGGACGGTGCCACAGAAGGATGAGTGAGGGGCTAGGGGGTTAGGTTGACAGCCTTGAAGATTGTGGAGATGGGCCATGTGATGGCATACTGGGATCTCATTCTCAGGCCATCTACTGTGTAGGGTTTCCGACGCCATATCTTGTGTTTCATGACGCCTTGCTTGACACCTTCTCAGTATCCCAATTAAGAGCACGCAATTCCCAGTGACTTGGGCTGTAGACAGGGAGCACAGTAACCCTCTCGCTACGGGCGGCTTTTGCTTTTCTCGCTTTCCCAGTGTGGCTCCTTCACAACCGCACGTGGCGTCGTTCGACAGCGTCGCATGTGGTACACATCGGGTACACATCGCCGTCCTCGACTATCGGCGGTGGTGGGTGCAGCAGCAGGCAGCCGCAAAACACGCTGTCACTGCAACGCACACGGTATCGTCTGCTGTGCTGCCTTCGGGAAGCGAAAAGCCGCCATGCCCGCGTCCAGATGTCCCCACTCCCCACGACATCTGGATTGAGGCCATGAAACCGCCACGCTAGCCCGAGTAAAGTAACGCGTAGCCGCATCTTACCGCAACCGGCTAGCTCAGATCGAGAAAACTCCATGGTTTGTAATCTACACCTTGGGACGACTCAGGACGACGACAATATTTCAAGGTTTCTCTCAGACGGACGAAACTGCGGCCCCCAAGCGTATCCTGCTGGCAGTTCGCAGTCGACCCATCTCTCTTTTGCGTCAATTTCTGCATCCCTCCTCCGCTCCATCACACCGATCGCGGAGCGGCCACCGGGAACGTGTAACGCAGCAAGGGCTATTGGACAACGCAGCCAACCCGCAATTCACGCCTACGAGAGACGCCCCCGAGTACCGCGGAGCAGCAGAACAGCAAAAGAGATACCCTTGTTTTGCGGCCCAACCCTCGTTACAGAGCTTCGCTAAACTTGGAATCCCGTTTGTTTGCGCTTTCCCAGGTCCCGGCCTTGTGATCGAGTCTCTGTTAAACGCCCAATCGATAGACTGAGCCTCTTTCCCCGACAGCCACTCGGGAGGGGAACGCGCCGGGCTGCATCGCATATCCGTTGTCTCGCGTATCCTGGTCCTCCGGGGAGCGAACGAAGCATCGGGGGCCGTACGCCGGACGAGCCTGTGCGAGTAACGAGGTTTTAGCAAACTATGGGATTGCTGTGAGATGGCCTCTCTATTGTTGGTTGGAGGTTGGGGTTGCTAACGTTTGTTTGATAGCGCTGTTGGAACACCCCTGGAGTGGCCTGAGGCCAAAAAGGTGGCAGGTCATGTGAGGGCTTGGGGTATCGAAGTATGTTTCCTTGCTGGTCTCGACTCGCGGTAACTGAGACCTGTGTTGGAATGGAAGTTGACTTTGTCTAGCAACTACTGGCCATCTGGAACCATGCAAAGGGCAAAGAGCGGGATGCTTTACTGTGGGGAGACGAGGCAGGTTTCCTTGCCGCATGATGACTGGCTTCGACTGATGAATCTCCCCAGGTGGAGTATCTCGTCGTAGCATATGACGAAGATGCAAAGAAAGTCCGCCTCTCGCTCCGCCAGGCCGACATCCTGGCTGCCCTGGCTTCAGACGAAAAGCTTCTGAAGCAGGGGGGCGGAGTGCCGGATCTGAACACGGGAATCCCCAAGTGAGACCTCAGAGCCCAACGCAGCACGATCATTTCTCATTCAGGCAGGGAGAACGATGACGCGGCACCTGTGTTCCACCCCGAATTCGGCCGCTTCATGCTCGAAGCCACTCCGGGCCGTCCTTGGGGCATCGGCTTCAAAGATCTCCTCGATGTCGAGCGCAACATGAAGTGGCGGTAAGCCTCGAGCAAGCACGAGCTGAACAGTGACTGACCGTTTGTCTGCAGACGCAAGATCGCCAAGGATCACATGGCGAGTGAGGAGTTTCCGATCACACTAACCACGTTCCCAAGGCTCGGGAGAGAGGATTGTACCACGCCCTCGTACCCTGTCTCGGGCCCCAAGTTGCGCTCTCAGTTTGTTCCGGATGAGATAGCGAATCCCCACATTCGGTTCCCAACCTTGGCTGCGAACATCCGATGGCGGAGAGGCCGCAAGGTGGAGCTCAATGTGCCTGTCTTCAAAGATGAGAACACGCCGTGGCCGTTCAAGGACCCGACTGTCAACTATGATTTGCACAACTGGCCAGAAGATGATGATGTGCGCAATGGCGCGGCCAAGGAGAACCATATCTACATGGATGCCATGGCGTTTGGCATGGGAAGCTGCTGTTTACAGATTACGTTCCAAGCAAAGAATATCGAAGAGGGTCGCAAGATGTATGACCAGCTTAGTCCCTTAGGGCCCATCTTGTTGGCCCTGACGGCCGCAACACCGATCTACAAAGGCTTTCTTGCAGATACAGACGTCCGCTGGAACCAGATCAGCGCCGCAGTTGACGACCGGACTCCGGAGGAGCTCGGAGAAAAGGTGAGTGTCCCCAAGTCACAGTAAATCCAGCATACCTAACACACGCTAGCCCCTCCAAAACGACCGCTGGCGCGTCCCCAAATCCCGCTACGCCTCCAACAGCACCTACATATCCGAAGACCCGCGCCTACGCCCGGAATACCTCGACCCCAACCTCGTCTTCGACCCGGCCATTAAGTCGCGCCTCATCGAAGGCGGCATGGACCCCCTCCTCGCCACGCACTTTGCCCACCTCTTCATCCGCGACCCCATCGTCGTCTTCGCCGAAGACCTACAAACCCTCGACCTCTCCAAAGCCGACCACTTTGAAAACCTGCAGTCGACAAACTGGCAACACATGCGCTTCAAGCCGCCTCCCCCTGGTTCCGACATGGGCTGGCGCGTCGAGTTCCGGCCCATGGAGATCCAGATTACGGATTTCGAGAACGCGGCGTTTGCGGTATTTATCGTGTTGATCACGCGTGCGATTCTGAGTTTCGGACTCAATTTCTATATCCCGATTCAGAGGGTCACGGAAAATATGGAGACGGCGCATAGGCGGGATGCGGTCCTTGGCGAGAAATTCTGGTTCAGGAAGGATCCGTTTGGGCCCAGGAATAGCGGGTCGAATGGGGGGTCCAGGCCTGCGACGCCCCCGCCCGTGGACGAGGAGTACACGCTTCTCAGCGTCAACGAAATCATCAACGGGCAACACTCCTCTTCCGAGTCGTCGACGACGGGATTCCCGGGACTTATCCCGCTGGTGGAAAGCTATCTCGATAGCATGAATGTGGATGTGGAGACGAGGTGCGAGTTGGCGCGGTATTTGGATTTGATAAGGAAGCGTGCGGATGGAAGGTTGTGGACGGCGGCGAAGTGGATTAGGGAGTTTGTGAAAGAGCACCCGGAGTATAGGCATGATAGTCAGGTCGGGGAGCAAGTGCAGTGGGATCTTGTGAAGGAGGTGGAGAGGATTACGGTTAATGAAGGGCGGGATGGGAGGGGGGTGGAGATGTTGGGGGGGAAGTGGAGGGCTTGAGAGGGAGGGGGAGGTGGGGGTTGCATGGGAGTGTTGGAGCGTATGCATTGCGGTTTGTTGTGTCAAGATGCGGGCATGATATGGTTTTATGTTATATAGAAAGTCCTTCAACAGGGTAATGAGACGAGTGAACGTATTTGTCCGGTGCCTCCACGCCTTGTCTGAAGCATGAGCTTGAGCATGAGAAGAACAAGAGAAAGAAACTCGAAGATTCACCATCACACGCGCTGTGGACCCAACAACACCAACTGCAGATTAAATCAACAGGCCGATTTTTACCACAATATCTCCCACCTCGAAGGCCAAACTCCTGTAACCGGAAATCTTTCTCGGAACTGAAATTCTCACTGTAACTACACACTTAACACGTTCAATTTCCTCGTCAATCTCCCTAATCACTCTGTTCACCCTACTCGCTTCCCATTCATACTGCGCCTGCGTCAGAGCCACATGCTTTATGGCCTTGAGTTCCGTGTCCGAAATGCGATCCCAAGTGTAGTGATGAGCAATGTTGGCCGCTATTGTCTTCAGGATAAGGTCGAGGGGGTTGATGTTGAACGGCAGCAGATCACGGACGTCACGATGGGTTAATCCTGTTTCACGGCGAATCAGGAAGGGAAAGATGTGTGTTTGAAGCGTAGAGATGGCACGGGGGTCTCGGGTGCGCAGGATGGAGATGTAGTCGATTGATGTAAGCGCGGATTGTAAAGGCGTTGGGAAGTCAGTCTTATCGGAGGAGAAGGAGGAGGAGGAGTGGTAAACGAGAATGTTCGAATTCCCTTTGCAGTGTTGTGGTTTGTCTTGAGGCGTGGCCACGACGTCGCTCTCTGCTGAATTTGGGTCGCTCATGTTGACGTGCAAGTTACGAGAGAATTCGGGCGCTGTTCAATGGTTGATGGATGGATCTGAGTGCCGTCAAAATGTCGAAAGGTTCTTGTATCCGCCAAATGATCGCTGTCATATCACTGTACTCTATACTGGGGTATTCCGGCTGAAGAATGGCTCATGTTTATGGAAGTCAATGTCTCACAAGTGCACAAGCAGTCTTTGTGGGATGCTTTGTGCTCGCAATGTTTCACCGAGTTGAGTAGCTGACAAGTACTAAGAGATGGCAGTTGAGGGACCATGTCTCCATGTATGGGTCTGCCCTCTTGTGCGAACTTCCCGGTGTATCAAGAGCGCAAAGCCAACAGTGTCTCCCTGTCAGTCCTTCGCTATATCAAGCAGCCTACTAGACACATGGTCTTTCGATGACGCTGTCGTAGATGTCTTAGATGTCAAAGTAAACGGCGAGCCATATTTGCCACACCCACCGGGTCCTTGCATTTTCAAGGTCGCTCTCACCCCATGCCTCCAGTACCGCCATATGCAAAGTGAGGATCTTGACCTGTTCCCGCCCAAGCACCCCCGAAATTGAAATTGTACGCCTCCGATAACCCGTCCCATAGATACAGATCCCCGTTTTGGAACGCGGATTCGAAATCTGTCATCGTGACAAGATTTTCCGGCTGTGCGGTCGCAGGACCAATTGGAGGGGCGGATGGGTCGAGTTGAGGATACTCTGGGTAGGTAGGCCAGGATGGAGGTAGCGGATCAGTAGTAAGGTCGGGTTCTTGGGTGTGGACTGTGGTGTCTGTCGGTACCGCACAACTCTGTTGGACGATCGGTCGCATTGTCATCACCGTTTCTGCCCCATCAGCAGTCTGAACTGCTCCGTCCGGTCCCTCTTCCCCCATCTTCGCTTTTCTGCGTTCCAGGTATCGCTCGTACTCCTCACGCCAGGACTTCAAGTTGTTGAATATCGACACCCAGAATTCAGGCGTATGACACTTCTGGTACCCAATGGCCTCACTGGTCAGAGAAATAACGGAAGAGAGATAAGAGTCTACTTTGATGCTCTGAGAGTCGAGAACTTCCCCCAACCCGAGTGTGTCAATGCCGACTGCGTAGTCGAGTTTCACTGTGGTGTGTGAGCCACAGAAAGTCGCGTTGAAGAAGAAAAGATTGGGAAACATGAGAATACGTACTACGACTCATCAGCGGAGCTCCGAGTCATTTGCATCTTAAGACTTACCTGAGAGCAACAAGCGCATACACACATCTGACAAAAACCACGTGCGGAGACGCCTGCAACTTCGGAACCGGGAACTCAAGAAATCGATCTAGCAACGACTGTGCTTCGCCAATCACACGTAGGGCAGCGTTGATTTGGAGCGCAGACCCCGCTAACAGCGACTCGGGTTGTACGTCATCTTCGTCCAGAGCAGGAAGTGTCATATGCCGATTCGCAAAGTCGGGCGCGTCGTGGTGTCCCCTGTCCATGGCAAAATCCCACAAGGATATCATGGAGGAGTGGTACTCGATCATCAAAAATGCTATGTGTATTAATCGCCATTTGCGAATCGTGGTGACCAAGCTTACGATTGCTAACATCTTTAGGGAGAGAGTTCTTAAAGTGTTCCATCCGTCTTTCAAAAGACTTGAGAATCACCTTGACACGGAGCTCGGAAAGGCTGAAGCTGGTGCTTGCGTCGTCAAATCCAAAAGCTGTGAAGGCTTCGTCGGCAATACGTTGGAGTTGCACAATGGCTACTAGGCGCTTGTCGTCTAAAGAGGGAGACGTTTGCAGGAGAGCCAGGCATTCCTCCATCCAGCTGTTCCATAGTAGCATGTTCGGTTTCCTCATACGCAGTGAGGACCTAAATAGCGTCAGCAATGCTCAAAGATTGACAAGAAACTAGGCACCGGCTTCTTTTGCGATAAAGTCTTATGGTGCCTCGTCTCATCGCGCCAGTTACGGCTTTTTCATGGCCACTGTAATTTGGACAATGCATACCCTGCGAACAGAACATATAAGAAAAGAATAGTTCTGCAGTTATCCAGCAGTTCTCCAGGCGATGATATCTTCTGCAGATTCTTGACCGTCCGTTTTGGAAGTTGCTCATGTCTTCTCGGCTTCATGGCGAGCCCCAATTCTAGAGCCAAACTGGCAGCAATGGTTGCGAATCTGAACATCTGTCCATGAACATGCCCAACCGGTGTAGGATAGGCCACCGTCAAGAGCAGAGCCTGCACATACTCGACCGACTTTTCGCCTCTGATCAAGAGGTCCCTGGCGTAGAGTTGCGTCACCTCTTCATTCAGAGGAATCGACAGTGCCTTCCCCTTGGCTCGTGAGGCTGCTGCCATTACCGCATGAAAGAGGACGCCCTTACGCTTTCTCAAATCCATGGCAGACCAATCGGCGGGAATTCGAACACCGGGCGGCCTGTTGCTGTTGTAGATCCGAAGGATATCCTCGGCCATCTCTTCGGATATGATACCTCGATCGACAATGTCGGGGTCTCGCTGCATGACTGATTCCTCTGTGCTTGGGTGGATGTACTCGCGGGGTGCCCCAGCCGATGGTTGACGCGTTGATTCTCCAAGGATTGTAGGGTCCTGGTATGCGGGCGGAGACGAAGTCGTGCGCTCTGACCGTTGTGCCCGACTCCCTTCGTCCGCCTCCTCAAGGATACTCCCATCTAACGTATTCTCTGGAGTAGAAGTGGAGGCCTGGTTGGACCTTAACAGCGTACGCATGTGTCTGACTTCCCTCTCCAACTCTGCGACCCTGGCGTCTGTTCTTTTCCTCTGTCGGCGCTTTACGGTGGCAGCAAACACACACGACCTGCCAGACTTTACACATCTCTGACATTGAGCCAATCCAGGTTGGGGAAGGCACCGGACTTTTGATGTTCGGCAGGCCTCACAGGACTTGTTCAGATGGGGTTCCTTGGGGTTGGGCGAAGCGGACCCGCCTTGCAACATGATCGCGTTTAGTCTACACAGGAGAACAATATGCGATCGTAGAGTTCAGAGATATGCATACGAAAAGTTGCGGTGAAATAATCAGCGGTGTAAGGAGGAGCACTGAAAGCGTTTGGAAGACGACTGCAGGGTTGCGCCTCCCTCATCAGCTCGACCACGCTAAGCCCGATTGGATGGGGCGAAAGTCCAGATGTCGTCCTGACCAGTTATGTTGGGTATAGACAAAGAACTTAACACGTCTGTGATTATGCATAACCCAAACCAGCTATAGTGAGCTGGTAGTCACTTCTCCGTGAGTCGAACAGGTCAAAACCGGAGTATCGGCAGGCAGGACATGGAAACACGACTATCACCATCCAGACAATGAACCTGAACACTCAATCATATGAACATCCCCCACTCTGCGCAACTGAAAGCAACCCATACGTAAGCCCACCACAAAGATAGTTCCTTCAAACAAGCCAGAACCAAAACTTCTCAACGATGTTTCGCGGAATCTGCTCAGGCCAGATCTCCGCATCCAGTGCCGCCTTACCGGTAGTAAGGTCCGCATCAGCAGGATTGATCAACTTGGGCCTCATAGTCAACTTGTAACCCAGATAGAGGCCGAAGAAAATCGGGACACCGATATACGCGGTGAAGAAGTCTGTGATCTCGCTCTTGCCCCAGTCTTTCACTGTGAAGACAGCCCATCCGCTGAAGAAGATGATGCTGTGCGAATGTTAGTCTTCAGTTCATCAATGACAAGCTCACGGCGATCTTAGAAGCTTACAGTGCAAAATATACCATAGCAGCATACGCCGTATAAGGCTGCCACGGCGACTTAAATACTAAGGTATTCCGATCAATTCCTTGAGCGATCAATGCCTTGCGGAACCGCGTATACGTATAGCACACGCTACACCAGGTGAAGAGTTGCGCAGTCGTAGTCAGCTTGTAGAACCAGTCAAAGACCTCGCTGGCACCGGCAGAGACCGTCATGTATGTGAGCAGAGAGATGGAAGCCGTGATGCCAACGCAGTAGTAAGGAACGCCTCCTTTGGAGCACTTAAGGAGGAATTTTGGCGCCTGGCCGTTTTGCGCGACTCCGAAGAGGTAGCGAGAGCCCGTGTACAGAAATGCGTTGCCGGACGAGGAGGCTGATGTCAGGATAACGGCGTTGATAATGTGCGGCAAGACAGGGATTCCTGCATTCTGGATCGCAAGGACCCAAGGAGAGCTCTGAGCTCCCTTTGCATCGCTGGCTGTGAGACCCTGCATGGCAGTCAGAAACTGGGATTTCAACGAAGTGTTTCGCTGTCACTCACTTCGTCATTGGAGCTGACTGTAACGCCGATCATGAAGGAGCCGAGAACATAGAAGAACAAGATGCGCCAGAACACACGTCGGACGGCCTTGGGGATGTTCTTTCGCGGGTTCGCTGCCTCTCCAGCAGCGACAGCGACCATCTCCACGCCACCGTAAGAGAAAGCGGCATTGACCAAAGTGCTCCACAGACCAGCAAAGCGGCCGGTATCCCCTTTTCCTATGTATTCTTTCATTGCGCCTTCTTTCCAATATCTAAAGCCTCGACGGTCGCGGTCGGGGCCCCCACCAAGCATGATGATGAATGCCAGCAAAAGCAGGCCAAGTATCGTGATGATCTGCTCAACATTAGCAATTGTTACCCCCCGGCTGGGTCTGCATACCTTGATACTGGCAAATATGAACTCCGCTTCGCCATAGATGGAAACCGCAAAGATGTTGAGCACTACGATGAGGATAATGATAAGCGTGATCCATACGGCGGGGTTGATCTTTTGATCCTGGTCCCAATATGAAATCAGAACAGCAGCTGCAGAGATCTCGACGCAGAGTGTAATGGAGCATTGGTACCCTAATCATATCAGTGACTTTGCGGTGGGGTGTGTAGAATGCTGCTTACAATTATTCCAGCCGACAGCAAAACCAAGAGCTGGGTCAACATAACGTGCACAGTACTGAGGAATGGCTCCCGGCAAAGGCAGCCAGGTAGCCATCTCTCCGAGACACTGCATCATAGCAAAGATAGCACAACCAGTAAAGGTATATCCAAGAAGAACCGAGAGTGGACCAGATGTGGCAAAGGCGTTGCCTATACCCAAGAAGAGGCCAGTCCCAATGGTGCCGCCAAGGGCTATGAACCTGAAGGGTGTTAGAAACATACGTCGTACGGTATCGTGCGTGGCGCATACTGAATGTGTCTGGACTTGAGACTGCGTCATGTTAGTATGCTCGCTTTCAACTATGCGGTAGAAAGTACCCTCGTTCGACATAGCCGTACTGCTCTGCAGTCTGGACATTGCCGTAGATATCTGCGGCCTCTCCCAGCGCAGCCTCCTTGACATTAGTGACCTCTCGGGCTTCGTGCGTCGGTGTGCCCGCGCCGATGCCATCCCAGCCCTTCTCTTGCATTTTACTCTCGTCGGACATGTCGGCGAAGACGCTTCTGCTCGCCTGAAGTCAGTTCAGTGATGACAAACTAGAGGCTACAACGAAGTAGCGTCAAGGCGCAGGAGAAGCAGCGCTCACTGAGTGAAACTACAGCTCTCCTGATAAGCACATCTGCCGGGAAGCAGACGGGACCTCCTTCATTTAAGTGCTGAGCGCATATGCAGAGGCGACCGGGGCCCCGCGTACCCCAAGTGCTGCCGCCCGGTCTGCACATCGAGCTGCCTCATCCAGGCCCATGGGGCCAGGGGTGGGGGCGCGCTGCTGCGCAGACCAGTTGCCTGAGAGGCACAGACACAGTACACTTTAGAAGTTGCCTGCGCGATACTGCAGTAAGGTACTCTCCGGGTACTAGAAGCATGAGCTACGGTAGTCCATCCTGTACCGCGATGCCGAGCCGCACCGAAGACGAGCGAATGCGTTTATTGTTTCGTGGGAGTTTGGGTATCCGTCATCATGGATGGAGTACTCTCGCAGGGTTCTCTGACATGCACGGCGATAGTCCGTGGAACATTGCGTCTGCCGGGCCCTAGCGATTACGATAGCCAGGTTGCATGGCCATCACGCCGGTCCAGAGATTCAGTGTTTGATTTGACTGGCCTTCAAGAGGCCTTTCTCCACCAGTACTACTGTGCTTCATTGTGGTGTTTAGTTTCGACCTTGGAGCAAGCTCATCGAAGCATTTGTCTTAATGCTGGGCAATGCTGGGCACTCTGGGCGCATCCGAGACCCAGGCTGCGCCGCTGACGGGCATCTGCGAACCGCATCCTCGTTGGCTGGGCTGGTGTCTGCGTATATATCCAGACAAGTTCATTCCACAGAACATGAGAGTCAGGTGTGGCACAGTATGACATATGGAGACGTTGTCGATTGTTGTGGGGGACTTTCCAGGCTCGTGCTTCGTTCCTTTCACCGGCCTCACAGCTGCTTCCTGGATGGAGTCTGGCCCGGTCGTTCGCCGGCGGCTTCGAGCGACCACCATTGTGATAACAGACATGGACAGGGATTGTATCGGGGTGGTCGCGTTGGGGTGGATGGAATCAAATGTGAATACGGGATGGGGTGATAACCTCTGTGCAGGGCTGAATCAAAGCTATGTGCTATCCCATATCCGGCTAGTGCTGACCCCGACTGACCAATCACGCCCACTGGCTTCCTGTTCAACCACCACCAACATCTGAAGTATCTGAAGTCCTGACGCCGAACTCTCCTGCACCGCGTCAAAAGCTATCCCCAAGAAGGTACATCTACCGTCCTCGGTGGCTTCTACACAGGGGGACCATCCCACGTCATATGCTCAACGCTTCTCGAAGGCTTCTACGCGTACCACATAACCTCGCCGAGCCAATCCTACAAATCCTACACATGCATCACATCACCTTCCCAACCCGTTTAGAGCTCCGCTTATTCCACATGTGGGCTTGCCATGTGTACGCATTACCTTTTCACTTGTGGTGGGCGCACACTTCGCGCCATTGGCTGTTGACACTCACGACATGTCGTTTCGATCGCCTTGCACACGTCCCTCAACTTTGCTGGTCAGCAATTGCCCAATTCTGTGCCATCCAATACTCACATGTTTTGGCCGGTACTTCCAAGTACTGGGACAGCATCTGCACTACAATTATGGATGCACAGGTCTCCGCTGACAAGTATACAAAGCATGGCCATCATTTTCTCAAACTAGCTCTGAGAAACGATGTGATCTCACCCTACATCAGCGAAAGCTCACCCTCATGACGACCTCATCCTCAACCTGCATTCAAACGAAAAGAAAATATGATCACCCAAAAAGAAACAATAGCAGTGCAGTCCCGCAGCGAGCCTTCTACAAGGCTTGAAAAGAGCAAAAAGAAAAAAACATACAACACCACGCTATTCGCATGTGGTCACCCACCATACTACTCAACGGGCGCTAAGCGGCTTGTATTTGGTCGATCGGACGAGAGGCCTAATTTCCCGCTTGCTATGGTCGTATGTGCTAATTCTAGTCCCAACAATAATTTGTAGACACATTATGAATCAAACTGAACATCACACTGCCAGTATTCTCTATGGCCCATCACAATCCCAACCTTCGCTCGCCCACATGTCATGCCGGACACCACCATCACATCTCCAAGACTGCCGACAGCTACCATGCCACTCCAAAATCCGCGAAACCACAGCTTAGAACCTCAAATACTTGCGAAAAGCACAATGCCCATTGAGCCTGGCTATAACTCGTCAACAAGCGTAACATCCGCCTCGCAGGTCTCACAATTTTCGCGACGGGGTGCCGAAACATGGCAACCTGCATGGCCACCATGACACCCGCGTGCCTGTACAATACGAACCCCGCAAAGATCACATCAGAGAAAATGCGGAGGAGTGGTGTACTTACAGAAATTGCCAAAAATAGGTACCATTCACACTTCGCAATATTTTTTTTTCGAACATCGTGCACAGGGAACCGCCGAGGATAGTGATCGATCAATGTATGCACACCATCACCAAACACAACTCTGAACGCTAATATCCGCAACTTGCACAAAGCAATACACTCCTCCAACCCAACGCTATTCACCAGAATCTTAACAATACCCAATCCCAATATCTACAACGAAACCTCATCTCACTCCTCCATACCTCCCCCCTCATACCTACACACCCCACCCCCTCTCTGCCACCCTGACCATCCACACTCGCCTACACCGTCTGAATATAATTCGCCGGCACACTTCGCACGACCCCATCCCTCTCGACATCCGCCCACCCATCCCCAGAATCCGGGTTAATCAACACAAACCTCTCACCCTCAACCATGCTGTGTTCGCCATCACTCCTAGCTTCATAATCATACAACGCTTCCACGTACTTCAATTTCTTAGCTCCGCGTTTCGGCGCCACGGCGGGTCCTTTCTTCTTCCCTGCAACGCTGCCAGCGAGAGAAGCCGAAGACGCGGAATATGTGGAATCAGGTCTTGCAGGAAAAGAGGATGAGGGCGGGGGCGTTGGAGACGAGGGCAGTGTCTCGACGTAGGATGCCGGCACGAGACCTTCTTTGAAGCCGGCACGGACTTTGAGCCACCCTGAACCGTCTGTGTTTGTTAGTAGCTGTGGGAGAATAGGGGGAAAGGACATACCGTCTGGTTCTAGGATCGAGACGTCTCGGCCTTCGGCCACGGTGATCTCGCCTTCGCCGTTTTGCTGGTACGCATAAAGCATTCTACCCTTCTGCTCCGAACTGGTCGACGTGGCTGCAGGCGATTCCACGGGGTCATCTTTGATATATTGCGCGGGCGGGGGCGCCACGATCCGGTTTCTCCTCGGTGCAGGCGTCGTCTTTTCCGGCTGTTCGTCGACGACAGGAGCTACAGGAGACGGCGTTATACCGGACACGGAACGTTGGGCGGTTGCCGAGTAGCCGGAGCTCAGTGTGTTCATCGAGTTGACGGTGTTGCTGCGACTTATCTGTGGGAGATTGGAATGGGAGTCTGAGTGGCCGTTGGCCGGTGCGGCGTGTGCGGCTTTCTGACGCTCCTCTTTCAGTTTTTTGCGTTCTTCTTTGGTTTGCTCGCCTGGACAGTCTGCGGGGACTTTGAGTTCGCATTTGCTGTGGCACGTATAGCCGCAGTCGCGGCAGTCGAAGCCTTTGGCTGATAAGCCCCATATGCGGTCGCCGCAGAGATCGCAGTTCGTGGGGATCTTGAACGTCTGGGACTTGAAGTTGTGGTTTCGCGCGCCGATGCTGAGATCGCCAACGGCGGTGGTTATGGTGGACACCTCCACCTCGGCGCTCACTTTCTGGCGCTCGACTTCGTGCATGCTTTCCTGTAGAGAAAAGATGGCACGCACGACTTCCACCTCATCGCGCTTGTCTTTGCCTTGACGAATGTTCTGCCTGACCTGCTTGGCAGCTTCGACTTCCCTCCTTTTCTTGTCTAACTCCCTGCGGTGTTCGGCCAGCGATGCCTTCGTCTTGGTCAAAACATTTCGTAGGAAAATGGTTGCGGAGTCGTCGGTGGCGATGTTGCCGTCATCCAACCACACAGGACTGGGCTCGAATTGGAAGTCGGCGGGCTCTTGCCATGGGCCTGCGTTATGTCTTACGAACATCATGGAGTCCAGCAAAGGGTTGTTCCTCGGGATCTCTGCCGAGAGATGCTCAAGATACTTTGTGCTCCGTGCTAGTGTCTGCGTCTCGATCTGGGCAGCTAGCGACCAAATTGAGTTCAATTTATTAACGCGCGTCTCGGACAGGTCCTGGAGGCTCTGAATGGGTTAGTAGAGCCATCATAAGCTCAGGGGATAGACGTACATCGAGTAGCTCAGGGACATATTGATGATAGTACAGCTCTTTCTGCTTGTTTGTGACATTGATAGCAATGAGATAGGTGTTCTAGGTATGTCAGTCGGCTTTTGAAAGGTTGTTGGTGTGTCACCTACTTTTACGTTGCGCATCTCGAGCTGCTGCTGCTCAAATGCGTTCCGTGCCTTGTGCTTGCCATGATCAAAAGCGCTCTCGGTCTTCTTCCTGCGATTCTCCACCTCCTGGCAGACGCCGTCGTATTTGCCCTTCATTTTCCGCAAATCTGCGTATGTCCCGTCACGCTCTTTTTCTAGCTTGCCGGCGTAGTCGACATGGTACTTGCGGAGCTCTTCATATCGAGCTGCGAGGACCTTGAGGGGGTCGGCGAGGTTGGTGACGAGTGCATTCGAGAACTGTTCATGTTCGGAGGCGCGAGATTCGAGGGTGCTTAGTTGAACACCCCATGTGGTCATTGAAGCGCTGTCCAGAGTGCATCAGCGAGACATTCTCTCGTGCAGCGCATTGCGGGCACACCTCTCGAGCGAGCCCGGGGTCACTGTCGGGCTGTCGCCGACACTCAGGCTGCTCGTCTTCTTGGCCTTCTTCTCGTAGTACTTCTTCGCGAGTGCGTTGAGTTTCGAGGCATACTCCTTTTCTATTGCGCTCCGCTCGCGGTAGAACTGTTGTATCTCGTCCAGCCAAGCGATGCCGCCTGCGACCTAAGATGTCGTCTTAGTCTCGGCGCATTGAGGGGTAGCGGGCATGGACGAAAGGATGATTGTGGGAGGCCATGCACATACCCAAGCGTTAACGGGCTTGAAGCCATCCTAAGCAACGGTCAGTAGGGTGGATGTAGACACATGTGGAGGCGGGCACCTTTAGTTCGGCGCCGAACTGAGGGGCGATGTCGACTTCCATGGCTCAGCGCAGCGGGGAGGGAGAGAACCGAGCAATGTCCGGCAGTACTTCATACATAGAGAGACAGCTCGAGCTGGATGTCACGGGGAAATGGAGGAGGGTTTGTGTGTAAATGGAGCAGGGACCTGTGGCGGCCTGGAATCGTGCAGGTGGCAGGGACGGCGGGCCGTCAATGATGGTTGGCGGAGTAGCTATAGTGGGGTTGGTTGGGGCTCTGCATGTGCCGTTGCGCTGACAGGGACGCGCAGCCGCCGAGAACCCAATACTTACACAGGCCGAACGACTGATGCTCAGGAACAATGGAGCAGAGTGGCAGTGTTGCAGTGAAATGTGATTGTCCTCCTCGCTGTTGTCCTGTTGAGCATCGGAGCTGCGCACAATGCAGGATGTTTCCAGAAAGGGTTAGCGCTGCCAAGAGCCCCGCGTGCGCATATCTTTTGCCCGCCTCAGACACCTTCACTCCCTTCTTCCTGCACTACAACCCGCCTACATCTCATCGACCACAGTCACTTTCGAGCCTATACCGCCAACCCCTACGCACCCTCATTCGCATCATCAATTTTCTTTGAGCTATCGAAGCTTCTTTCAGCTGCTCTCAGTCGGTCTTTGTCACAAAATACGCCCACCGTTTCTGCAATAAACATAACCACAACCACTACACGGTAACCAGCGCTACAACACAGGCTGCGCCTCAGTAGTGCAACAAAACCACCACTACGATAGTCACGGCAACCAACACTACAGTAGTCGACGACAATCGCGACAACAGCCGTCCATCGAAACCACCACTACAGTAGTCTATCACACCAAATCCACCACAATGTCTTCACCAAAGACATCCGAGCCCACCGCCGCTGAGACGGCGACAACTGCCGAACCCACCCCCGAGACACAGAGTGCAGGCGGCGAGACTCAAGTCGATGGCGCAGCTGAGCCAAGCAACGGTTCTGGCCTTCAGGAGCCTGAGTACGATGTCGAAGTCAAGCTCGCCGATCTGCAGGCGGACCCCAACAACCCCCTCTTCTCCGCAAAGAGCTTCGAAGAACTGCAATTGTGAGTTGGGTCCCTCTTGAGCCTTGTAATTAGCTCAGTCGTTAATAAACGCAGATCCCCCGAGCTTCTCAAGGGCATCAGAGCGATGAACTTCAGCAAACCGTCCAAGATTCAAGAGAAGGCACTGCCTCTTCTCCTGCTTAATCCCCCGATGAACATGATCGCACAGTCACAGTCCGGCACCGGCAAGACGGCTGCGTTTTCTCTGAATATCCTGTCGCGCCTGGATCTCAACAACATCAGCCCCCAGGCCCTCGTGCTCGCCCCCAGCCGCGAGCTTGCCCGGCAAATCCTCGGGGTTATTGAGTTGATGGGCGGCCAGATGCCAGGCCTCAAGGTGGCAGCAGCAATCCCAAACCCCAAACGGAGAAGTGACCGCATCGACGCCCACGTAATCGTCGGTACGCCCGGAACGGTGATGGACATGATCCGCCGCAAGAACATCGACCCCCGGAACCTCAAAGTCCTTGTCCTTGACGAAGCCGACAATATGCTAGACCAGCAAGGAATGGGGGACCAAAGTAAGCGCGTTAAACAGTAAGTGAATGCAGTCCTTCTCAACTTGGTCATGCTGACTTTGCTAGGTTGGTTCCCAGGAATCTTCAGATTGTGCTGTTTTCCGCGACTTTCCCGGCCAAAGTCATCCAGTTCGCCCACCAATTCGCGCCAAACGCAAACGTCCTTACGCTCGCTGCCGACGACCTCACCATCGAGGGCATCAAACAGCTCTACGTTGACGTGAACGCCGATCAGGACAAGTACGCTACGCTGCTGAAGTTCTACGAGCTGATGACGCAAGCGTCGTCCATCATCTTCGTAAATGTGAGTAGTCCATCTGCGGTCAGATACGAGCAGCTACTGACCAAGGCAGAGCCGTAGGGTGGCTGAAGAACTCGAGCAGCGTATGACTGCAGAAGGCCACAAAGTCGCTCAACTGACCGGTGCGCTGGACGGACAACAGCGTGACGAAGTCATCGACCGGTTCCGGCGGGGCGAGGCCAAGGTCCTGATCGCAACCAATGTTATCGCCCGTGGTATCGATGTGCAGACCGTCACGATGGTCATCAATTATGTAAGTACTCTGTGTACTGTTTCTCGGCGTCGCTAACAATAGTAGGATGTCCCCGTCACTGTCGAGGGCCGTCCCGATCCCGAAACTTATCTCCACCGCATCGGTCGTACCGGCCGTTTTGGCCGCGTCGGAGTTGCTCTTACCTTTGTTCACGACAAGCGCAGTTGGCAAAACCTTAACGAGATTGCCACTCACTTCAACACCGAACTCCACCTGGTCGACACCGGAGACTGGGACGCCGTGGAACAGATGATCAGTAAGATCGTCAAGAGCGGCCGTGCGGGCAAGTCAACCAAGGAGATGACGGGAATGGATTCATAGAATGGAACCTGACCAAGAGGCATGCGTTAACCTCGGTTTCCGCGATTTTCTGTGGTCAACATAGGATTCTGAGGTTGGAATTGTTTTGAGGACTACTGGACGCAAAAGTCACTGCAATGGGCGTTGCGAAGAGGTTGATTCAGTTGATACCCCGATGTACTCTGCTTCTGCTTCCACAGCGACCGCAACGTTGGTACGCACGGAAGCCGTTCTTTTTTTCTGTAACTGGGTGGATGGATGAATAGACCAAAGCACATGTCTTACATGCAATGAAATGCATCCAAAACAACAGAGTTATGGGACCCATCATTGCTGTAAATTCTGGGACTACCAACATGCGATTAACCCCGGCATCGCCGAATACGGAAAGCCGAGTAGAGAGGTGTAGCCACACTCGTCATGATGCGACGCCCCCACGCCCCTGCTCCCACGCTGAAGCATGACCCGATGATGCTAATCAACCCGTCCGATTGCGCCATCCACCACGTCCCTTGCAACCCCAGACGCGGAGGCGGGTAGTTCCGCGTCCGGTGCGAGTTAAACGTGGGGTAGGCTTCGCTTCTAGCTTCTAGCTCCTGACCTCCTCCGATCTTCAATCTAAAATCCGTTAGTCTGCAAGACAAAGGACACAGCAAGCCGAGTAGTAAGAGATAGCACCGGGATACGTTTACATCCACCGGCAAGAGATATCCATCGACAAGGAACAAAGCCGTGACAGCAGGGTGTGTACCTGACATACGAGTGTAGCCACCCTACGGTTCCCTACGGTATCGGCAGCATGACGACAACAGCATCCACCCGCCAACGCAACAACCTCACCACACGAAGGAGTGTCCACGACACCGATCCCTCGTCCAGTGAAGTCGAAGGAGGCGATGAACATGCGCCTATGATGGGTGGAGGGAGGGATGTGAGGGGTTATCAGAGTATTGGCGATCCTGTGACTTCTACCTCCAGAAGCGGGAATTCACAACGGTCAAGAGAACGGCGGGCGGATACTCAGAGTTCGCATGACGAGAGTGATCAAGACCCGGTTAGAGTTGGTGGGGGAGAAGAGAGGGATAGTGCAGCGCGCGCGGCGGCGGATACGGAGAGGAGAGAGGGGAGGAGGTGGAGGAAGTGGGTGGAGAAGTATGGGAGTGTGGAGTTGGAGAATCGGGGCAGTGTTGCTAGGGATCATTTGGCGCTGGGTATGTCATCAACCGCTTTTCCTTCATTTTCAAATCCAAACTTATCTTTCGTCTGGGTTCTCCCGCTGCTCGTTATGGATGTGAAGAATAGCGGACGATGAATGCTAACGCATCAAGAACGCACATACCTAGCCTGGCTTCGCACCTCCCTCTCCTTCGCCTCCATCGGCATCGCAATAACGCAGCTCTTCCGTCTAAACACGAGTCTCGCGTCTTCAGACCCGGATTCTATTGATAATTCGAAGACGAGATTACGACATGTTGGGAAACCGCTCGTACGTCCCCCTGACCCTGTTCTCCTTTTTCCCTTCTTCCTTTACATTTCGCACTCGTCATAGATGTGAGTTAACACACACAGGGCGCAACCTTCCTCTTCATATCGATCCTGATTCTCTTCATCGGCTTCCACCGCTACTTCGAATCCCAACACTACGTTATTCGCGGCAAGTTCCCGGCGAGTAGGGGTAGTATACTGCTTGTTACTAGCGTAGCCGGGTTGTTGATTGTGTGTAGTCTTGTTGTTATTTTGAGTGTAGCGCCGGGGGTGTTTGAGCGGTGATCATATAGGTAGATTCAATGCACTCCTATCATGAAATCCAATCACGTCATGACTCTCACGCCGGGAGATAGTGTGGAGTTGTCGTTGTGTTTGATGAGTTTTTTTTTTTTTGAATTGTTTCCATCTAGAAAATACAAAGCTAGTCTAACATGCCCGCTATGCAATACCTTGGATATCGGCACCCTGGCTTCGCAGATGGCACAAATATGAGAAAAGACAAGAAACCACAGATCTGCCGTTTACGCCTTCCATGACAACACAAAGCAAGATTATAACGCCAACCTCGGAACGCGCATTCGATCACTCGTTGTAGTGGTATACCTGCATGATTCAGTACGACAGCATATACATAGAACATAGGAAACTTACAAGATAATGCGGCAGCCCGTAACTCGCCCAGTTCAACCTCGCCGCCATCTTCGCAAATCCTTCCGTCTCGATGAGATGGTAGAAGGGGAAAGCCGGGAACATGGCGCCGTCTCTGTGGACTTCGGCTTTGACGAGCAGTGTTGCGCCGCCGACGCCGTCGAGTTTCACTTTCGTCGTGGGATCCGCGCTGGGGTCGTACATCATGACCATGAGACTACGGTATGTCGCCATTTCATTGTAGCCTTCGAAGAGAACCTCGTCTTTCCCCATTTTCGCGGCCATGGCTTGTGCAGTCGGGCTGTCGACCCAGTTGTTGTAATCGTAGGGTCGGATATCCATTGCTTTCTTCTCGTTGTTGTAGAAGCGCTGGAAGACGTTTGGTGCAATGATAGGGACGTCGTATGCGGCGAGGTCTTGAATCAATGACGCCGGAGTCTCGACGATGTCGGCGTCCATCCAGAGGATCCAAGAGGTGGTAGGACCCATGGTTGTGAAGAGCAGGGAGTTCCGCGCTTTGGCCATGGCTGCGCGGCGGGCCTTCTGATTCTCGAGTTTATGGCGTTCGGCTTCATTCTGCGATTGGAGCGGGTTTTCCGTGTCCTGGCGGAGAATGGTGATGCTGGCGAAGCGTTTGGCTTTGGGCCCGCTTTGTGTTTTCGTGACTTGGGCTTGGAGCGCGGCATAGGCTTGGTTGCCTTCTTTAGTCTTGGGGATGATGAAGCCGAGCGAGATGTACTCGTGCGGGTAGCTCAGCTTGAGCAGGTTGTCCCAGTATCCCTGGTAGAAGCGGGTCAATGGCGTCAGGATAAGCACAGTCTCTTTATTCGCGATGGGTGTCCGTGACGTCGTCAGCTTGTTCATGTGGTAATGCACCACCGGGGGCGCAGGGGCGGGTTCATTGGATTTGGATTTGCGAAATGGGAGTGAGGGTGGTGATAACACGTTTGCGGCCGTTCCTGTCCCCGAAGTACTGAGGGCACCATCGCCGCCGGAGAAGAAGAAAATGAAGAAGCCTATGCAGAGGATGCCGGCGAGGACGAGCGTAATGGGGTTCTGGCGGCGTAACGAGCGTGGGGAGGGCATTGTGAGAGGACAGGCGAACCGGGGGTTGCCAATGGAGGAGAGGGTCTATACGGCGTGCATCAGCGGAGGAGGCAGCTTCCGAGGGCCAGGACGACCAGTGCGGAAATTATTAGGAAAGCGGAGAAGGACGGAATCAAGCACAGTGTCGTTGTCCAGTGGTGCGGGAGCTCAAAGTTATGCCAGCTGGAGATATCCGTGGATGGTCGCCCTTGCACGGGAAATCGGCTTATGTAAGCCAACTCCGAGATGACGACCTCGCATGCTGAGAGATAAAGTTCACCGCAGCGCTCCGCTATTCTTGCGTCCATGTTCCTGCGCCCACAGCGATTATGGCACGTCGAACGCATATCCCGCGTGTCGCTGCGTTCTTTTTCGCGCCAATCTCGACGACCTCCGTCCCATAACTGTGCCATCATCATCCCCAGTTCAGTTACCCGCAATGCTGTAGGCACACGACATCGACTTTTGACCTGTCACTAACTCTTACTAGAATCCTCGAACCTTGATCGGTCTGATTGAACCCATAGATCGCAAGTTCTTCCCCAAAGACCGCACCATCGTCCTTCTCCTCACCCCGGCTTTTGCGGCATGGGCTCTCGACGACGCGGCTTTTCTAAAAGGAGCTGTCCGGCATGCCTTCAGAAATGTTTTCAACGGCGCCATTGCGGAACCTAACACAGAAATCGAAGCCTGTGTGGCCGTGGTAGATAAGCTGCCTGCACCGCATGACCCAGATAGGGTTACTGTGGGCACCTACAAACCATATCCTGTCCCGGAACCTGGCTATGAAGGTCTTGCGTATATCACCTTGAAAGATGGCGAGTTAAGGCACCGGACCGAATGTAGACAGGATGAGAAGGGCTGCCTCACTTTTACGACCCGAGGAGCTACAGGAAGTGAAGCCCAGATCTTACGGCTTCCATTAGCGAACACCGTATTTCAGACTGGGACACCGACTACCATTCTCCGCACAATTTGGCAGCTGGCCAAGTCGACCAACGAGCTCAGCCTCCTGTCGAAGACGCAATTACCATACTTGGGGCTCAACCTCGAGAATAACCCTGCGAGTGAGAGGCGTTCTACTTTGACGGTGCCTTTGGTTCCGTTGACGGTGCCGCGCAAAGTGCTTACTGGAATGGGAAATATAATAAGTCGTGTCGCCGGCCCGAATGATGCGAGCGTGACAGCCTCCGCCGAGCTGGAACTTGCCGTGCCCAGATACTTCGCCGCTCGGAAAGAATCAGCACAGGCTATCACCGTCTGGGCCTTGGTAATTCCTGCAAACGCTGCTGATAGCGTCACCGAGGCGACATACAAGTGGCTGGACCCTACGCATGACAGAGAAGATATTGGCGAGCCTTCTTGGGAAACGTTGTGGAAGAGTGAACCACCACCGTGGAACGACTCTACGATTATGTCGGCTTTGGCGAAGGGTGCCCGCCTACACCGTGTCTTGAGCGGCGGTGGCGGCTGGGGAAAAAAGGCCGGCTTGTTGTCCCTTGACCCATGGTCTCTCGAACACGGCGCGAAGCCAGACGACACCTGGGATGACACGACTTCGTTTGAAGGCCTGTCGTCGGCCCTGAAAGAAGCTGTCAATGACGGCGATTATATCCAATTCTTCGTTTGCCCTTCTACAACGGGTCTCGATGCGTCGGACGCCACCCCCAACATCGAGCGACTGGAGGAGACAAAAGGAAATTTCGAAAAGAATGGAAGATTGTCATCATGGGAGTTTGGCTGCATTCCCAGCACGACGGACGATGTAAAGCGCTCCTGGCAACTTGGTGAGAAAGAGCGCATCTACAATTTCGTAGAATGCTTCGGCGCGCTTACAGAAGGCGGAATGACAGTCCACAAACTGGAGGGGGCCCAAGACGATGATCCGTCCTGTGTAGGCGAGACCAAGATTGATGTGCCTTTCTCACGCTTCTCGTCAGTTGAACTGGTCAAACGGACATTCGACCCCTCGCCCCAAACCAAGAGCCCGCGAGATTCGAAGGATTACGTATGTAGATGAACGCGGAGATATCGAAACATAGCGAATCTAATAGTGTGAATATATCAGATGCTTGATCACCTGGACACCACCAAAGGTGTCGCCCGCCGGGCGTTCTCCACGCAGACCGTGTCGTCCAGCCCCGAGCGACAAGATCTGCCTCCTATCCGTCGCGTAGTTACAGAGTCGCCTCAACAAGCCGCTTCGACCCCTGAGACCGAACGACATGATCTGCCTCCTATCCGTCGTGTGGTCACAGAGTCGCCACAACAAGCCGCTTCGATTCCTGAGATCACCACAGCTATGAATGAAGTTGCCGCATTCTCCCCCGTCCGTCGGGTCATCAGCTCTTCAGTGGACACCGCTATGAAAGAATCTGCACCATTTTCCCCTGTCCGTCGGGTCATCAGCTCATCAGTGGACACCCAGCCAGCGAAGAAGTCCCGCCGGAAGCGAGCAAGAACACCGCAGAACATAACCACAGAACCAAGGATCCCGTTGCGGAAATACGTCGACCGGCATGTCTCGGAGGCCGACGTTATTGAGAGACGCTTCCACGGTATTGAAGAGGTGATCCAGACCTTGAAAGCGGAAATGCCCCGGTGGTCAGAGGCCTTGCTCACATGGCGCACTAATCGGATTCTACAAGAAACCCAACATGCTCTCCGCCGCTGGCACCAAAACACAATCAAGCGTACCATGTCCCAGGCTGAAGTCACTGTATCTACCCTCTCTACCCTAGATCGCGAACTCCAGCATCTCTTCCTCGACACAAATCCCTTCGTCGCGATACAGACGTTGTCGAACACACTAGACCAACTCTCGCTATCAACCCAACAACGCGAACAAGAAGTCTCCCGTATCGAGCACCTATCCTCCCTTCGCGCCCACCTCATCGCAGAGACCAATTCCTCAGCCATCGAAGTATACATCCTCCACACGCTGCTCCGTCGACGAATGGGCAGACTAATCCGCGACCCACTCACCGGCTTTGAAGCAAGAGATATGCTGGTAGATGGCAAGAGACACTTGGCCATGTTCAACGAAAACCTATTCGTGGGGTTCACAGCGCCGAGTCATCGGTACTTCAGGGATCGGTTGGAGGAGCTGCAACATGAGAGGCCGGAGGATTTGGGATTGCCGGCTAAGGGGCAGAAGGATTATTATATCCGGCGTGTGCATATTCGGCGTGATGAGGAAGATGTGAAGGACGCGGCGAGGTGGGGTACGGGTGATAATGAGGAATTTGAGAGGGATGCTCTAGGTGTACTTGGACCCAGGAAGACGAGAAAGGAGGCGAAGAGGGAACTTTGGGAGGAGATTAGCTCGTGGCTGAACTGAGCCCTTGGATAGTCAGTATCCCTAGAGATAAAGTAATACATCGAGAACATCAACAAAGTCTGCTCACTCCACAAGACACATCAATACGACCGAATGATGGATAGATATTTCTAGATGTCATTGAATGTGAAGTCAGAAGGCTATTTTTGAATCTGTTCTCCATATCAGCGGTCTGAGAGAGACCACAGTTCGAGCACGATAGCCGTGTACGCCATCCCCATGCAAATCCGAAGAACCCTATAGCCGTGTGGTATCGTAAACATAAATGCCATGCATGCCGTTTTGCCAGTGTAAAAATCATCCGTAAATCTCTTCCTCCATGCTCTCCCAGAAAAGATCCCTTAAGCTTCCACTTGCACTGCTTCTTGTACAGCAGTGCCCATCTCAACGGCGTCAGTAGCCTGAGCCACTCCTTCATCCGAGTCCACCACTATTTGAGCGCCTTCGACGGACTTGATACCCTTCTCACCCGTGGGCTCACCCTGGTCCACAGACGCGCTTTCCACCTCCGTAGCTTTGTCCACATCCATAGCGTCGACCTCTGCAGCACACACTCCAGCCTTTGGCACTCCAGCAGACTCCACGCTCGGTTGTTCGAGCACCTGACTAGCATCGCTGCCAGTGGCCACGACATCCACCATGTGCGAGAAGTCGATTGCCATATCCGTATCTGCAACACCCTTTGCACCTGCAGTTTCCTCTTGAGGCTGAGGTGCAACTGCGTCGCTACTACCAAAGATACTGGCCCCACTCCACACACCCACAGTATCGGCGGTTGCATCTTCGAACACGGCAAAGTTGAAGCCGCCAGAGGGGCTACTGGGCGCCGGCATATCGCTGGACAGGAAGTCGTTGTAGAGCGAATAGTCGATCTGCTGGCCGCCGGTCCGACCCGGTGTGAGAGGGAAGGGCGAAAAGGCAGAGAAGTCGATGGCCTTGCTTGGGGAGCTAAGGCAGTCGGAGAGCATGGCGTTGAGTTGGCGAGTGAAAGGTGTGTCCGGAGCAGCGATGGGGGTCCTGCCTTTGCGGCTGGGGGTGAGCGGGTTGCGCGAGGGGGTTTTGAGCAGATTGTCGATGTTCAAATCTGCGTTGCTCTTCGTAGAAAGTACAGTGCGCTTCCGCGAGCTTGGTGTCGGCGTCTTGAGAAGATCATCGGCAGCAAGGCCTTTCTTAGGGGTTATTTTCCCAAGGAAGTCCTCGTCGAACAGGTGGGCGAGGTCGGCATACTCGTTCGGCGACGGCGGACAGTTCTCTTTATCGACATTCTCTCCTCCATGCATGCTTGGCTGCGAGCGCATAGCCGCGAGTTTCTGAGCGTTAGCTGAGGGCGAGATGGAGGCCCCTTCGTCAAGTGATTTGAACTCTCCGGGACGACGCGGAGAAGGGAACAACAATCGCCTTCCCGACTTGGGCGTCAAGTCCGGTTCCAAGTTTATGGGAGACCTTCTGCTTCCTGGAAACGCACCGGGGCTCGACTGGATAGCTCTCTGCAGGGCCATCATCGCAGAGTAGTCATCGGAAGGAACAGAGGAGTGATTTTCGTCCATTCGAGTAGTGGTTGACAAATGAGAAGATTGTGCGGCACCGGTGTCTTTGGCCTCCTCAGGAATTTTACCTTCAGCGGAAGGTTGACGCAAGTTACCTTGATTGTAGCTTGTGGTGTCAGCATATGAGATAGCAGCATCAGAGCGGATGTCGTCGACTGCCCCTTTGGTTCTCTTGTTGGCTCCTTTTGGGGGGTTCCGCTTTCGCTTTCGCTTCTCACCGGTCTGTTTCGAACCTGGGAGCCTCTTGGACCAAAGCTCCGGTGGCCTCATGGAGCTCTTCTTGTTAAGCCATAGGCCACACGGGTTGCATAGGTTCACTTCCTGGTAAGAGCCTCCCTTCCTGTCGGCCTTATCCAAGTTCGTCTTGAAGACCCGGTATTTGGGCTCACTGTGGTCATTCTCCGCCATCTGGATCATTTCGAACCCAACGATACCGGAGCCATCTGTGGAGAGCTGAAGGTCCGTGGGCAAACCGAATTCGATCCGTGTGAATGTCTTCCTCCACACTGGAGTGTCTATTTCGCCACAGTTGTTGCAATACGTCGGCATTTGACCCTTCGCCAAAGACTCTTCAAGTTGTTCAGTGACACGCCAAGACCTCTTTGCCCCCGCACCACTCCGCGGTTGGCGGCTGCCTGTTTCGGGCATAGGAGCGTCGGACATCGGCTCCCCAGACCAAGTCTGCGATCGTGGAAGACTTCGCGACTTGGAAGACTTGCTACGGTTGACTGGAGGCTTGGGAGATTCTACGCGAGTCGAAGCTGGCAGCGAAGCATCATATTCCGTGGTAGGTAGCGGCGCGATGATGGGACCAGCTACATATGGACCAGGACCATGTGTGGGTGGTTGACACGGTTGGCTACTGAGCGGGAAGCCCTGCTGTAGGTCTTGCGGCATTGTATTCTCGAAGGGAAAAGGGGTGACCTCAGTGGACATCTGAGATGCCTGTGCCTGCATCTTTCCGTCCTTGCCAGCCTGGTTGCTCGAACCGTTTGGAGGAGACGGTGCTGAGTCCACCACTGGCGCTTTGGCTGATGGGTCCTCATGAGCTTTCTTCGACTTGTCCGTTGCTGCCTGACCCCGATTCTGGGCGGCGGGTTTCGGAGCCCAAGACTGTGGAAGTAGTTCCATCGGGCCAGGGGTCACGTGCGTCCAAGGCACATGAGAAGTATCCCGCCTCGCTCGCCGAGGCTTCTCTGTTATGGTGGGCAGGTCACTCCCTTCCCATGTTTTCGACTGTATGTTATCCTTCGTAGGGCCTTGGACCATGTCGCTGACGAATCCGGAATCGGCAGGATAAGGAAGGGCAGGTAAGCCAGGGCTTGACGGGGCGGAGGAGGCGATCTGTTGGGGCAAGATAGGGGGTGACGAGGGTATGTCCATTGGGGTGTCGCCAGGGCTGTTCCCTCTCTCGTCATCAGCGGACTCGGCGGCGGTATCTGAAAACATTGCAGAGTCGTAGTTCAGTGGGGAGGGGCGACTCTCATTCATAGAATCATGTCTGGCAAGAGCTGACATTCTGCCACCCGTGGAAGCACGTGGCCTGGGACGGTGCAGATCACCAGGACGAGGGGTGGGAGCCCGGGGCACTTGTTCCATGGCGGTCAGCTCGGCGGCAGTACTATTGGCTGGTCGATGGAGGCGAACGGATGCTGCAGTGCTAGCGGTCACCCGAAGTGAGTCACTCTGCGCAAGCAAGGGCGTTTTCTTGGGCCTGGTTGCCTGGATTACATGCACTCGCCTCTTGGCCTGGCCCTCCTCTTGCTGGTATGGCATTGAGTCCTGAGAAATGGTTCCGGTAAAAGGAGCATCATTGCGGATCGAAGCTCGGGATGAGGGTCGACGGTATTGAGGCGGTTGGTAATGTGAGAAAGAGATGTTGCTTGGTGTTGGGCTGCAGGGTCTTGAACCATACGACTGCTGTGGCAAAAAGGATCTGTCATCGCGTGATCGGTCCTGGTTCTGAGAGGGGGGGCCGGCCGCCGCTGGTGTTCTCGGATCGAAATTACCCATGGACGGGCGATGCATATCCGGTGTCGCTCCCCTGGACGGATGGTGATGAGGTTGGAAGGGCTGGTGGGGGGCCGGGTGCGCAAGCTGTGTGATTGTAGGATTCGTCTTCAGAAACTCAGCCCACTCTTTATAATCGAGACCCTCCGGCATCACTCTGCTCAGGTTGTGGTATTTCTCCATGCTGTCGACATATTCGCTTTGTAGACATGTGGGCACCGGCACAAGCTTCAGTTTGACCTCCAGTGTCTCCTTGGTGCCTTTCGAGAACAGCCCCAAGAAATTTCGGCAAACGCGACCGGTGACCATGGTCTGGGACTCATTCGCTGGAGCGTGCGGGGTTTCGGAGGCGGCAGCAAGGATCCATGATAGCATTCCCTGACCAACTAGCGGTGTATCGTATTCGGAGAAGTCGTATGCGTAGACGGTATAGTCGCGGCCGAGCTTTGCAACAAGTTCAGGACTATGGTTGTCAGCGAGCCAGGATGTGAACGAATGTACCATGTGCATACCTCGCCGCCACGATAGCTTTGACGCAGCTCTTCACTTCGATGACACCGACCTGTGTGTGTTCGTCAAGGGAGACCACGGGGATGCTCTTTGCTCCTGCTAGCCGAGCGAGACAGGTCGATTCGCTGCCGTCAAAGGTATAGAGGACCTTGACTGAAAAGCCTCTGGGTCAGTTTCAGGCCACAAGAGTGGCATTCAGAATCTCACCTCCCATAAGCCTTCGGGGAATATTATGGATGTCGTCTGCCTCGCCTTCGGCTACAGAACCCATAGGTACCAGCTGCGTGTTGGGATTTTGCGGCTCCATGGCGTAGGGTGAGGCCATTGTTGTGAGAAGATGATAGGGTAGTGGATGCTGAAGGAGGGAGTGTCGAAAGGTGAGGAAAGTATCACCAAATGCTTGTTGTGGCGGTCGGTTGTCGGCGTCCTCTCATATTCGTGAACGCGTAGAACCGTGAGCGTGTGTTCCGTACGCGGGAAAAGGCGAATGAAAATGATTTCCGTTTCAGTTGAGTGTTATGGTAGGTAGCGGAAAGGTTTGTCTCCAGAAAACAGTCAGGAAGAGGTCGTGAGAGGAGGAATGGGCGTGTTTGAAGGTTATGGAGGAAACACGAAGCTCGTACGTGACGCCAGCGGCATGTACGCGTCTGGTAGCGGCTTGGCACGCCCCACCTCCTAGCGCGGAGCCTCTGCAGGCCTGGGAAGGTTCCGTGCACGTGCTTGGCAGCCTGAGCTCACCTCAACCATCACCGCCCTACAAAAGTGTCGCTCTCAAGCCGGTCCCTAGTCACACCCAAATCGCGCCCATATATACAATCGAAAGCGCGCCTAACATGTCGACCGACCTCAAGATCCAGTAAGGGACTGTACTACAAAACGCGATACATGTACTGACGCGATCCAGAGATCTACTCGCAAAACCTCGCAATGAGTTGACGTACGCAACCCCCGCCACTACTGCACACCAGCGAAAGTACTGATATCCTACAGAGAGTTCCAAATTGCCCAAGTCGAGGAGCATGAGCTCACCACCGGCCCACTGTCCATCCTCCAGACCGCCGTACGCAATCGCACACAGGTCCTCATCTCCTGCCGGAACAATCGCAAACTGCTTGCCCGCGTCAAGGCCTTCGACAGACACTGCAACATGATCCTCGAGAATTCCAAGGAGATGTGGACGGAGACGCCGCGGTTGTCAAACGGACAGTTGGGGCGCAAAGTGAACAAGGACCGCTTCATCAGCAAAATGTGCGCAACTGGAATCCTTATTCCCGCGAAAGTCAAAACGGCTAACAGTGCATAGGTTTCTCCGAGGAGACTCGGTCATTCTGGTGCTGCTGAGTTAGAGGATTCGATACACTGTGGTCACGATTTGGGTTTACAACAGGAGTTAAGCGTTTAAAATGTACATGCCCGGCTACCGAGTCAGGCCTTGAATGGACCGCGTTCTCACTTTTTCAGTCCCTCTTCCAGTCCCCTGAGTAACACCGCAAGACCATGCGCGCCCGGATCCGGGACCTCCTGCCAGCCCCCGCCTCCAACGTACACGGTCCGACCCAAGCTGGCTCTCATCCCCTGTGTCCTCTTTGCTCCTTCCTCAGCTGCCTTTGCCGCCGCCTCGATATTTCTGGTCTCACTGAGGGAGTCGACGAAGGGAGCCAACGCGTCTATCAAGGTTCGGTCACCCGGTTGTGCGGGGCTGTATCTGTTCAGCGCCTGCAGTGACGAGCTCAGAGCCTTTGCCCAGATTTCGGCCGTTACGGGTTGAGGGGATGGTGTCGACTCCACACGCAAGCCATGGGCTAGTGCGTTTAGGAAGATTGCATATATCGCTCCCGAGGTCCCGTCCATTGCCGATTCAACAACCTGTATGATATCTTGCAGAAATAAGACCGCGTCATCTGTTGGTCTCGTGGTTTCCATCATTTGCAGGATCGCTTCGTCTGTTAACATCTCTCACATGCTCATCTCCAGAATGCTTACCTTCAGCGCCTCGTTTCAGGCCTATGCCACAATCGCCGTCTCCCACTACGGTGTCATATCTCGTGATATCTGGCTCTGCTGCAACCAGTCTTTTCAATGCTGTCACAAGAGCATTTTTTGCGACATGGAAGTCCACTAAACCGAAGTCAGTATCTAGTCAGGAGTGCGTCTGGTGACTGACGTTCTAGGTTACTCGGCTGCACCTCATCATCGGAGCCATGGCTCCTCTGTTCGGGCGATGTTTTCTGTTGTTTCCACGTCTCCCCTCGCACGGCCGTCGTCCAACCAGCCGCTTCGGCAGGGGCATCGAGGAGTTCCAACATCGACCGACTCTGGCCAAGTCCTGTATCCTTGACTTTCAGCAATGTGATGCTGAATCCTAGCCCGTTGAGACTGGTCATGTACGTCCCTGACAGGATCCGGACTGGGCGTATATTCCAGTCTCTTGCCAGTTGTTCGACCACCTCGTTCGTAATGCCTCCAAGCTCCAGGACGCTGACACCACCAAGGTTGTTGATCAGGAGGACAACCTCGTCGTCCGGGGATATCTCCAAGAAACTGCGGTCTTTGTCTGAGGTGTCCAAACAATGCGAGAGCATCGTCTTCACCAATTCCGGGAGGTCGACGGTCTTTCTCTCTGAGCCGGATTCGTTGTGGATACCCATCCCGATCTCAACCTCTCCTATCTTAAGCTCCCCTTCCTCGCCAACACTGCGTCCCGGGACGTGTACATGTGCAAGCGATGAGCCGATTGAAACGATGTTCTCCGCCACCACTCGTGCCGTCGCCGATACCTCCTTCAATGAGGCACTATACTGGATCAACCTTGAGCCCCATGCGGTCTGCGTCACTACACTTACCCCATCTCCGCCAGCGCTCCCGCAATCTTGAGCACGAGAACGGTCCCCGCGATCCCTCTCCTACCAACCTTGCCTCCCTGTTTCCTCCCCACGCCCACATCATCCCCAACAACCACCATATCAACCTCGATTCCAGCCGCCCTCGCCTTCTCCACCGCCATCCCAAAGTTCAAGATATCCCCCGTATAATTCATCACAACCACCAGCACCCCTCCATCCTTCTCAATACGGTGCAATATACATCTTCGCACCTGCTCTGCGCTCGGCGATGCAAAGATGGTACCCGCGACTGCAGCGCTCAGCAAACCGGAGCCGACGAGGGAGGAAAAGGACGGCTCGTGGCCGCTTCCGCCGCCGGCGACGAGGGATACATGTTTCGAGGGTTGGGTGGAGGGTTTGCGGTATATGGTCTTGTTATCGACGTCGCATGCTACGGAGGGGTTTGTGTGGGTTATGGAAAGGAGGGCTGTGTTGACGAGGTGGGTGGGGTCGTTTATGAAGTGTTTGGCTGGTATGATGTTAGCTGTGGATGTCTGCGGGAGCTATGGGGACCCTGCATGTAGATGTAGCAGGTGACGTACCTGACATGCCGGGACTCAGGTATTGCTCCGATTATGAGTGATATAACTGTGAAAGTGACAAAGGACACGGGACGCTGGAAGACAATGGGATTTGTAGAGTCTGTAGACAGGATGTATTGGTCTATTGCCCGAGGTCAAGTATGCATGGACGCAGCTGCCCCCGTCGTGGCTGCTCCGAACGATAGAACGAAAGTGTGGGGTAGGTGAGGGGAGTGTGGGGGTGACAGGGATCATCGGATGATCACCGGGGAGGAATCCGGTCCGTGATTGGTGGTATCCGGACGTCACTTCCTCGAGTGTATTCCAGCGTGAGTGCTGCTTGCACACTGGACAAAATCAGAGAACTCGAGATACCCTCATATTCTCTTGAGGATTCTGCACCACTCACACTCCACACGTGCAGCTTTTTCACCCCTTTCACCTTACTAAGAACCGGTAATCTTCGATGCCAGAATCCAATAGATGACATATCAGCTCAATTTCTCCAGGGCTACAATCGAGTTCCCTGACCCGAGAAAACAAATGAAACCGCTTAGTGCCATCTGGGATGGAGACCGCGGGATGTCCCTTCCCTCCCGAGGTCCTTATGGGACAAGTCACAATACCCACCCGGAACGATCTCGACGGAGGCATCAGGTCCGACACCGGCCGTATCCGAGTGCCTCATTCTTTGCGCCTATAAGGAACATATCCTACAATATCTGTTGCCTCCAGAGAGCTCATTCTTCTCACGAAAGATCCCAACAACTCTTCCTCAGCTCGCCTTCCTCAGCTCAACAATGATACAGTGAGGTCTGCAAGCCGGGGACGGTGAATGTCGTATCTTCATCACTCACTCACCTTCACGAATCATTCCTCTCTCATCTATTCTGCAATTCTCCAGTCTTTCATCCTTATTTATGCTATCTTCGACCTTCTTACCTTCAACAACTCCTCAAATCTCGACTTTAATCTGCAGCAACGCCTCGTTCACACTTCATCATGTCTCCCTCCCAAAGTCGCGGTCACGATACCAACCACCCGCCTCCAACTCTCCATTACATCCCTCGAAAGCCAGTCCCCATTCAGACTCAAGTAACCACATCTCAAGCACCCCTCCGCCCCTCGCAAGAATCCTGTCTATTCAAAACACACTGCGTATTTACGGCTCGTCCTACCATCTTTCCTCGCTCAGGAGCGGACTCGCACGGTCCAGCATGCAAGATCATCACAGCCTTCAAAGAAGGAAGAGCCAAAGTCTTTGGAACAAACACTCCGCCCTCGACTAACCCGTACGTCGCACTTACCACCCAACCAAACGACTGCGCGCATAAGTATCGCGAGGGACGCTGTAAACGGTGCCTTCTCCGCGAATCGCCCAATGGGCCAAATTTGACAAGCGGGCTCCACCATCACGAATGCGATTGCATACAGTTCAGAACCATCAAGGACACCGAAGTCGAAGAGTTGTTACCTACACTCGACGTGAGTCGCCTTCGACGCTCCATCCAACAACGAGCAACTAACACAACACAGCTCAACAGCCCCCTCTTCAACCAAGCAGAAGTCCTCGCTTCAATCCCAGAACAGGGAGAAACCGGGCAAGATCACCTGCTGTATCACGCCAGCCGGGGTTCTTCAATAGCGGATGTCAGCGATGACGACGAGGAGGAGGAGCACGTGGCAAGGGCTGAGAACCTGCCACGGCATCCAGCAGTACCAGATCTGCGGGCTTTGGTGAAAGAGGACGATAAGAGCGAGAATTCGACACAGCCGAATGGGATGATTGAGGGTAGCGATCGCAATGCCTCTCCAAACACGCCCTTGAGAAGTACTAGGACTCATGTTGATTACGCACCCCTACAGCTTCCTCGCTTTCCAGGGACCATGGACCTTCGAGCGCTTATCCGGGACCCAGAAGACCGGAGTACGGGCACTCCTGTTGGCTCCTCCCTGGGGGTAGTCACTAGCTCTACCGTCACCCTGAGTGATACGGTGCCGAGTACCATCGCTTCAACAACACGGCCGAGACAGAATTTCCGGCGACCTACTGTCCGATTTGTCGAACCGGACGAACAGACCAAAAGCACCAAAAGAAACTCACGACTCGGAGACGATCTACCTTGAGTTGCAGCAGGAGCCCATCACGCACATAATACACACCATCAATCCACGCATCATGGAGTATATTGATCACAGTCCCGCATAACACGGACTGCCCTAATACGAGACATCTATTCTGCATATTGCAAAGTGCATTCGCTATCCGCCCCTGTCCACCATGCCATATGCGCCATGCATGCCAAGCGACGCAAGCCTTGGATTCAAAGGTCGAGGAAAAACATACACGAAAAAACAGAAGAAGGCCACCCTGGAACGCCACTCGGTCTATTGCTTGGGAGCTCGCTTGAGCGAGAAGAAGATCTAATACTCATTTTCTTCTCCTTCTAGCAGGGTATAATTGAGGATATCGCTGAGGGTGAGCACCCCCTTGAGCTTGCTCTGCTCATCGATGACGACAAAGCGGTGGACGCGCGACTTGCGTATGGTGTCATAGATAGTCGCCAACTGGTCGTATATAGAGCAGGTGTAGATGCCTGGGAAGTCCTGGGACATGTTAGCAGGGCGATTGGTCATAATGAGTATAAGCATACATCTGAACGCTTCAATAGTGCCTCTCCGACCGAAAGAGCCAGATCATCGTAGACACCGCCTTTGATTATGGCGATAACATCGACTGCCTCGAAAACGTTGATCACAGTACCTGTATCAGTCAGATGTGATTTTGAATGTTCAGCATGTAGCCACGCACCGTCTTTGTCCAAAATTGGGACACTTGATATGTTCTTCTTCACCAGCATGTGGATGACGTCCATCACAGGCGTATCCATATGAGCTGTGGCCAGGTTAGAGTAAGTCCCTACGTTCGGCAGATCCCTGAGAGGCTTGCGCAGCCGCTGTGTATCTTTGACGTTGACCGCCACGAACTTGAGTATGCGGTACTGTGTAATGACACTGACGACCATGTGCCGGCGTGTCTCGTCGTCGATATCGACCAGGGGAATTCGGCGCGCTCGAGACGAGAGCATCTTGCGACATGCTTCGTACAGAGGGCGATCGGGATGAATGGAAACGGTCTCTATGGGCGCGACGCCAATGGCCTTCTCGATATCTGGGCAAGTCAGGCACACGCGCACCCAGAAGCCGGTCTACTTACCACGGAGACTATCCAAGCGAAACTGATCTACCCGGGCGAGTGCGTCTGGGTTCTGCCAGTAGTACTGAATGACGTTGATGTAGTCCGAGGTGGTCAGAAGTCCGGCAAAGGTCGAAGACTGTGAATCCCACAGGGGAGCAGAGACAATGCCTGTGAACTGACTGAGCAAAGTTGGACGGATGTGTGATTGTTGCTCGGCGTACCATTCTGGTTCAGGATGTTTAAGCTCTTCTTGACAAGCAAGGATGTGTCCAGGATGATAAGGCGGTAGCTGAGCGGTAGGACATCGTAGCTCGTCCGCACCTTCAAGAAAGCTCGTATCGCTCTCTATACCGCTGTCAGATTCCACACAAGGTTGCGGGCCTGCCGCATAACGAGTGCCTTACCAAACCTTCCATCTGCTCCCTGTCTAAGGCCGACAATATAGGCGTCGGAGGGGCCATCGGCCTGGCACCCTCCAGATAGGTCCTCGGCGTGACGAATGCAGGTTGGTGGGTCGGTGCAACATGGCTAGCAGGTGGATTCGAGTGTGCTGGGTCGGCGGCGTCTGAAGCAGACATGATCGCTGCAGTGCTCCTCGTCACGGAGCCGCATGGAGAGAGGACGGAGCGGCCGGGACTAGAACCTGAGAGGGATGTGAGCGCCGAAAGTGACCGCAGCAGCAACCTCTTCCAGCTTCAGGGCAGTCCGACGACGTGGAAGCTGGCAGCTTGAGCGTGTCGCGGGGAGTGTCGCGATGGTTGAGTGTTTGAGGTGGGGGAGACAGCAGCAGCAAGTGGGGTCCGTGCGCTTAGCGTCAAGGGGCATGCATGTATGCAAGACATTGCATGTCCGTGCGTAGTGGACCGGTACCTGCGCCGGCGTGCCCAGATGTACGCCTGCCTTCCATCTTTGGCCAACTACGTATCCCGCCGCACCAGAAGAAACAGTTTCTCCAACATTAACGACAGTAGGTCCACAACTGGCACAGATAACAGGGCTATATGGTGTATTGGTGGTTTCTATGGATCGGAGTGCGGGCCGTATACGACGATGCACAGCTCCGATGCGACTAAGCATGAGGGGCGCAGTGACGTCGATCTTGTTGGCGTCGATGACAGCATAGATACGAAGGTGATAAGTTGTTTCGTTACTTCTAATCTTCAGTACCGTGCTCTTCGATTATACCTCATTAACTCCAAGATGGCCTTTTCACTGTCGTCCAGCTTCGCAGCCCGCGCCATTGTGCCTGCTGCGCGTTCTGTTGTTCGACCCTCCGTCGTGTGTACAGCAAGACGCCAGTTCCGCTCCTCTGCTGTATTGGGAGACAAACCTATAGCCACCCTAGACGTAAGGGCAGAGCTCTAACTTATGAGATCCTAAAGCTCACGGACTCAGACTTCACTTGCCCCTCGCCTACCACCTTCCTCGTCGACACTGTTCGAGGCGAAGAAGAAGAAGAACCTGACCTTCGAGGCCATTGCGCAGCAGGTAGGGCGGGATGAGGTCGCAGTAGCCGCTCTATTCTACGGCCAGGCCATGGCCTCCCCGGAAGATATCCAGAAACTCTCTCAGATGCTCGACATCCCCGTAGACCAGCTTGAGTCGGAGCTGTCCGGATACCCTGACCGCGGCAGGTGCTTGGATATGCCACCAAAGGACCCGACCGTCTACCGCTTGTTTGAAATTGTGCAGAATTATGGGTACGCCTACAAGGCTGTGCTGAATGAGAAGTTCGGTGACGGCATCATGAGTGCGATCAGCTTCTCTACGAAGATCGAGAAGGAGACCGACGAGAAAGGAGATTGGGCAAAGATTACTCTGAGAGGGAAATGGTAAGACCTCTTGCAGTCTTGAGTATTGTGCATTGCTGACGATCATACCAGGTTACCATACACTCGATTCTAGCGTGTCTGCATTCATTATTGTCTATAGCGAGATATTCAGACACCAGGGTCTGCCCATATGCGTACCCTGATATTTGCTCTCCCGAGGTCACATTAGCGGTGTGCAGTTCCTCAAGATTCCGCTCACACCGAGACCCATTGCTCCTTCCCTCGATCCTTGCTCGCGCCTTCCTCAACACTCACCGCAGGACCCACCTTCACCGCAGCCTCCCGCTTCAGATTTCAATTAAATTCCGTCTGCCATCTCTCCTCCTTCCCTCCTTCACCTCACTTCCTCACGCACCACCTCTACCCTCATACCACTGTCGTACCTCTGCAAGCCGTTCATCTGCAAGCCGTTCATCGTCACTTACCTCTCCACGGCAAGAGCCCCAACGTCCTGTTCCAGCAGATCAGATACCGAGCAACGCCAGTCGGCCGGCTTCAGTACAGATAACAACCATGCCTGTTGCTCTGGAGCCGATCAAGCGCTTCAAATGCACGTATGCCGATTGCACGGCGTCCTTCGACACTGTGACGCAGATGCGGAGGCATAAGGCTTACTCTGAACACGACTATTGCGAAAAATGCGACAAGGATTTCGAGGATTTTGAAGATCTCATGACACACAAGATCTTGAATCCTCAGAAGCACAACAAGGCCTGCCGTGTCTGTGGGCAGGAGTTCAAGAGCACTGCCGGCCTGAAAAGGCATATTGAGATCGTAAGTATGCCCATCGATGCTTGTTCGCACATTCTGACGTGTGTTAGTCACACAAAATGGACCAGCAGCTTCCATGCCCTGGCTGCGAGTCCCTGTGGCCCAACGCAGCTCGTATGATAGAGCATCTAGAGTATGGCCATTGCGAGGCTCTTTCTGCTGAGGAATTTTGCGGCTACATTGTTCACAAGTACTTGATCGCCGAGCTCCTTCACGGCGAGAACCATCTCCAACGCTTCTTCGAGAAGGTCCAACAGTACGATGCAACCGTGGACCAGGAGGCCTGCGGAGGGGTCAGTCTACTGGATGATACGGACATACCCCTTGAGAGCCAGGTGGATGAATCGGACCCGCAATGGAAGGTTTTGCAGCCGGAGAACGTGCAGACACCTCTGAAGACAGAGCACATGCACTCGTCTCACTACCCGCCGCTACCTTCCCCCTCCAAGCAGCCTCCGAGCAACATTGACGCTACAGATGCCGATCTGGCCACGGAGCTTCGAGGGATGTCTTTGCACCAGCGTGGCGAGTCGGTCGTGTCCAGCACCTTGGTGTCCGAGGGGGAGAGCAAAACCTGGATCGGCAGTCAAACGGCCCGTACGCTCTTTCCGGATGCTGTCGCTATAGCCCCAAGTGAATGGTCCGTCGAGGAGCACGACCGGCTCAAGGAGGCAACGGAGGGCATCAATATCATGAACACTCGATTTTGGGACCCGCTCAGCGACGCTTGGAACCCCGAACGGTTCTATAACCCGGTCGCCGACTGTTACATTTGTCCTTTTGTCTGCGAGTAAGCTCATCTCGATACATCACGGATCTCATACTGACATTGATAGGCAAAAGTTCGGCATCCACCAGGACCTCGAGACCCACATCACGGACAAGCACAGGATCACGCGCATGCGCTGCCCTCGCTGCCTTGCTCTTTTTGACTCCTGCCATCGCCTAGTCGCCCACTGCGAGTCTGGTAGCCGCAAGTGCAAGATTCGAACGGCCGGCGACTTTCCCACCTTCCTCGACAGGATCACGGGCGGGTTCCTGGGCGTCGAAGACGCGGTGCGTCCCGATCATGCAAACACACCTGCCATTGAAATCTTCAATCCTATCACGCGCAGAAACGAGATGTACAGGCCTCCTATCGCGTCTTATCTCAAGTACAGCGTTACCAAGCCGATGGCCTATCAAGAGGAGGAGCGGAAGAGAAGGGGCATGATCACCATCGGAGGCCAGCAGCCTGGGAATCGCGGTCTGCACTAGGAGGCGGACAATCTGCTTCTGATTTAATCAACCCCGTTTTTGCATGAGAGGGTGGATGTGAAATTTGATGGAGGCTGCGGTCAGGAACGATTCGGTGCATGCGGGAGAAGGCAATTTCACAGGTCTTATTTTCGGGATTCAAGGGAAGTATTTCATATCCGAGCAATGGTGGCTGTTTTCTCCCGGTCAAAAGTCCGAAGGAGACTGAATTTCTTTATGGGGCATATGTATAGGAGAGCTATCACTGACATCACCTCCGATCTCACGGATCAATGAGTCTTCAGCCTTGTGGGGACGCAGTCAGGGTATCAATCTCCTATATCGATAGCTTCCTAGGTACAGACTGAACCCCGATCCGATATAAAACTTCAAAGCGGCCCCTGTATAACCAAGCGTGATATACCTTGCGTCTTATACATCCTAAGGTTCATTTTAAGTGGATATCACAAACATAAATACCGTTCTAAGCCCGACCAAGTATATGTATATCATAGTTGCACACGCTGAGAAGTCTTCCAAGCCTCAAGGCATGCCGGATCCGCGATACATGAAGCAGAGAAAATGAACATATCCCCCTCACAACAACTTCGCCAACAAGGCCGGCACAATCGTCGACGTGGGCGCCAGCGATGCCGTCGTCTCCGTGGGTACATCACCAGCTGGAATCTCCTCAAACTTCGGTTTCCCAATCTCGCACCAATCTCGAATCGGCTATATCTCTCGTCAGCAAACATATGCACTTCCAAACACCAACATCTCCCAAGAGGCAACAAAAAAGACGAAGAAGAAAAAATGACTCACCAAACAACTCAACCGATAACACCACGAACACTCCCTGCGATCCTCATAAAAATTCTTCAACAGCAAAATAAACCCAATGAGAACCGCCACCAGACTCCCCGCGCGCACAAGCCACCACGCCCACCAAAGCGGTTTCCTGCCCTTGAAAAACCCAAGCGGCTTCTTCATGAACGCCTTCATCGCGGGTGCACCCGACGCTGAGAGCGCGCCAGCGGTATCTACGGTCGCGTACGGCGGTTCATCGACACCGATGCGTTCGCGCAGGGCAGCGGGGGAGTGCAGGAGACAGATGCCCAGGACGAGACCCATGAGGAAGCCGCCGATATGACTGAAGTTGTCGAGGCCGGGGAGGAGGCCGAGGACGAAGGCGATGGCGATGTCGAGGAGGAGGAAGAGGAGGTCTTTTACGGGGGAGCGGCGGGTGCGCCAGTTATACAGTAAATCGAGGAGGGTGAGGGCGAGGATGCCGAAGAGGGAGCCGGAGGCGCCGACGGAGGGGATCATTTGGGCGGCGTAGTTGCCGCCGAGGACGAAGCCGAAGATGCCGGCGGAGAAGTAGACGAGGGCGAAGCGGATGGGACCGATTTCTTTTTCCATGTCCCGGCCCAGGGTTAGTTGGAGGAGCATGTTGAAGGCTAGATGGATTATCCCCGCGTGCAGGAAGATGGGCACGATGAAGCGCCACCATTGGTTGGGTTCGCGGGTGCGGTCTTCGAAGGGGGTGGGGTAGATTTGGTCCGGGACGCCCGAGGACATGCCGCAGAGTTGCGGGAGGGTGCATTGGTTTTGGGGTTCGCTCATGTTGGCGGAGGTCGACCACGGACAGTTCCAGGTGATGTTTTTGGGATAGTCGGTTACGCCGCGGATGTTGTGCATGCAGGGTGGGAAGCGCGCGCCCATGTTGATGGTAACCCAGGGAGAGGGCCCGATCATGATGTTGAATTGGGGTTTGGTCTGGATGGGACTGCCGGTTAGGGCGCCTGGGTGTTGTTAGTATGAAGAGAGCATCGTGGGAACTTGGTAACATACCGTTTCGGCCCAATTGCGCGATGAAGACGCATATTTGGATAGTAGTGAGAATGTACACCACCCACGTTTGCCGTCCGCTAAACCATCTCCTCTTCTGCCTCGCTCCAGGTCCCGGCGGATGCATCCTCCCCTCAGGATCAGTCTCATACCTCGAAGCTCCACCCATCTTCCCTTGGTCCCGCAACGGTATCGCGTTGTGGTCTGAAAACGGGTCTGTGCTATGACTGCTCTGCCGGTACGGATTCTGCTGATAGTTATTCGACGAACCGTGGTATGCTGTATCTCCGTATCCCATAGGCGCCGGGTTCGCTGCTAGGTTCTGGTGACTGCTGTTGTAGCGGGAATCTTCATCGAAGGGACTGGACACGGGTGATAGAGTATGTGTGGACGGGTTGCCTGGTGGAGGTGGGAGAGGCGCATCGTTGCGGCTGTAGGCGCTCGAGGTGTAGTAGTCGTTGGCGGCCATGTCTGGCGCGCTGGACTGCGGCGAGTCAGGCGGGCGCTGCTGGAAGTCTCCGCGCTTATGGGGAATATGTCCGCGTCTCAGCTCAGTTTGTGGAGTCCGGGCGTGGGAGACAGGGCTCGGTGTGTTGGTTGCGGAGACAGAGGGCGCGTGTGCCTGGTTGGCCGTAAATGGGGTTCTTCCGCAAAGAGTGGACGTTGTAGGCGATGGTAGGAGATGAGCGAACGAAGGAGGGCTCGACGGCGAGCGAGTGTGAGTGTCGTATTCAAAGTTTGAGGCAAGAAAGAAAGAGAAGCACACCAGGCAAGCTGCGTCGTCAGTCGTAACGGCAACCAGCCACAACAAGGCCACGCATGCACAGCCCGCTTGTTAAAACGGAGCTTAGCCAGGTTCAGGGTCCACCGGCACACGCGGCTGCGCCAATCACGGGCCGGTGCCGCCTTGGGGTCCCGACGATCTTTGATACTTTAAATAAATCGAGTGAAGTCATCAGCCATCCTTCCACTGCAGAATACCAACACACGTTTCGCCGCCCTATTTTCCAGTGGCAAGCTTCTTCAAATGATTATACAGTCCTAATCCCGCATACAGAGCAATGACAGCCGCGAAAGCGCAATAATCTTTCATGACGATCTACCAGGAGCATCTTACAGCGGCGGTAGCACCTCTCTGCAGTTCGGACACTGCAGTCGATACCTCATCCAACCCTCCAAGCAAGGTGTGTGAAAGATATGTCGACACGGCGTCACCATGTATGCCCTTCTCTGCAGCATCATGCCACTTAGGCCTGGCCCACCGTCGTTGGCCGTCCCACTAGGTACCACAGGCACTTCGATGTCCGCAGCACAGATACTGCAATCGAAAAGCCTTGTCCCCTTGGTCTTTGACTCGCCGGCCTTGCTGGTAGTCGGTGAACCCTCTTCTTGAGCTTGGGACGAGCCGATGGGCATCATGCCGCCTTCTTCGTCCTCGCGCAGGATCGGATGATAGTCGTAGGCGGGTGGCGCCCAGCTCTCGCGAATGAAGAACCGGGGCCCGAGAAGCTCTTGCGTTCCTAACGCAAACATTTGGATCCAGATCCATCCTGCAAGTACCGCTAGCCCTCTCAGATCGGTTTGAGTGAAGAGGACATTGTTCGGTACCGCGTACAAGTAGGCAATGGGTAGAATGCGCACCACACTCTGACCGACCACAAAGTCCCAGCGCAATGCCTTTCGGCAGTTGCGCATGACGTTTCGATAGATCTGTGGGCACCAGAATGACAGATAGCAAAAGGCAAGAGTGTTGAAGTACCAGCCACGAAACGTCGCCCGCGCCGTCGAGGCGTGCAAGCTGAAGAAAAACAGCATCACTAGACCGAGACCAAACCGGGTATAGATAGCTCCGAACTCGGAACGCGTTGGTGCTGTCGTGCCTGCGTTTGCGGCCTGGGTAGTGGCATCTTCATCCGGATCATCCTGATCTGGAGCGATGATGACAGGAGTAGCCCCGCCCGAGCGGGCTGCTGTCGCTGGGAGAGGAAGTCCTCCGTCGGCCGGAGGAGCGGATGGGGGTGGAGGGTCAGGCGTAGTAGCACCGGGAGACGGCGTAGGCCTTGTAGATGTGGACGCCTGCTCGCGGCTCTGTCGCATCCGTTCAGTAGCTTGGACCGTCCAGATGTCGAGCAGGAACTTGACTTCGCAGTGAAGAGAGAAGGCCGACAGGAAGGCAAGAACATAAAGTATGAGCTGTGAGGAGTCGAGGAAGAGAGGCATGAAGACGAAGGTCAAGAATCCGAAGCCGTCCCCTAGGGCGAGCATATATATGGTGTAAAAGCTGACGCGATTACGTGTAGAGGGAGTCGAGGTATCCTTCAGTTGTCTCTTCAGGAGGCTGATTAGAAGACCCAATGCGATGGCGAAGGCTAGGATGGCGATTCGAGCTCTGTCCTTGTAGACTTCACTTTTGGCGCCCACGAGATGAGTGTATTCCGATGGGGAGTAGCTTGGGGGTCCCTTGGACTCGATGACGAATCCGCAATCAGGCGAAAACCCGGTCATTGACATCGCAAGCCGTGATCGCCGGGGGAGAGGTGCACCAGTTGGGTAACGGAGCTCTTGCTCGAGCCAGTCCATATCGATGTGGTGCTTCTGGGATTTCGTTTGAAACTGCAACGGATGTTGCTGGAGAAAGAGGACGAGCTCACAGTGAGGGTGAGCATGCTCGCCCTCGTTGGATTCGACTGCTGAGCTCCACGGGTTCCAGAATGGGTACATTTGGCGTTGCTGACGCTCTATGGTCTCTTGTATAGTCCGATTCAGAAGGCGCTGCGTCACCGAGTACATATGCGGGGACAACTGGAAGTGGGGAAGCGCGAAGATCCCGGCGAATCTGTAAGATGTCAGTCATGGCTCGCAGAGGGCACGAGTTCTGTACCTGTCGCTTGTGGTAGTCAGAACGACGCCGCCATGATCAGGAAAGTGGACGCCGTTCAACAGGAACTCCCACCACCGACCGCCAGTGGACCCATCGTCACCTATAACAACTCTTGCAGATATCTCTGAGATGGTTCTGTTCTCGTCGGTCTTATGCTTTCCTTCGGTCTCGGTGAAATGTAGCCGTACTCGCCCATCAGACCCCGTCAAATTCCTGTCTAGTTCTGTGATCGGGAACAGAGCCTCCGGATGCGTCGTAAGGTTCAAGTCGGACGGGTGGCGTACTCGCCCCAAAGACGAACGGAACCATTCTCCCTCCACATATCCCGATATATTGCGATAGACAGGCGGTCGTAGTTTTCCTTCCAAGGTGCCGTCGAGGAGAGCCGCGGTGGAATCGCCCAGTACATCGTTCGCCTGGTGCTTCGCGCGGTGTCGCGCGGTTTCAAGTAGATCCCAGGCGAAGCCATCCTCCTCGTTGAGGCCAGTTATGTTCAGCCATCTGTCTTTCCCTGGGTCGAAATCGCCATAGCGCGTCCGATTGAGGACATCGAGCTCGCCCCACTCGTGTCGGAGGAGCTCGTCGTATCGTGAGAGAAGGTTGGGCGTCTGCTGTATTTGCGGCTCTTGGTTGGTTATTAGGAGAATAAGAATTATGAAGAATATGACGGATCTGGGGTCACGCCGGACCTCCATATCAAGCGAAAGGGTTGTTTGTGGAAGCCATAGGAGGATTATGGAGATCGCGCCCGTATGGTGAATACACCTGCATACGTCAAGGTCTTGGCACAACCTTGGAAGCTTGAGCGCATGTGATGTGACCCCAGGCCGTATACACGCGTAGCGCATGCCGGACATGACTCACACGGCATCTGCTTGTCTATGGTGGCTCGTAAAGAGGGGTATTGGATTAAGAGTATATACAGAATTTGAATTCAATGTGCCCAGAACGACCGCGAGTACCCCTAACAACATTCCAACGCCTTGATGAAGAAATGAATCTGGATCGCATGGAGTAAGGAGGTGCAACCACGCCGGCTACCAAGAAGTGTTTTTGTAGCACGAGCTCTAGGCCGACACAGGAGGAAAAGCAGGCGGCGCGGCCTCGAGATCGATGCGCTGCACGCCTTGGCGCAGGTCATTGCTGCTCCGGACGAGATTGGTGAAGTACTTGCGAGCGACTTCGGCTTCACTTCTGGTCTTGGTCGTCTCGTCCTTCTTGCGCTGCAGATTCTCGACATTGCGCTGCAGGCCGATGCGGACCTCGTTGGCAGGGCCCTTCAGAGCCTTACGGACCTCGGAGCTGAGACGCAGAGCATTTGAATGCGCATAGTCGATATCGGCGAGCTGTGATGCCAGTTTGGCATTTAAGCGATGGGGCAGAGACTTGGGTATGGATGAGAGGACGTAGGAGACTCCGAAAGCGACTGTGGGAGAGTTAGCACCAGCGGGAGCGAAGGCAAACGCATGACTTACCTCCAACGATGAGACCGGGAATGATGAGTCTCCTTATGTTGCCAGTGCCCATGATCTTGGCTGCACCCAGTGCTCCATCCATCCAACCAACACCACCCATCACTCTGGTTCCCACCATGCCTGCGACTGTGACAGCCACACTGGTACCAGCGACCTTCTCTTGTCGTTCCCAAAGACTAGCGATGTCGAAGAAATCCCAGATGTCGATATCGATGTCTACCTGCCGCGCCAAAGCATGCACCGGTTTGCGGAACATACGCTCTGGTCGGAACACGACATCAGCATACAACTTGTTACCGAGATGGAGAATGCCAATGTTCTTGATGGCATTATAACCATGGACTGCTTGACCACGAGCATACTCTTCGCACACACGGACACTCTCGGAGATCTCGTGGAGCATCGAATCTCGAATATCTTCTGCATACTGGTATGCAGAGAAGAAACCAGGGTACTCGATACCGAGATCTTGCTCTCCGACCTTGGATATGCAATCGTTGATGGAGTCTCTTGTGTGCACATACACCTCAGAGGTGGTGTCCTCAACTATCCGCTCCACCTCTTCGCCTGCCGCGGTTCTTGCTTTTTTCGACTCCTCATACTCCGGTTCCAAGGCCTCGATTTCTCTGTTCACTCGATCCAGCTCGCTTTGCGCGACATCTTTATTGACCGTGGCTAGGTTATGCACATCCCCGAGCACGTTGAGCAGATAGGTTTTGGCAGGGGCCAGCTTGGATCTCGCACGTTTCTCCAGAACGAAGCGCCGCAACGATACTTCCAGGTCCTCAAAATCCCGCATTCGTTCAGCTTCTTTGCCCTTTCCTTTCCCCTTGTCGGAGGGGTCGTCATCGCCATCATCATCGCCCGGAGAACTGCCACCAGTGGGAACCGAGTTACTCGAGACGAAGTGTACAAGCTCACTCGACTCCTTGAAGGTTGCGGGGCTAAGGCCGTGGACCTGCTTAAGGATCATCTGCTTACAGCGCTCCTGATCCCGGATGGCGTCAAAGCCATTGACGACCATGAAGATGTAGGCTTTCTCCCGGGCTGCACTGAAAATGAAGTTTTTCGCAGACTCGGTGAAGTGGTTCGCAGCAGAGACTACGAAGACAACCACGTCAATCTCCTCCTGTCGTGCGAACACCGCCGTTGTCTTGATGGAGTCGGCGTTTAGGCCCGGAGCGTCGATGAGGGCAATATCCACGACTCCATTGTTCAAGAGCGATTCGTCCACTGCCCGGATGTCCTGAATGTAGACCTTGCACTGTGAATATCGCTCGTTGTCGATGACGATCTTCTCCAGGTCCTTGAGGTCAAACACTACGTATGTGCTCTCGTCGTTCCGGCGGTATTGGGATCCGATGGGAACTGCGTGCACCTCCTCAACCCCGCCGTTCTCCCTGTAATCGAGCACTTCGCAAAAAATGCTAGTGCAGGGTTGTTGATCTTCAGGGAGTACCTTACGTCGGAGCAGAGCATTGCAGAATGTGGACTTTCCTGCATTGAGATCTCCAGTAACGAGGACTTTGCTCGCAGTGTCGTCGATCCTCTCCTTCAGAGCATGCAGGTGGCGGATACTTTGTCGAATTTGGCCATCCAGTATTTTGGCTATAGACTCCTTTTCCAAGGAGTGTACTAGGTCAGTCTGGGTCCGGCCTCCCATGCGTAATTCCAACTTCAGCACTGAGAAGTCCTGGGCCAGTTGCGCTGAAATCAACCTCGGCTCCGGTTTGTTTTCTGTTTTTGCAGCAGCGGAACTACTCTCCGCCATGGAAGCGCCCTCGCCAATGGACGTGCCTGCACGCCTCGGAGGCCTGGGTCGCTCATTGTGGGCGTCGAAATCGGCGAGATTGGACTGAGTATGGGGAAGACCAGGTCGGAAGTCAGGGCGATTGTGAAGAGCGGTGGGAGGCTCAGGTTGAACAGCTGGATAATGAGCTGGCCAATCTTTGTTCTTTTCTTGGAAGCTCCTCAGTATATCAATTGTACCATGGATGGCGCGGCCGAGGGTATTCTTGTTTTGGTTGTAGCGCAGCTGAAGCACATGGCTGCGCTGGCGCTCGAATTCCGTGTTTCCGGTGCCGCCGGGCAGGATGGGTATAGGCACATCCTCGCTGATCTTGTGAGAGCGACTGAAGCTGGCGCTTTCGCCATCCATCAGACTGCCTCCGTAGCCCGAGTCGTCATCCAGCATTGAGACCAGTCGGGCAGCTGATTCAGACGTAGAACCAGAGCCGACAGTCATATATCCAGGTCGTGAAGGTGTGGGAGCGCGGGAGTCATCGGAGGACGCCGGATGACGGCTTGACGAAGCCGGAGCTTCGGACTTTGAGGAACTCTCGCCAGGGTTATCGAAATTCATTGTGCGGCGTTTAGACACGTGTCGGGAGTAGGGCGGAGGGCATATCGTGGTAGGAAGTCGGGGCCGACGAGGGACGCTGATGTGGCTCGGAGTGGTGATGATGGCGTGCAAGTAGAAAGATTCATGAATGATGATGCGCGTAGTGGAGGTGGCGAGCGAGTGCCAAGCAAGAGTTAGGCTAGGGCCAGGGTTCCTGGTTACTGGTTGGGTAGGTAGCTGCATTACCGCAACAGCGCGTCTATGACCACACCTCTTCACAGTCTCGACTGGAGCAGCAGCGTGTCGCCAGCATGAATGTCCGTAAGAAAGTCCACGTCCTTCCCTTGCGGAGTTGCTAACGTGGCCGTAGATCGTAGAATGGGCCTTTGGCAAGCGCATGACGCCGGCCGAGCGCCTGCGCAAGCACCAGCGAGCCCTTGAGAAGACACAGCGCGAGCTCGACCGGGAGCGCGTGAAGCTGGAGAACCAGGAGAAGAAACTGGTGCAGGACATCAAGAAGAGCGCCAAGAATGGACAGATGGGCCCGTTGCGGATACAGGCGAAAGACCTCGTGCGGACAAGAAGGTGTGCCACATGTTGCCTGCATTGTCGCGTGAATGCTGAGTTCCCAAGATATATCCAAAAGTTCTACCAGATGCGCACTCAGCTACAGGCCATCTCTCTGAGAATACAGGTCCGCATTTGACTATCCCGGTATCGCAGAGAAGGTTAACATGGATGCAGACAGTGCGGAGCAATGAGCAGATGATGCAGTCTATGAAGGGCGCTACAGGTTGGTTGCTTTCAGCTCGCCCTCGAGTTTGACTGACGGTAGCCAGCCCTCCTTGGCAGCATGAACCGGCAGATGAACTTGCCTGCATTGCAGCGGATCGCGATGGAGTTCGAGAAAGAAAACGACATCATGGACCAACGGCAAGAGATGATGGACGATGCCATCGACGACGTTACCGGACTGGAGGACGAGGAAGAGGGCGAGGAGGTGGTCAATCAAGTGCTCGATGAGATAGGCATTGACCTTGGTCAACTGGTGAGTCAAACTCGTTCACCGCAGGCTCTCGCACAATGCTAACGGGCGTTGTCGCAGCTGGGCGAGACGCCATCTGGGCTTCAGAAGGATGCCGTGCCTGAGGGCCGGGTAGCCCAAGCAGTTGGCGGCGGGGGCGGCGGCGGGGGCGACGCTGTTGATGATGATCTCCAAGCCCGCTTAGACAGCCTCCGGAGATGAAGAAGGGCGTCAACTAGATCATTTGATCGTCTTCGGCGTTGGGGAGTCTGCGTGGAAGTTTGCACTCAGTCAACTTCGGCCTCCTGGGTGGCTGATATAGTACTTCCGTTGCGCATTAGCGATGAACGATACTTGCGAGCAAGATGGTGTGTTCGAAGTAGGCGTTGATTGAGTTTTGGGGGGTTGAATGGAGTCCCTTCCCTTGGATAACTTTTGGTTTATGCAGACTTTACGGTTTTGCACTTGTTTGGGGATGGGAAGCTTCCTAAGATTTACGCCCGATGCCACCCCTCAATTCGAGTAATGAGTACTCCACGGTTGCGTTTGCAGTCGTCTCAATTCGAGGAGGCATACATAGCCTCTGCGGCTTTTAAAAGGGTTTCGCGTCAAATCCCTTACGGCCGGTTACTTCTCCTACAAGCGTCGTTTGCAGCTTGCTGTCTTCACTCTGGCCTGCGAGGCGCACGTGGTGACACAACAAGGCTGGGCAACACAGCCCTGGCCAGCACCAGCGGTCCCCGCACTCGAAGAGCTCTACACCAAAGGAACTCCTCCTCTTCACTCCCCGAATTGCCATCATTCTTCTCCTTGTCCTAGACACGACCCCCAATCCGCATATTGTTTGATTCAAACCCTCCTATTGCCCTCGTGTGCACTCTGACCTCGCTCCACCGACGTCGCCGCGCGCCCTCTCGACGTCATTAGCCAGCGCTTGTCCCAGCACAAGCGCCCGCTCGCATCTCTCTCGTCCATCGCGCCCACTACTTGGTCGTCTCCCCACACTGTTCAACCGAGACAGCGTTCTTTACGCACCCGGCGTCCATACCCCATCACCGATACGCCTTGAAGGAGCGAGCCGTCATAGTGCTCCTTGCGCGTCCCCTGCCCCTCAGCCCCGCCCCGGCTCTTGACACCGTCGTCGCCTCGAAGCGCTCCCCACCAGCGCAACACATCGACGGTGAGTGCCCACATAGCGCCAATCTACCCTGAAAATGCATTTTCGTCTGGCGTAAGAGCTCAGAACCGTTCCAAGGTGCCGCTTAGCTATCGCGATGAGGCCGCAAGAGCAAAGTGCGCAACTGGAACGACTCGGGGGCGCAGTTTACCTCGTGCGAGTCGTATATGTATCCGACGCTGACCATGTCGACTAGTCTTCATCACTCGCGAACCTGCGACGCATACAGTCCCTGATTCTCGCATCTCACCGCAGACCGTGCGAAACCGTCAACCTGGCAGGAAACAAGCGTAGGAGCTTCTCCAACCAAGGAGGCCTGCTGAACAGGATGTTTGGCTCTGGAAAAGAGGACGAGCCAGCACAGATAGATGACGCGCCCAACAACGTTCCAAAGGCCGCAGCTGCTGGCGACGATGCTGCGGTGCCGCGCGAGCGACGCTCCGGAAGCACGTCGACCCCTTCGGACCGCAAAAGCAGTGACGCTAGCACCGGCAGTACCAACACGAACAAGAGGAGAAGCAGCGGGGTGGGCCGTGCTGCGAGGGATATGTTCTCTAGTGCAAAACAGTCTCTGCATATCCACGGGTCTGGACCGACTTCTGGAACTGCCAATGTGGACAAGTCGGCTCCGTCGCCCATACAGAAACTCTCAAAAGTCGACCCAGCTTTGAATGTTCAGCAAGGAGCGCATAACAATTCTGCCGGAGACTCTCATCCTGGGCCCAGGTCAACATTCCGGGTGGGCGTCACAGAAGACAAGAACAAAAAATGTCGACGGACCATGGAGGATACCCATGCGTATCTGTACAACTTCCTCAGTACGCCCGCGCCGTCTCTGGGTAACGACAAGGGCAGAACTTCTACCAGCGACGCCAGTGTGGACCCGGCAGATTCGGTGGCCCAACAGGTGATAGAAACGGATAATGGCTACTTTGCAATCTTTGATGGTCATGCTGGCACCTTTGCAGCGGACTGGTGTGGAAAGAAAGTGCATATACTTCTAGAGGAAGCTATTCGCAACAACCCGAATACCCCTATCCCCGAGCTGTTAGACCAGACCTTCACCAACGTTGATGCGCAACTGGAGAAGCTCCCATTGAAGAATAGCGGTTGCACAGCAGTCATCGCAGTTCTCAGGTGGGAAGACCGGGTCCCGAACCCGCAATCGTCTACAGGTTCTGCGCTCTTCGCCCCAGCCGCTGCAGCGGCAGCTAAAAACGCATCGGACTCAACAGAGAAAGGCGCAGATGGAGGCGAGACAGGACCACTCTCAAAAGACCCCAATACGGATGCTCATCAGGTGGTCGAGGCCAAGCTGCGCAACGAAGCTAGCCGTCAGCGGGTCCTGTACACAGCGAACGTCGGCGATGCGCGCATTGTGTTGTGCCGGAATGGTCGTGCACTCCGCTTATCCTATGACCACAAAGGCAGCGACGAGAGCGAGGGGCGCAGGGTTGCAAACGCTGGCGGACTGATTCTCAACAATCGCGTGAATGGCGTCCTAGCTGTAACACGTGCTCTGGGAGACGCGTACATGAAGGATCTGGTCACAGGCCACCCGTATACCACAGAAACAGTGATTCAGCCAGACCAGGATGAGTTTCTTATCCTTGCATGCGACGGTGTAAGTAAATGTTCCTAATTAAAGGGGCAATGCTAATGGACCCCCCACAGCTTTGGGATGTGTGCTCGGATCAGGAGGCTGTTGAACTGGTTCGCAACATCCAGGATCCCCAAGAAGCATCAAGAAAGCTGGTCGACCACGCCTTGTCTCGCTTCTCGACTGACAACCTGTCATGCATGGTGGTTCGCTTCGATAACAAGGCGTTGAAGGCACGCAAACAGGAGAGTTCCATCGGAGTGGACGGAGACCAGCCAAGCCAGAAGGGTGTCAGTGAAGCCGAAGCTATCGTGTCGCAAGCACGGAAAACGATGGGCGAACCCGAGCAATCCGTCGAGACTGCCGCAGCAGTCATCATGGAAGAGGAGGAAGCAGAGACTGGTGCTGAACCTGGCCCCGAGCTGAATGCCGATGCGTTGAAAGCAGCTCAGACGAATGCGTAAGCATTACACTGAGCTGGCGTGACCTGTTGGATTCGTTATGCGTGGCTAGGTGGGGGGCGTGCTTTTGTACAGAGGTTGACTGTCTCTTCGAGCGAGTCCTATTTCTGAAGAGTAGGTTCCTGTTGCATGTGAACTGTACCAGCTGAAGCCGGGCGTTTTGTGGTTCTTAATGAAGCATATCTGATTATCCCAACTGCTCTTGACTTGGCGAATGTCGGTGATAAATGTGGCTTGCGCGACAGTGACCCACTAACCCCACCAACCCCTGTCGGAGCGATGACGACGGCGGGGTTCAATGTTGCTCTGTGTGGGTCTCACCTGCCCTGCAACCGTCCAACCGCCGGTAAACAAGCTAGAGCTCCGCCTGCATCTCAGCTTCAGCTTCGAGACTTGACCACATCTTTCTCCCAGAGTTTGCATCTGCGCTATGGCTTACAACCGCCGTGACGACGACCTTGCCTATGGCAAATATCACCGCCAAGGTGGCCAGGAGAGCGGAGAAGGCGAGAGGGGCTTTATCGGCGACGTAGGAAAGATGTTCTTCGGTGGAGGAAAGAAGCAAGAAGGGGAACAGGTGCGCTGAAGTTGCATCGTATTGTCACTTCTCCCATCTCACCGAATCGTAGAGTCAGTCATCTTCGTCGCCTTTTGGCTTCGACAAGCTGCATAAAGTCGTGCACGGCATTGGCAGTGAGATCAAGGATCGAGTCTCTGGAAAAAACGATGTACCTCAAACACAAGGCCAGCAAGGTAGCTCTTCAGGCCAACAGCAACCAGCACCGGGCCAGGAGTATCATTCACAGCATCGCTTCCTCAGCTTTGCCCCTGAACGTCATGGAAACGACATCAAGTGGTACGTTGATGGGTATGTGCAACACCAAATGCAACCTTGAAAATTGGACTCACATGTATCCAGATGCTCCTACTTCTGGGCGCTCAGCGTTGCCCTCGAGCGAGCACGCGAGTCTATATGGATTCTGGATTGGTGGCTGTCACCTGAGCTCTACCTTCGCCGACCTCCTGCCAAATTCCAACAGTACCGGCTCGACCGCATGTTAGAGGCAGCTGCAAAACGAGGTGTCAATATCAATATCATTGTCTACAAGGAAGTCACCCAGGCACTAACACGTAAGTTATTGAACCCGACTCTGCCTGAATACCTGCACTCTCTCCTCCCCTCCCGCACCGACTCGGTCACAAGCGCTCTCGTTGGAGCAGGACTTCATGTTATTTTCAAATCACTTGAAGAAGTTGAGGAAGCGAATCCGCTGATTGCTAGCCCCATACCAGTGTCATCATCCCATACCAAACATCACTTGGAGAAGCTGCACCCCAATATCCATGTATTCCGGCATCCGGATCACCTTCCAGATGCCAAAGTTCTGCAATCAACCTTCTTGAGTTCTTGGTCGAACATGTCGTTTACCGCCGCAAACCTCGCACAAATGCCTCTGGATAGTCTCAAGACCATCTATGGCGCTCATGACGGAACTGTGCTGTACTGGGCACATCATGAAAAGCTTTGTCTCATTGATGGGGACGTTGCCTTCATGGGCGGTTTGGACGCCTGCTATGGGAGATGGTGAGCTATAAACGTCGCGGGCCGCTAGGAACACATCTAATAGTCACCATAGGGATACGAACTCACATCCCATATCTGACGCTCATCCCGGAGACCTTGATCAGATAATCTTTCCAGGTCAAGACTACAACAACGCGCGAATCATGGGTAAGTTTCATATCTGGTGGATCTTATACCCCTCGTCCCCCGATGCCTAGACAGTTCCAGTGTCCCATCATAACCTCATTTTGGGGAAGCTGGGACGAATATTACCCCCGATAAACACTTCGTCGATAGGTATACTAACAGGTCCAGACTTCCAAGATGTGCCGAACTGGGAAAACAACAAGCTCGACAGGACCCAAAGTTCTCGCATGGGCTGGACTGATGTATCCGTATCTCTCGTTGGCCCCGTGGTGCAAGATTTGCGCACCCATTTCGCCCAGCGATGGAACTTCATCTATGATGAGAAGTACAGCAAGAAGGCAAGCCATTACACTAGGCTCTCAGCTACGCGAAGCGGAGCTCAAGAGGGCGGTCATTATCCGCCTCCACCGACACAACAACGCGGATACGACGATTACGAGGAGAGGGATCGAGGATTCGGTGGCCATGACGAATCGGGCGAGCGAGGCATGTTCGGTAGAAGTCCACGGGGTCGGGAAGGCGGCTTCCGGCAAACGCTTGTTTCCCGGGTCAGCGAAGGGATCCATCACATGGAATCTAGATACGACGGTACCCCAGGAGGTCATGGTCAATATCAGTCTCACTCTGAGCATAGCTCACAGAGGGGTGGCACAGACTGCCAAATCGCTCGCAGTGTATCCAAATGGAGTCACAATGGGCCCACCGAGGTAGGCACCCTTCAAAGTGCTTTGCGCTGCTTGTCTTACTGAACGATCACTGATGGCCAACAGCACTCCATACAAAATGCATATTGCGAGATCATTCGGAACAGCAAGCATTTCATCTACATTGAAAATCAGTTCTTTATCACGGCGACTGGGTAGGTTCACTGTCAGTGTTATTGACTTTGCTAACTTTTGCAGGGATCAACAGAAACCAGTGAAAAATCAAATCGGCGCTGCCATTGTCGAGCGCATCGTTCGAGCTGCCCGTAACGGAGAGAAATACAAGATGATCGTGATGATGCCCGCAGTGCCTGCTTTCGCCGGCGATCTCCAGAGCGACGATGCACTGGGGACGCGGGCCATCATGGAGTTCCAATACGAGTCGATCAACCGCGGCGGTCACTCCATCTACGAGAAGATCGCCCAAGCGGGTGTCGACCCTACGGATTACATCCGCTTCTATAATTTGAGGAGTTACGATCGTATCAACGTCAGCGGTGCAATGTAGGCTGCCCGGAGGTTTATACTTATACGTGGCTAACATATCACTAGGCGTGCAGCGGAGCAGCAAAGCGGTGTCTCGTATCAGCAAGCTAGTAACGAGCGAGATGCTGCTTACGAGACGCGCCAGGGAGGTTATAACGCATACCGTCCTCCACCTACGGCCGGATACGGTGTGTACGAGATGGATGGGGGCAGTGGTGGCCGCAATGACGGTGGTTACGGCGGTGGATACGGTGGCAAGCCCATGGCTCATGAGCAATACCAACAAGGCGCTTCCCAGATTGGCGGACGCTCAGGCCTGGGTAGCGGGCGCTGGGACTCTGTGAGCGAATGCTACATGCTGGGAGGCGAAGACATTCGCAACGTCCCCTGGGAAGGCGGTGCCATGAACGAAATCGACGCGTTCGTGAGCGAGGAGCTGTATATCCACAGCAAGGTAAGTACTCCTGGTCCTTTGTATCTTCACCTTACTAACAGCCTCAGCTCCTCATCGCCGATGACCAGATCGTCATCTGCGGCTCGGCAAACCTGAACGACCGCAGCCAACTCGGCGACCATGACTCTGAAATCGTCATCATCGTGCAAGATCCCAACCCCATCGAGTCCACCATGAACGGCCGCCCATGGCGCGCCTCCCGCTTCGCCACGTCGCTCCGCCGCCAAATCTTCCGCAAGCACCTCGGCCTGCTGAAGCACCAACTCCCCGACCACCCCGACGCAAACTGGGAACCCGTCGGCGTCCCCAACGTGTACGACTGGGGCAGTCGCGAGGACCTCGCCGTCGCAGACCCTCTCTCCGACGAGTTCTTGAACCACTGGAACTGGCGGGCTCGAATCAACACCGAGTCTTTCGAGAAAGTATTCCATCCTGTGCCGACCGACCACGTGACAAATTGGAAGGAGTACCAGGAGTACTACTCGCGATTCTTTAACCAGCAGAAGAAGGATAATGATCCGAATATGGCGCCTAGCAAGTATAAATGGGGACATGTTGTCGCGGAGAACTTTGCACCCGGGCAGGAGGGTGTGAGACAGGTTAAGGAGGAGTTGAGTAAGATCCGGGGGACGCTTGTGGAGATGCCGTTGTTGTTTTTGAAGGGGGAGGATATTGCGCAGGAGGGGGTTGGGTTGAATGCTTTTACGGAGGAGTTGTATACGTGAGCAGGGACTCAAGTTTGGGTGAAGTATATCGGGGTAGTCACAGAGTTGGTGCAAAATACAATTTTCATATTCGGTTAGGTCCATCTCCATGTGCAGTCTTCTTCCACCCAATCCATGCTATTCTATAAGTCTATTCTATCAAATCTATACCCTTGACACCACAAACTCCAATTCAAACCGCAGCAAACCCAGACTAAAAACATGTACGTATTCCCGAATTCGAATCAAAAACCACCGGCGCTATGCAACTCTTCACTGATGACCTTTGCCTCCTCCGAACAATCAAAAATTGTATCCTCCAGCCTCAAGCTCGTCCTCCAGCAGCCCAGATAGATCATGCGAGCGTCCCTCATCGCGGAACAGCATCGCAAACTCTTCCTCGGTCGGGGATAGGAAGGGGGAAGTGGCCGTGGGGTTGGAATGCTGCTCTTGTTGCTGTTCCTGCTCTTTCGCGTCAATGGTGGTGGATGGGCTGAGGTACGTTAGTCCTGATACATACGCCTCGAGCAAGGAAGCGAACTCACCTCCCCGCGCCCCCCTCACCCGATCCAGCCTCGTCTCCCTGCACGCTCATATCCACCTGCCCGCTCGGCTCCGTTGTGTTCGTACACAAGGCCGAGCGGATCATCGAACAGCCCTTCAACCCCATCCCTTTTCCGCCTTCTCCCTCGGGTGTTTCGCCCTGGAGCATGAAATGCGTTTCTAAGCGTTCGACGAGTTTCAACATGTCGTTATCGCCCATTGCATCCGCACCTTCCGGGTTCTCAGCACGCGTAGCGCCGGCTTGGACATCGGGTACTGGGGCAGACAAGACAGCCATGGCACCGATCTCAATAACCCTTGCGCTGGAGCTCAGTTGCGCTGTATGCGGCATATGCGCCAGCGGCAAGAGACTCGATGTAGCAGGCGCACCCGTGAGTTGGATGTTCATCTCGCCTCCGGTATGCGTGTGCGGGATGTGCGTAGACATTGGAGATATAGTATCGTCGTCCATTCCGTACTGCAACATCACCGCGTTTGGCGTCCCAGTCCCATCGTCACTTGGAACATGAGGTACATGCAAGCGTCCCGCATGCCGAAACCAGCCCTGTTGTGATTCGCAACGCGAGTCTTCATCTTCAGCGGTTTTCGGAGTCCCGATGTTGGTCCATTCGCGGGTGAATGTGGGAATTGCGCCTAGGAGGGCAGCCATATCCGGGTCGTGTGTTCCATTCACAATGTCAATGTCTCCATGGTCTTGGAATACGGGTGCGCTGGTAGGAGTGCGTTTTCGCTTCCCGGCTTTACCATGAGGGGAACTGAGAAGTCTCCCGGCTGGTGAGGCGCGAAGGTAGGGTTTGTTGCGTGAGGAGGTGCGTTTGTATTTTTGAGTTGAGGTGCTAGAGGCGGTGCGGCGGAGGGGTTGGCGGTAAGTGGGCTGAGGTTGAGGTTGAGGGTGTTGTTGTAGGTTCTGGTGCTGCGTGTGTAGGTGGTGTTGCTGTTGCTGTTGGAAAAGGAGGTGCGTGCGGGCGGCCGCGATACGGTCTGCATCGCCTTGACTTAGGGAGCGACGATGTGAAGGCTGGTGGACGCGTGAGAAAGACCCGTGGTGGAGATGAAATGGAGAAATGTGGAGGGAGTTGTGGGTTGCGGAGCGTAGGAGGCCGGGACGTTGGTTCGGAGTGCCAGGGTGTAGGAGGCGTGCGTTCACGGCGGAGAAGTCGAGTTGGGGCTCATAGGAGTCGAATGCCGGCTGGAGATGTTGTCCCTGGAATTGGACATGATATGCCAGTGGAGTATCCGGAGCAGGTGTCGAGGGGTACGTCGATGGTGTTTGTGATCCCCTGAGAAGAGGGGTGTTGGGAAAGTCGGGCGTTTGGACGGCGCTGGTATTGGTGCTGTAGGGAGTGCCTGTCGCCGTGAGGGAAGTATCTAGCTGACAGTGTTCGAACCCGTTGGTCTGGTTCGCAATCGCTTCTGAAGACCCATACCCAGTGGCCGGGTAACCTTGGAACAACGAGATGTCGCCGGGCTGCTCCTGTCCATAGAATGGCGACCCCTGATCGTGAACAAGATCCGAGAAATGAACATTGTGAGCGTCTTCATCGTACGATGCCGTCTTGGACTGAGACATCATCTTTCGCAACCCAGCTGCGCGTGTGACGGAGTGACTTTGAAGCCTGGCAAGAACCCAGGATGAGGATTGTTACACAGGGGGAAGAAGGCAGAGCGAGCCGGTCTCCGAGATGAAATAGTCAATCTCCGTTCTCTCGGCGGTCAAGGCTGAGACACTTCGCTCATAAACAGGCCTGGTTCGCTGGCAGTGGCGTTGATGCCTGGTCCAAGCTGCAAGAGGGACACACAAACTGTTCCTGAGAGGCCGCATACAAATCGACGTGGTCGGCTCCGGAGCAGTGGAGCAAGCGAGAGAGTGCGGTAGAGTGCAGCGCATGTGACTTGTGTTCCCGGTTTCCTAGGAGTTCGTAGCGACTTCTATTCGCAGAGGGGATCAAGCTGAGTTGAGAGGATAGCGAGACACTGCGTGAGGGCTTGCAGAGTTAACGAGACTGACGCACTTGATAGCATACCCTCACAGATCGCACTGCAGCGGCCTTGCGAACGTTTTTCGAACTCCGGAAAGATCCCAGGACGCCGTTTCCCTTGATCCCAAATACGCCATGCCTTTGTGACATCCATGGGATCCTGTAGCATACATATTAGTACAAATTGCCACCACCAGACTTCCTCGCCAGCTCTCTACTCTTTCTTCGAGCCACCACTTTCCTCCTCCTTCTTCTCCCCTTTCTTCCCACCCCAATTCCACACCTCCCAGATCTGATCCAAAATAACGCCCTGATACCCCCTCCCCTCCTCCAACGCCTTCCTCTCCGCCGCCAGCCTCCTCTCCTGCCACCCCTCCTCCTCATCCCCCATCCACAGTTTCTGCAAGAAACTTCTCTTCTTCTCCGTCTCCCTCCCCTCCCTTTGCGCTTGTCTCGTTTTCTCCATATCCGCCTCTAACTTCCGCCGCCGGGCTTCTCGCGCTGATTCAGTGGGTAACGCGTATCGCTCGGATACCCGCGCATGGTTGTAGAGATGCACGGCCGAGCCCGTGAAACCGAGTGTGAGGCCGAAGGTGTAGAGGTCGAGTTTGCGGGGCGGGAGGGCGATGAGGATGGGGCAGACGATGAGGCCGCCGATGGCGAGGTTGCGTTTTAGGTTCACGGTTTTTTGGTATTGTTCGAGGGCGAGGCGTTGCTCGGGGGTCAAGGGGGGTTGTGGAGTCACCATATTGTACTGTGAATGGGGAAAGGTGGTTGGAGGGTTTTTTGTTAAGGTATAGAGGATAGAGGTCAGTTCATTGGTGGCACGGAAGGCGCGTTCAAGTTTTGGCGGGGCCGGCTAGAGCTGCCCTAGCGCGGTACGTACTGGGGTCACGCAAATGTAGGGAAAGTCATGCAGTAAAGCAGCGTCGTTAGAGATGAGTGTATATCGAAGGTAACATCATGAGTGCAGAAACAATCATCTCCAGGCTTTTCGCTATATGAACTACTCTTGGGGTCTGCGCGCTGGTGTTGTTTGCCTTGACATGGAAACGGCGCCAATAATGATGAGTGCAAAATATATTATGAATGAGTAAGAACAATGCCTCGTCCTTCAGCATACCGTCTAATTCGGTAAAAATGATCCGGGTGTCCTCTCTTCGCAATTCTAAGTTAATCCAGTGCCCTATCCAAGGCGGGCGAACAAACCCAATACAGCCTCTCCACGGCGCTTCGCACTCGCGCCTTGGGGTGCATATAGTGCGGGTAATCCAAGTCATCCGCGATGGAGAGAGGACATGTTTGTAGTAGAGTAATAGGTGGACCAGTTGACAGGTTCTCTTCAGGGTGAAAAGAACCTTGTCGTTTTTCGCAAGTCGGGCTTTGCGGGCGTCGGCCGTGATCGTGGTGACTCAAATCTTATGATCTTAAACAACCTCGTCAATCTCGTCTAGACTCAAAGATCTTGTGCTCTTGATCCCCTTGAAGGCCCAAGATTGTGTGCTTTCAGGTTCCTTCAAACCCAAAAATTGGGAGATCTCAATTTCCTCGTCTCCAAACAATGTATGCTCTCAATTTCCTTCCCATCCAAAGAAGGCGTCGTCAAACTCTGTGCTCTCCGGTGGTTCATAGTCCATGTCAAAGAGGGCGTTGAATTCGTCGGTAGCCATAGCATTAGCGTCTTGCGTGGTGTCCGCAGGTGTTGAGGTTTGATTGGGCTTAAGGTCCTGCGGGTTCGAATTAGGGGGTAGGTCTGGGAGATCTGGCATTGGAAAGTCCAGGCCAAGTGGTTTGGAATCAAGTGGTTTGGGATCCGCCTGCTCCGTCCTGGTCTCGGGTTCGGCTTTGGCGAAGTCCTCGAGTCCTCGGAGGAGTTGGTTTTGCTCGTCTGGGAAATGCATGTTCTCTTCAGCGTTGGCATCCTCTTTCGACGCCTCTTTAGTTTCAGTCGCAGTGTCTCCGAAGCTATCTCCGAACATAGCGTCGAAGTCGAAATCTGTGTCCTGTGCTGTGTTTGCTGAGGAGTCATCGGCGGGAGGCCCTGCTGCTTCTGTCGACACTGGCGGCGGTTGTTGATCGGCCGACTGCGCATTTGGTTCGTCCACTCCAGACATAGACACATCCTCCATCTTTACTGCATCTTCTGTTTTCACCTCTGCCTTGGCTTGAGTGCCCATCTCCCTTGGGTGCGGTTGCACATCTAGTTTGGCCGACGATGCAGCAGCAGCTAAGCGTTCCCGTTCCGCCGCCTCTGCCTCTTCCCGCTTCTTGCGGGCCGCTTGCTGCAATGCGAGGTCCCGGCGGATCACAGCCTGTGCCTGCCGAACCTCGTTCTCGAGCTCGTCGAGGGATTTGTGAAAGTGATCTGCAGCGGGCGGAATTGTTTCTTTGATCTTCGCTTTTTGGCGACCAGTCCCACCGCCAGCTTTCTGTTCCCGCAGGTATTGACCAACCTGTATTAACTGTGGGGGTTGTTGGCGCATTGGACTGGCAGCATGCAGTATAGAGGACTAGGGTGTTTACCTACAAAGAGGTTGAACATTGCCTGCAAGTTGTCGAGGGCCTTGGTTGGACCCGGAACCGACGCAGAGACTTGTTGTTGCTGCTGGCGTTGGCCAGCTTGCTGCTGAGTGGAGCTCATAATGGCTGCTGCGGGGGGTTTGTCGTTGTAGTCCACCCGCACAAAGCGGTGATGGAGTAGTGTAAAAACGTGATGTAGTAGTATAGCGCTGCTTCTAGTGTAGTATAGGCCTGGGCTCATGCCGCATGTGGAGCTGGCGAGGCGCTCCAAGAACTTGCCCTGCAGGTGGGGGCTAAAAGGCGAGGGCGGCTCACTAAGCGGCTAGAGAGGGTTAGAGCCGCTAGCCGGTGAATGCGGTGAATGTACGTTCAAAACTCGCCATTAGTCAGAACTCAGCGCCTCCCAGCACTCGCTACGGCCAGCCGCGTGGCGTTCACCCACATTCACCACTCGTTTCAAATATTGTTTACTCGACTTTTAAGCATATAGAGATAACCTTGGAAGCAGCGCAACATATAATAAATCTAGTTTCTTGCAGCGGTCGTACAGTCAATGATACGGGAGGAGCGGTAACATTACGGTATCAACGGCCCGCCGCTCATTGGCTCAGCGCTGCGGGCCGTGATTGCAACCACCTCTCCCAAACCTCTCCCTCCCTCTCACACCCCCACAGTGGACCTCCCCGACCAGCTTTCCATCGTTGTCTAGGCGTCGGGTTTCGTCCTCCTCCTTGCGCTTCCCTTTTCATTGTTTCTCCTTCTGTTTCCTTGTGCATTCAAGTGCCCACAGTTCTAGGAGCCACATTATCTTCCTTTCTCTTTTGCCGCCTCTGCCACTTTTGGCCTGCCTCATCTGCGATCGCTCCCCTTTTGCATCGACACCGCGCCCGTCGCGGACTGTTACCGTCGCTAGGCTGATAGCTCCTCTGGCGCTCTGGTCCGTCTGCGTCTCCAGCCCGTCTCCGACTCCCCCGTCCTCTTCTACAGCAGCCATGGCTGACTCTGCGACGTCCTCCGCTGCCATGCCTCCTCCTCCCGCATCTGCTGGGCCCCCGGGCTACGATGGCAACCAGGGCAATCCTCAGCAACATATGCCGCCCCCGGCGTTGGCTCCCGTCATCATCCCCCAGAACACGAACCCCATCCCCACCGCCATCAGCTCGCCCATGTCCGCTGGGGTCATGTCCCCCACCGCTGGTGGTGTCTCCTACACCCCTCGACGTGCCGCACCCGAACCCAACAAGAGAGCTCTGTACGTCGGAGGACTGGACCCTCGTGTCACCGAGGATATTCTGCGTCAAATATTCGAAACGTACGGACATGTTCAGAATGTTAAAATCATTCCCGACAAAAATGTCAGTGCTTCGGCGCCACAAGTGAGCGCTCCATACCTTCCTATATATCATCATGTGACAATCATTAATCAAGTGTCAGTTCCAGTCCAAGGGAGCCAACTATGGATTCGTCGAGTACGATGACCCCGGAGCGGCTGAACAGGCCATGATGAAGTTGAACGGGCGCCGCGTCCACAATCTGGTAAAATGGATCAGGTCCGATGTAATTTCAGTCGTTAACACGAGCCAGGAAATACGCGTCAATTGGGCGTACCAGTCCAATAACACGGCCAAGGAGGACACATCCAGCCATTTCCACATCTTCGTAGGCGATCTGTCCAACGAGGTGAACGACGAAGTCTTGCTACAAGCCTTCAGCACCTTTGGTCAAGTTTCTGAGGCACGCGTCATGTGGGATATGAAGACCGGCCGATCGCGCGGTTATGGCTTCGTCGCTTTCCGTGACAGAGCAGATGCTGAGCGAGCTCTGAGCTCCATGGACGGAGAATGGCTAGGTTCTCGAGCCATCCGTTGCAACTGGGCCAACCAAAAGGGCCAGCCTTCCATCTCCCAGCAGCATGCCATGGCTTCGATGGGAATGACGCCTACCACGCCGTTCGGTCACCACCACTTCCCGACCCAAGGGGTGCAGAGTTACGACATGGTTGTGCAGCAGACTCCGCACTGGCAAACGACGTGCTATGTTGGTAATCTTACACCGTACACGTCGCAAGCCGACCTGGTCCCCCTTTTCCAGAACTTCGGTTATGTTACCGAGACCCGTTTCCAGTCCGACCGTGGGTTCGCTTTCATTAAGATGGACACCCACGAAAATGCTGCGATGGCCATTTGCCAACTCAATGGGTACCAGGTCAATGGACGTCCGTTGAAGTGCAGTGTAGGTTTTTTCTTTATCTCTGGATGGCGCCGAGCTGACTCTCTATGCAGTGGGGTAAGGACCGACCTCCAACCGGCCAATTCGAAGGGGGATACTCGCCAGCCGCTGCGGGTCCCAACTCTGCCTACCCTCAAACGCCCAGCCAGTACTTCCCACAGTACGGCGGTCCCGGTGGCCCAATGTCACCCCAAGGTGAGCGGCACAAGAGGAAGCTTCGGTACAGGAGCAACCAGGCTAATTCGCGGCCAGGCCCAAGCCCCGGCGGTCAACCCTTCGCGCAGACCCAAGCTGGCTTTGGTGGGCCTGGGATGGCTCAACCTTACCAGCAGATGCCTGGCAGTGCTGGCGGCTATGGCCGCGGCGGGCCTGCGCAGCAGCAGTGGGGTCAGCCCAACCAGGGTAACTTCCCCCAGAACGGCGGCTTTGGTGTCGGTGGATACCAGGGCTAGACTACGTCTGCTATGCCCCTTCAGTGTTTACTGCGAGCTGTTTTATTTCACATGATTGGCCATTTACGAAGTCGCCCTTGGATACCACTCTCTTCCCTCCTCTCTGCTTACAGTTTACGGAATGACCCCTTCATGTTATGCTCCATGTTTGTGCCCTTGTTCCGATCAAAAGTCTAGCGTGGTTTCGGTGGATGGGAGCATTGGCTGCAGGCGTGGTTACCGGGCTCCCTTTTGTATGTTTCTGCCGTTCCCGCCAGACAGATCTCAGAGTGTGTACCATGTCAGTGCGGTTTTCATCAATGGACTCTCTTTCTACGCTCTTGAAGTACCCTACTCCCTCTATGCTTTTGGCGGGAGCTTTGTTCAGCAACCATGTAGCAGCGGCACTCTCTGTATATTGCCTTGATGTTTGTTTCCAAATTTGCGCCGAATTTGAGCTTCTGCCATGACCATCTCTGAGATTTAGCAATAGAGAGGAATGGCTCGGGATGTCGGGAGTGTGAGATAACTCTGCGCGGCCCCATGGTAGCTAATCTAATGAACGAGGTAAACCAGGATGGACAAGATACGCAAATCATCTTAGAGATTATTTCGGAGGAGGAACAGGTGTAGGACGTCTATGCTTTGTAATACTCAGATGTGGTTCTGTTACGCATCAGATCATGCGAGAAACAATTGCGAACAGTGTATGTAGATGGCCTCACCTTTCAACGCAGATGATTCCTATTTGATGTGGGTTGCCTGCCGCCAAGACTCAATCACGTGGATTTCACTAGTGGCTCTTCGCGCGCGCCGCGTCGCCGTCGCGTACCCACCGAATGTTTATGGCACTCCCAGTCACTTTTCCGCTCTCTTTCCTTCTCATTTCTGCTTTCTTCTCCTGTATGCTATTGGCGCTGTACCGGGTAAGCGCGTCTCTACGGTTGCCCTCCAAGGCGTCGTCTTCCCCTAAACCCTCGATTCGATCACCACCGCGCAAGTACGGGTACCTCGCAACACGCCCACACTCCACAACCATGTTCAAGCAGGCCGTCAAGAACCACAAGAACCCGGCCGCATCGCCTACACCGTCGTCGCAACAGCAATCTCTCATCAATTCGTTCAAATACAATAGCACCCCGGTGGCGAGTTCACGGCCTTTATCGATAGGCTCGGAGAACATAAGGAGGGATCCCAAATCTACAGAACGGCGGCCAACAAGCAGCGGGTATGGAGTGAAAAGAACTTCAAGTGGATTGGCCAAGGCGTTATATGTGGAAGAAGACTTTGATTATCCTGCTTTGGAGTTCTCTCCTGCTGGAAAGGCAAATGCTGCTCGTTCATCTGCGGGAGTGGCAACAAGCGGAACAGCGACGGTGTACATGGACGAGAACAAATTCGAGTTCAACGACAGCGACTTCGACGATGACGACCTCCTTGACATCGAAGACCTTGCTGAGAAGGAGGTCGTTAAATATCCACAGCTCCCGAAAGCCCCTGCCACCCCAGTGCCCCAAACCTCCACTGTCGTGAAGAGTAGCCAACCAGTCCCTTGGTCCTCATCCCCAGCGGAACACTTCGAGCCGGCACCGGTGCCTAAACTGCAACCCACAAAACGTCGCACTCTACCTTGGCTGCAAAACGGAAGTCGTAAGACGACAGCAGATACCGGCCATCATTCTTCAACTGCGCCTCTCCCAAGGGCTGAACCCGTTTGGCCCGGAGAATTTAGGCCCACGAAACGCAGATCAATACAAATCAGCAATACGCCGACTGCGAAGAACACGGAGGATTTGGAGTTTGCGCGGAATCCTTCCGCCAGTGCTGTATCGCGGGCTTCGACGAACACGGACGATTCGAAGTATCCGTGGACTACTACCGCCAGTGCTGTTAAGCAACAACAGAAAAATCACCGAGAAGCTAATAAGGTGGCGAGAGAGGGCACGGACGAGGATGTTCAAAAAGCGATCACAGCGCGCAAAAAGAACCAACCCCATCGTGTTTTCTTGAGCGATGAGCAAAAACACGTCCTCAACCTGGTCACTCAACACAAGAAGAGTGTTTTCTTCACTGGTTCAGCAGGTTTGTGGCGCCCATGTGAGCTGTTCGGTAATCATTACTGACATAGACAGGTACTGGTAAATCGGTGCTTTTGCGAGAGATCATTTCAACGTTGCGTAAGAAGTATATCAAGGAGCCAGACCGAATAGCAGTCACAGCTTCTACGGGCCTGGCAGCATGCAACATCGGTGGTGTCACACTTCACAGCTTTTCCGGAATTGGCCTTGGAAAAGAGCCAGCAGAAGAATTGGTCAAGAAGATCAGGCGAAACGCAAGTGCTCGGCAACGGTGGTTACGCGCAAGAGTCCTCATCATCGACGAGATCTCCATGGTCGATGGGGAACTGTTCGACAAGCTCGAGCAGGTCGCAAGGACTCTACGCAATAACGGAAGACCCTTCGGTGGCATACAGCTTGTCATTACAGGCGACTTCTTCCAATTACCGCCCGTAGCGGAACGTGGCCGCGTAGTGAAATTTGCTTTCGACGCAGGGACCTGGACGACGTCTATCGAGCATACCATTGGCCTGCACCATGTGTTCCGCCAAAAGGACCCTGTTTTCGCGGGCATGCTGAATGAGATGCGTGAGGGACGGTTAACGCCTGAATCAATTGCACGCTTCAAGAGCTTGGACCGCCCATTGCCTTCAAGCGAAATTGAAGCGACTGAGCTATTTCCGACCCGAGCCGAAGTCGAGCGCGCCAATAACATCCGTATGCAGCAATTGCATGGAGACCTCTTCCACTTCGATGCTCGCGACGGCGGCACCATTACCGACAAGACCCAGCGGGACAAGTTGCTTGAGAAGTGTCTGGCTCCTGCAGTTGTATCTTTGAAGAAGGGAGCACAGGTGATGCTCATCAAAAACATGGATGACACCCTCGTCAACGGATCCTTGGGAAAAGTTACCGGATTCATGACCGACCAGATGTTCAACATTTATAAGGAAAATGAGGATGCTTTCCTCGACGGTTCATTACCACCGGAGGCAGATGTCCGGAAGCAGCAGGCAGCGTCACTCCTCGGCCTCAACACACAACAGGTATACCCTGTTGTCCGATTTTCAGTAGCGGACGGAACCACTCGAGATCTCTTATGCAAGCGAGAAGCCTGGAAGTACGAGCTACCAAATGGCGAGGTTCAAGCATCACGAGAACAAATTCCGCTCATCCTCGCCTGGGCAATGTCCATCCACAAAGCTCAGGGCCAGACACTGGAGCGCGTCCGAGTCGACTTGGGCAAGGCTTTTGAGAAGGGTCAGTCGTACGTAGCGCTGTCTCGTGCAACCAACATGGCCGGTTTGCAGGTCCTCCGGTTCGACCCGAGGAAGGTGCAAGCTCATGAGAAGGTTCGGGCGTTCTATAGTTCGCTGTCTCGTGCCGACCATGTTAGCGAGCAGGCGCAGAGTAAGACGATACTTGGGAAGATGCAGATGCAGATGCAGAAGGGCAAGGGTGCTACGGATCATGAGAGGCAGTCTGTTGGTCGGGAGACCAAACGCGCCACGGATTATGAGAGACAGTTTGTCGGTCAGTGAAGACTTCGTTGAGTAGGCATAGAGCCATAGCAGTGGCCGTTTTTTTTTGGTGGTTTTTTCTTATTCTTCCAAGCGTCAGCGGCGTTGTTCGGAATACCAGATGTTTGTGACTGCATAGGGCTGGAAACGGGCAGACATCAATGAGTACGGCGCTGGGGACTCATTCTGGTATAGCCGTTGCATCAATGGAATGTAGAGCTACTCTCGACTCAGACTTCACATTCATATGTATCAGATTCTGTTATACATTATGTCTATATACGTATCTGATGCGTCCCTACTCCAACTTGATCTCACCTCCCTTGAACCCAGACACATGCATAAAGTTCGCCCTCAACGGCGTCACACTCGTCATAAGCTGCGAAACCGCCCACCCATCATTCCCCGGCCCGGCCTTCTTCACCGACTCATGCACATCCGCGAAGTTCGGCGACCACTTGAAGTGCTTATGCTTATATCTGATATGCCCCTGACTGTTCGGCGTATCCGTCCCACTCGCAGACCCATCCGCCTGAGCACCCTCCGCCATCTCCTTCCTCCCTTCTCTCTCCTCGGCCTTCCTCACCTCCACCTCCGCCTCATCCCCGCTCTCGCAGTCATCACTCGACACGTCGATGGCCTGGAAACACGACCCAGACGACCACGTATTCTGCAACATCTCCGTATACACAATCTTCTTCTTCCCGATATCCTGCACCAGCGGCACATTAACAGAATACAGATGCGCGTTCTCATCCCAGTTCTTGTATAAATGCTCAATGAGCTTTACCGAGAGCTCAGACGCTCCCGTGATGATATTGGGATCGTGATTCCGGTCGAAGAAAGCGTACGACAAGGCGATAGATTTCACGCCGCAGACCGCAGCTTCCATAGCCCCTCCAATCGTCCCACTAGACAGACTAAACACCGCCGTACTATTGCGCCCATAATTCGGGCCGCTGACCACGAGATCGATTTTCCCGCGCTCTTCAAAGTAATGATACAATCCTATCTGTACGCAGGATGCAGGCGTCGAGTCGACGAGTATCCATTCTTCGTCCGCGGAGCCAGGGGGTAGAGGGCGCGAGGACGTGGTGCCGGTGTTCGTGAAGTGCCCGTTTTCGATAGAGAGGGGGGACGGCCGGAAGTAGGTTGGGCGCACGGATTTGCCGACGAGATGCGCTTTGCCGATCCAGGAGCGCTGTTTGTGGGGGAGAACGACGGAGACGGTGTGGCCCGCGGTTTGGAGCGTTGTGACGAGGGAGTGGACGTAGGGGGAGGATTGGTGGGAGGGGGGCCCGTCGTCGTTTGTTACCTGGTTTTGTTAGGTGAGGTGTGAGAAATAAGGAGGGTGACACGGACTAGGATGTGCATCTTGGGTACTGGCGTAATGGTTGTAGTGGTTGGGTGTGTTGTTGTGGTTGTTGCGGGAAGTGTGGGGTAGTTGTTGTGCCGAAGTGTGGGGAACGTTGACGACATTAATGGACCTGGGGGAGTCGCAAGTTATCGAATGGAGCTAGAGCGAGACGAGCATTCACAAGACGCAGCGGCTCCCCTGAGCAAAAACAATTAACACAATATAAGGAAGTATCAAGCCGCGACACATCGCTCTTCGACTCGGTGGCTCTTGCGCTCGAGCTTCAATCGCTCTTACCACTCGACCTGCATTGCACGCCCCGCACCCTTGTTCCACACACATTACCGGGTCAGGCACTGAGCCATTGTAGCACAATGGCTAAACATATGCTCAGAGAAATTATATTCCGATGAGACGGAAGTGGCTTACTGCAAATCGCAATACGGTGTATCGGCTCCCCGCTCGCTCTCCGTCGAGTCTTCAACTCCGAGAAGAGCCAGCCATAAGTTCGCGAGTCCCCGTTCTTTCTCTGATCCCTTCCGTCATACAGCCCCTCTTCAGTCCTCTTCTTTTCTAGCCTACGCCTCGGTCCTTCTTCGTTTGTATACGATCCAGAAGTCCCCAGCTCCAGATCCACCCCTATCCGTCTCTTCCACCCAGCTTCCGAACAGTTCCAGTCCCCTTCTCATCCGCATATCCCACCATTTACCCTCTTCCCCGAACCCCTTCAAATCTTCACTCCCAACCCAAAATGACCATTCCCATCCCCACCGCCTCCCTCGAAGGCAAAGTCGCCCTCATAACCGGCGCCGGCCGCGGCATCGGTCGCGGCTGCGCCCTCGAACTCGGCAAGCGCGGATGCAGCGTAATCGTCAACTACGTCTCCTCCAGCGGTCCCGCGAACGAAGTCTGCTCCCTGATCTCCGGCTTCAACAACGGCGCCCGCGCCGTGGCCATACAAGCCGACGTCTCCAAAGTCAGCGAGATCCGGCGTCTATTTTCCGAAGCGAAGGCCGCGTTCGGGAAGATAGATATCGTGATGAGTAATTCCGGGACCGAGAGCTGGGATAAGACCGAGGAGATTACCGAGGAGAAATACGATCATGTGTTCAACTTGAACGCTAGGGCGCAGTTTTTTGTGGCTCAGGAGGCGTATAAGACCATGGAGGAGGGGGGGAGGATTGTGTTGATGAGTAGTATTGCGGCGGGTTTGCTAGGGGTGAGGGATCATGCGTTGTATAATGCTAGTAAGATGGCTGTTATTGGTGAGTCTGATGCTTGATGGGGTGAATGGGGGATGCTGATTGGGATGCAGGTATGATCAAGAGTTTCGCTACGGATTTTGGAAAACGCGGGATTACTGTCAATGGCGTTGCTCCTGGTGGTATCAAGAGTGATATGTTCACCCAGAATGCCTGGCACTATATTCCTGGTGGAACACCCGAATGGCCGGCTGAGAAGATCGAGGAGCTCATGGCGAGCCATTGCCCCCTGGGACGGTGTGCTACTCCTGAAGACGTGGCGAGGGTCGTTGCGTTCTTGGTCAGTGCGGATGGTGGTTGGGTCAATGGTGAGTGGACAGTTTTAAATCGTGTATGCTCCAGGCTAATCGTGTTTAGGCCAGGTTATTACCATCTCTGGAGGCTCCTCGCAGTGATCGGTGTCGTCGGTAGTATATTGAGGAGACTACGATCAAGCCAATGTAGGTTGTAGACTAAGAGGGCTGGTGGGAGTTCTGTCAGAGTCATCCGAGATGGGAGAAATGACATTGAATCGAATCGTAAACCCATCCGCATGTTCGTTGAATTCATGATGGTGCCTCCACAACATATCAGCCCCCGATCCCAGCCATCTGCTGATGGCTGTATCAAAGTCGACCTCCACGCATGCTCGGCCACTGTGCTTCTTCCCACGTGCAGACTTTCGCCTGCGCTGTTACCTCCTATCCTACCAGTGATAAACCACACCCGAATCACTGTGAAGTCCCGCCGGTCAAAACCGGCAGTCCGAGGGCTCATTATACTAATATGTATCCGCCAAACAACAATCCTCATCCCAGCCTGTACCCTCTAAGCTACTTCCCTCAACCTCTTTCCAGCCCCTCCAAAAATCTAACAACCCTCCCAACAAGATCCAACACGATCCACTCCTCCTGCCCATTCAGATTATGTTCCGCCCCTTTCACAATCCCTCCATTCACCCTATCCACGTCACCCCCGCCTTGTTCTGTCCCCTCCGTCCACATACGAACGAGGGCACTCCTGTCCACTGACTCTGGGACATACGGATCCTTCTCCCCCAGCAAAAACGCAACCCTCTTCGCCCTCCTCCCCAACCTCCCAAAAACCGCTTCCACCTCCCTCCTATCCGTATCCGACGAAAAGTAATCATCGTCCGCACCCGGATATAGCAGACTCCAAGTCCTGTATGCCGTAATCGGGGGATCGGTTTCGGAAATCATGATATGGTTTTCCCTTGCCATACAATCATCCCCCTTCCCCGCTTCCACCGCTTCCTTCGCACGCTTAACCGTGTCGTGGAGAACGTCCGCCCGGCCCTCGCGTTTCGCCTGGTCGAGAAATGCTTCGCGGTCGCTAACACCGCCTTGCAGAATTACTCCATCTATATCCACATCCTCATAATCAGCACTCCTTGATTCCGCGTCCTTCCACTCCGAAATTCGACTCAAAGGTCCAACAATCAAGCTCATAATCCCCTGACACCCCGTCGAATGTCCCATAACCACAATCTTCCCTCCCTCTTGCTCTTGTAATCCCCTAAAATACCCTACACACCTCCTCAACTCCTCCCCATCCCTCGCAATCCTCCCCGTCCGCCATCCTTCATATGAACTTGATATCATAACCTCCACCACACGCCAGTTTTCTGGTACATGTTTTGCGATGACCGAAGGATAGTGGACAGTCAATAACCCATCGCTTAAACCGCCGAGGAAAAGGAGTGTGTGTTTTGCGCGTGCGGAGCGCGGGGTGCGTGGAGAGTGTTCGAAGGCGGTGAGTTTCGGGGTGTAGGGGTGGAGGATGCCGGGGGTGGGTTGGGGTGTGGCTTCGGACATTGTTTTGGTGCGATTGAGAGTGGGAAGGTCGGAGAGGAGGTGGAAAGAGGTGGGCTTGTTGAGTGTGTTTATTGTTGTTTGGAGGTTTGGGACTTTTTTTGGCGGGATGTGACGACACCCAGTCTGATGTGGGGGTGTGGGGGTGGACCCCGAGTCGGAGATTTAAGCCAAAAATAGATTAAATTGTAGATCACTCTGATCCCGTCAGATTGTATGAGAAAAGACGATTTGAATGAATTCACACGGGTAACAGTATCGTGTATATAGACATGTATAATGCGGCCCAGGGCAAGCATTTCATCGAAAGTGCGCATTAAATCTAATCATGAGGGACCATAACCCCATATGTCCAGACGAGTGCCCTAACCTCATACTCCACTATAACGCCGACGCAATGCAGACTTTTCCCGCCCACGGCATCCCTAAGCCCGCAGACCGTTGCTCTCACTCTCCGAAAGCTTCACCTGCACGACCCAGCTATCCCCAAACCTGATCCCCTTCCCACCTCCTATACCCGCGTTCCTCCACGGCCGGTTGATCCCAATGTCGACCACCCAGATCAGCCACTCCGGATCTCTGCCCGACCCTCGTTGCAGCGCTTTCAGCAACCCGCTGCGCGGTGCTCCCAGACAAACAATGTACTTCGCCCGCACCTCCAGCGGTTCGCCTTCCAAGATAGCGACTTCGCCCGTAGAGCCGCCGACGCCCGACGGTGTTTCCACAGCAAGCACGTTGGCGCGGGACTTGTTTGCCCAGCCGACGATGCTGAGCACATTGCGTCGGTCTTCGTCTGCCAGCGCATCGAACTCCTTGTGGCGACCCAACAGCGCGTCGATGATCAACTCCGGAGGAGCTTGCAGCCTCTTCAAAGCATCCTCGGTGCTCTGCCATGCCTTTACGGAACCGCCCAGCTTGACGTAAAGGTCTACCTGCCGCCTAATGTCTCGGTCCCAGTCTGCAGTGCGCTCGAAGCCGAGCAGCGCAACCATGACCTTGAGTCCTCTTTCTCGTAGATGGCGTGCTGCAGCAATTGCTCTTGCGCCTGCGCGATGGTTTCCAGCGAGTACCACAACGACGGGTCGGCTGTTGTGACTTTCTCGAGTCAGACGGCGATCGCCTGGGGCAAGGGCTGTGAGTGCAACTTCGACGATTCCTCTTGCTGCATTCTCGGCCATGATGTCTTCTGACAGACCATAATCGACCTCAGCGCTCTCTTCCACCGCCAGCATACCTCCGGGGGTGATAGTGTGGCATTTGCGGTTGGTTGAAACTAACCGAAGGCATTGCTGTGGTAAACTGTCGACCATGGGAGATGCAGGTGGGGAAGTTAGACGGCCTAGCATGGGGCTTCCGGTGGCGTGAGAAGAGGACGCATAAGGGCCTCGTTTCTGAGAGCGTGTGGCGCGGGAAGTGAGACTAGGAGGGCCGCCAGAGTGTGCTTGATGTTCGCCATCCATGTGGAGCCCACTGCCTTGACGAAGTGGTATCCGTTTGTGGGAGGCGCGGGATAACGCTCTCCGCGAATTGCGGCCGCTGTCCAGATCGGAGAGCTCTCCTTCATCGGTGGTAGAGGGGGATGAGAGTACATTCTCGGTAGGGTGAAGGTTCTTGCCACCGTGGGTGCCAGGCCGGGCGAGGCGGTTGAAGCTGACGAGGCGGTCTTCGTCGGCGGTTGTGTCTTCATTCCGGATCTCCTCGAATACACGGCGCTTGTCGAACTTTGAGAGGTTTCCCATGAAGTCAAATTCCGGCAGCTCTTGTATATCGGTTGCATCTTCCGTTGCCCAGCCATTTGTTGCGTCTAACGCTCTCTGCCGCCGCGTCTTTCTATTCGACGCAGTCACGGCCTTCAAGCCGACACTCCCTGCTATAACCCCAGGGGTTTTGGTCGCTGGCTGTCCGGCGTCTTGGAGCAGCGGCGTCTTTCTCCAGCCGTTATCCTTCCTAGTCAAGGTTAGGTTGGAACTTGCTACACTGATTGGTACATACCCTTTGCGAGGAGTGTCCATGGAGACGTTGATTTCCGCTGCTGTCCGCCTCTCTTGCGCGGCCAATTCTTTCTTCCGAGCTTTGCCGCCACGTCTTGTGCGCTTGAAACCATCCTCGGCTTTGACAGCATTTCCAATATCGTCCATGGGTCTGCCATTGCGTGTCTTGGTTATGCTCACCCTTCGCACGGTGGGGGCGGCCGGGGGTATGGCTTCGTCAGTCTCCAGCTCAGTTCCTTCTGCAATAATCAGAGAGGAGAACGGTTTCTCGAGAGTAGCTGCGCTCGTTTCTCGAGACGGCCGGCTTTGGGGGGTGCGGTTATGGGTTTGTCCACTGGCGTGCTGGGGTGCAACTACTCGCGGCATGGGTATGACGGGTGTGGCAGGCGCTTCCAGAGGAATCGAGGATGAAGCCTGAGCAAACGATGGTGCAGTGCCCGCCTTCTTAACGCTGACGATCGCGGGATCATGCAACGGCTGTGAGGCGGCGGGGACTCGGTCATGATGCGATCCATGGTATCCGTGCTCGGGTCCACTGGGGGGCAACGAAGGGGTGGGATGTGGCTGCGAATGCGATAAAGTCGGCGGGGCCTCCGGGGAGACTTTGATATCGGCGATAGCATGTCCCTCTACATGATAGTTGTCGAGTCGGTGGCCAGTCGCTGGAAAGAGGACTAAGACCATATGTTAAAAGTAGGTCCAGAACTTGGGCAAGCGACTCACCATTGCGTAAGGTAAGTAAAGATGTCTCTGCGTTTATGTTGGCGACGAGCCCTTCGACTACCGTATTCGGAGGATTTCTCAAGGTCACGGCCACAGATATGCCAATGAGGTCGGAAGCCATGGTTGAACAGGTTATAGGGTTCAGAAGCGCATTTGGCAGAGTGTTGTGGGGGGAATTCGGGCAGCGAGATGGAAGATTGACCAAAAGTCGGAGGCAGCTGCACCACGGATGCCGGAGATGCAGTGCCAAGGCGCTAGACGACAGGGGTGGCTGACAGCACTCGAGCGTCTCTCGATTGCCGGGTTGGAAAAAAAGCTTGCTATAAATCGGTTGCTACGAACGTAGCCTAGAGCACCCTGGTATCACGAGCTCCTTAAGCATGTTAAATAATCCTTCTACTCTCTTTCTTGGTTGTCGGCCCATCCTCTAAGGTAACGGTTAAGTATATAATAAAACATGCTCTAGAACAACAGCGTCTAACAAAAATGAAAAGAGCGAAAAGAGGGTAAAAAAGGTAGGAATGTGTTAGGGCGCCCGTAATCTACAAAGGCGACGAAGGCTGCACAATCAGCTTTCAGGTTGCTTCTCAATAGCTCGTAGGGTGCTCTCAAACATCCGGCTTAAGTCGGGCTTTTTCTGCAACACTATAGCCAAGTTCAAACATTGAAAGTTCGTTTCAGCTAACACACGCAGCGTTGGGTATCGTAAATTCATCGGTATCCATCGTCCTCGAACTCCAGAGCTGCTACCTATAAGCCCAAACGGAAGAGGAAGATCCATCCATCGCGCCTCTGTCCCACATCGAATTCCACTCGACCATCACACAAGCTCCCACATACAGACTCCATTCCAAGACATTGCAACCCTCCCCTGTTTCTCTTTATACTCTTCGACCCTGAGCCCTCTCCCATCCTTTCCATCGAATGAAGTCACTGCGAAGACGCTAACTTTCTGACCCGATGTACCCAAATCGACCCTGTTGACGTCTAACCACCACACTCTGCCATCGGTCTGAAAAGGGACCCAGTCGCCTTCTCTGCCGTCTTTGCCCCCTGTGCGCAACACCATGAGGTAAGGTTTCCCCTTTCCGTTCCTCTCATGATCCCAATGTGGACAGACGGTAGCAAACTGGAATCGCACCACAGGTGCATCTTGAGCATCATGATGCACTTTGATGCGTTTCGCTGCAGGCTGAAAGGTACGTTCGCCCAAGCCATGCTCACGCGTTGCATCTCCGTACACTGTCAGCCTTCCCCCGCGATCGTCATTCCAGTACTCTTCCCAGGAGAAAGTGGCACGACCATCCGTGCGGAAGAAATAGCGATTGTCGCTTGGAAAGTGCCGGAAGCCGAACTCTTGGTTGTCCATGGTAAACCAGGAAGCTTTGAAGGCCCTGTTGTATTTGTCTCCGCAGACGTTACCTGCGCCCCAGCAGGGGTCGATCAACTTCCACTCCCCGTCGTCGATCCGGACGGCGTTCCAGGCATGACCACGCGGTTGACATTCCGGTAACGGCTGTCCAGGTTGAAGCGGTGTATGTCCGGCTCCCTTCCCGTGCCCAGACACCACAATCGCCTCAACTCCCGCTTTCAGCGCAAGCGCTGCGAAAAGGCTGGCGTATCCCTCGCAGACAGCAAGCCCCGAGGTAATAGTATACGAAGGGGTCGGCTGCCGCTTAACATTTCCGCTGCGCAAGCCTATGATGTCGTAGTCCACATTGTGGTGCAACCACGTGAAGATTGCTCGCGCCTTGTCCGTATGGGATGGGAATGGGGAGGTGAGCTGTTCAGCAAGCCACGCAACATCTGAGTTAGGTAGACTCTGACGTGGAAATTGGGCAGCGTGCTTATCAGGGGCGGAAAAGTCTCGGCACTTCAGACAGCCAGTCGTTGAGGATGGTCTGGGTTTGGACGCCATGATGGCTGCCAGATTCGGTCGAGACGCGAGAGGGATCGGTGGAGGGGCTACAGGAGCCTCTTGGGTTGAGCGGGGGCGGCTGACGGGAACAGGTGGCGGAATCTCCGTAGATTTGTTCATTCCAAAGGAGAGCGCAGACCGCTGCGGTGGTGGAGCCAGTCGTGGCCTCGTCGACAAGTTGTTTTCTTGGGGTTGTGACTCTTTCCTGGCGGGCGGCGGCGGCCTGGCGGGTAACTGAGGTGGCAGGGCCCTATCCGCGACGATGTTGGTTTTGGATCTCATGGCTCCCAATGTTGCACTCGGTTTCTCCTCGATGTCCTGCTTCTTGGATATGATAGGGGGGAGCTTCGAAGGATCGTACGCTGGTGCTCGAATCTGGTACAAAGACCCTCCGTTGGAGATGCCGCTTACGCTCGTCTTCGTGGAGCCAAACGACGCAAGTGTTGATATGGATTCCGTCGATTCTCGCTTCTTGACGGAGGGCTCAGAGGCTTTGCGAGGAGGAAGACTTGGTGGTGCTTGCGGAGTGGAACGAGGCGGGGGCCGAGGGGGAAGTGCCGGCTTGAGACGGGGTGCTTCAGGTGGAGGAGATATCGGTAAGTCGGACCGTTCCCGACTTGTCGCAGTCGTCACATTGCTATGGATTGGTGGGTTGTTCACACTCTGAACCCGCTGCTGACCTGGTCGTGAAGGCGGTGGCGGCGGTGGTGCTTTCTTCTTCACCTGGGCTTTCTCGTATGTGTAGACTGGTCTTGCTCCAGGCGCTGGCGCATGCACTTCCTCGAGGTTTAAAGCAGCAATTCGAGATTTGATAGAGCCATGGGGCTGAGAGGAGTCGTCCATTTCGAGGAAATCAAGTAATAAGGTGTAAGATGGTGAGAGAATGAATGTAGAGGAAAGAAGGTAGGAATAGGTGACATGTCGTTTGTGTCAGAGGCACAGCCAGAAGGCCGTACTACTGCTGCCCAGGTGGTGAGGCGGTCCGGGGCTCACCCGCGCAGCCCTACATAAACGCGGGAGCTAACAGCCGCGCATAACCTGGCCCGATGCGGAATAATCCATGCAACGGCGCCATAGTATCTCCTTGGCCTCAACAAGTCAATGTTCCACTTGCTCATCTGGGTGCATATGAACAAAACATTTGCGCAGTATAATTGACAATATACTAAGGATAATCTGCTACTCAAACGCCAGTGCTCCTGCTAGACGATCTTGACTGCCCCCAACCCATAAGCTCTCCGAACTTGCGCGGTAAGACATAAGAGACAGCCCAGAAGTTTATATAGACCACGAGAATATCCAAAACCGCGAAGATGATCAGCCCAACCCATAAGCCCATAAAGAAACCTCTGCCGACAAAAAGTGGAAGCAAAACGCAGCAACAAACTAGACAGATGAGACCATCATGGGACACCTCTAGAAAGGCATCTACAATTCCAGCCGAGAGAGCCAACCAAGGCATAAAGAATGTCAGATATGAGATGATGAGAAATGCAGCGATGAGTCATAGCGGCATCCATCGGCCTATCTCTTCCTCTTCCTACTCTTGTCGTTCGTGGACACAACTGAGCCACTCGTTGGTTTCGCTTCAGTGGGACCGGCCAGGCCGGACGACTGATCCAATGGAGACAGAGCCTGCGCCTTCTTGACCGGTATGTTCATAACGCGACCAAACCTGCCCTTCCTGCCGTTACCTTCGTCTTCGCTGATACATCCCTCGATGCCAATGCCGGCGTCCTTGCACCGCCCACATGGGCGCTGACGATCGCAACCCTTCTTGCTTTTGCGACAGCGCTGGCACCGAGGCTTGCTGGAAAGATCCTCCTCATCAGGAGCAAGCTGTTGCTGGAACTGGAGCGAGGCGGACGATGTCTTGCGAGACGGAGGCAAGCTCGTAGGCGAAAGAGGCTGCTTCGTCGTACTGACGCTTTTGGTCCGGGCTTTCGATGCAGGTCGAGCTCGTACCGCCTTGTCGAGCTTGTTTAGCTGCGGAGCGCGGGACTTTGCCAAGCTTGGTGGTCCGGGAATTACATAGCCGTCTCGTGCATTATCGTCGAGGCGCGACCTTGGAGAGCAGTCATCTTGGGGTGGTCCTGCGCGATCCCACTCATCATAATTATGCCCGTTGACAGCGGCTGACTGAGGCATGGAATAAGGAAGAGGGGGCAGCTCTTGCTCCTCCGTGGACTCGGTTTCAAGATCACTGTCTTCGCTGGACGAGGAGACCTCGGCTTTGCCACTCAGGGCATCATCCAAAGACGACGTGGACACGCGTTCTTGGCTAGGAAAGTTGGATGCATCGCCAAGCCGCATAAGCTGGCGAGCAACATCTTCATCCGAAATGACGCTTACACTGGCCTGCGTATGAGCGGGGGTCGGCATGACAGTCGGAGTGTTGCCGTAGTGCCTGCCCGCTCGATTTCCAGCCCAGTGGCCTTGTTCTCCGGTTGTGACAGCATTGGAAGACTGGCTTCGGGGATCGAAAGCATCATTGGGACGATGACTATACGGTGATGGGATGGCTGGGTACGTTTGCTGGTTTGTGGAGGTGTAAGGCGAGGCCCCGTTATATCCGCTCGCGCGCCTTTGCGGCGAAATCGAAGAAACCGACGCTGGGTGCGGCAGGTGGGGTGGTTGGTACAATGGTAACTCCTACAGACAGCCATGTCAATGTATGTGAGACAGCGTCCATCAGCCCACTTACCGAGCTGTCGAACTTGGCCCGCTTACGACGGCCACCTTCGACAATGTTATCGACGCTGATTTCGGCGCTGGCTACTTGCTCCTTCTTTCCGCGGCGGTCGGAGCCATCACTGGCACTGTCGTATTCGTGCTCTTCCGCAGGGCCAGGAAGTTTGCTGTGCGAGCTGTGTCCTCGGCTCCTCGTCATCGACTTCTGAACAGACTCGCTCCGACGGCCTCGTCCTGGCTGCGGCGAGTTCAACTGAGTCGAGCCGAGTTTTGAGTAGGACCGCGACGTAGGCCCATGATCATGGGCAATGTGGTGCATGTGGTGGCCGTCTATAGCCTGTGAAGGGCGCCGGGAGAAGGGCTCTTTATGGTCTGTGGCGTAGTCGTCCATGTCAACACCGTCGGTGACTCGAACGTAGACCACCATGTTGTGCCTGAAGTTGTCGAAGCTGGCTATGAGGGTATTGCCATCCGAGTCTTCCAAGCTGACTCCCCAGGGCTTGTATATACCGTAGAAGCTCCGAATCGTGTCGATAATATCCGATGTATTATCTCCAGGCAAGATCTGTACCCGCATGGGCAGCCGACCCCTCTGATGTGGAGCGTGGGGGAGTATCAACTCGAACCGTACGGGCTTCGACTTAGTGTCGCTCGGCGCGGAAGGGACCGACGATTCGGTGCTCTGATATACGCTATTCATGCCCGTATCAAGCGCTGCACCATGGATGGGCCCATCTGCATCCGAATGCATATATGTAGTTGCCCCTCGAGGGCTTGGCCAGCCGTCGGCGGCCGTGGTGCGCAGGCGGGTCGAGGGGGGAGAAGTCTTTTCTATAATGTTTCCGAAGGCTTCGAAGAATTCCATTGCTGACGCGCTGAAGTTGAATACTGGAAATGTACCTTGGGATGGGATGGATGTTGGTGGAGGCGTAGAGGGAGGGGGTTCGGCCGGGGCCACAGCGGTGCGTCGTGAAGAGGCTGCCGCAATGGAGGGCGGGAGATGCGACCTGCCAGACAGCGCATTAGCAAAAATCCATTTTGGCTTCGTCGCCAGTCCGGTGCGAATGATGGGCTGGCCGTGAGTGGTGGGCGGAGAAGGCCCGTGAGCGGAGAGGACCTGTGGAGGCACGGCCTGAGGCGAAGACCGCACAGCGGAACACAGACAAGAGCAGGGGCGCAGACTGTGTGATGGAAGCCGCCGGTAGATGAGAAACGATGACATACCAGGTCTGTAGCTGGCCCGGGAGTCGAGCAGGCGCTGCGAGGCCAGCGGTGTGAGTGATTCCGCTCGTCTAGCGCCCGGAGCCGCAGAGCGGAAGAGGGGCAGTGGGCAGCAGTAGACGGCGAGAAAATGAGTACAAATGATACAAAGGCGTTGCTGGAAGTTGGGTGTGCAACAGAATGGGTATGGAAGGCGGCGGCAGTGGAGGAGTAAGAGGTGGAGTGGGAGGGAGCGGAGAGATGGTCTTGGACCTCAAGCGTACTAGCGACAGAAACGAAACGATCGAGTTAAGCACCACTCCGGCAGCAGCGTCGGCCCACACAATCAACACTCAGATGAATCAGCACTCAGATGAAACGACACTCAGACGATGCTGTGAGTGCAAGTCTAGCTTGGCTAATCTTCAAAAGGTCGGACCTGTGCAGACGGGGCCTGGCGCTGCCGGAAAGCAGCCTGGAGCTTGAGGGCAGATGCGCTCTGCGCCCAAAGCCGTTGGACAGGCAGCCCGTGACTTTTTCAAGATCGCATTGCATCATATAGTTACTTGCACATGGGCGGGAGCCGTACATCCTTGCGCATTGCGCCTCTGCCACCTGGGAAGATGCGCAGCCGCCTTTCCTGAGATGCAGGCCAGTTGAGCCAATGAGCAGAGAGTCCGAGCCGCAGACAGAGTCCCAACACAAGGGGATACGTAGGTAGGTAGGTGTAGCTGTCTATCTGCTCTGTCACGGCTGCCCACAGGTGCACTCGAAACCAATCAGTAATAGGGCGCTTTGTAGGTGCGTAGCGCCCAGGGGTTCTACAGTCAACCAGGGCCTTCTTTCTGACGGAACATCTGAGGATTATATGCGCATCCCGTGCCACTTGGCGCTGTGCGTTTCGTTTTCAGACATAGGACATATACAACAGGTCCGAGGCGGCACGCATCTGAGAAGTTCACTGCCTCTATTGAACTCGAGGCTTCGAGCACCAACGGCACCCGCTGGCCCTAAACACGCAAACCCTCAACCACACCACTCTGTTGCCCTTTACGACGACAGGCGGAAGTTCTACACGAGAAGACCATCCCATCTGAACTCGGGCGACCCGGGGAGATGCCACTAGCTGTTACGCAGTGCCGGCTTGTGGGGGTGTTGGCTACGCTGTTTCGAGGACGCGGGCTGCGGCGGAGCAAGTCCTCAAAGTCGGTGAGAGATGCTCGGCGCTCTCCCAGCAGACAAGGCACCAGATACGCGATCCCCTGGAGCGGCAAAGGAGGGCACAGGTATTCAGAGACTCATTTTCCAGTGCCTTCAGTTACAGCGCGGCTGACTGCCGTGGGGCGGCCGGTGTCGTTTTGAAGATTCGACGCAGCACCCCCGCGTGCCGACAGAGAGCAGGCCTGCAGAGCCGCCAGAGGCCGCGCTGGCCGTCGCAAGAGCTGCGCAACAGCAAAGACAGCGTAGCAGCGGTCGCGAGGACTCGTAGTCTATGGTTCAGGCGTTTTCGGGCTTGCGCGACAGGTGCAGGCGAATTTGAGAATCCGAATTTCCATCACGTGAGTTCGTGAGCGCCAAGAACAGCGTCGTGACAGTGCCAAGCGCAGACGTGGTCAAACCGGCAATAGGATTTTACGCAGACTCGCACCTGAAATATATTTTTCTAGGTCACTCAATGTATGCGCATAGCATTAACAGCAAGTAGATTATAGCTTTGCTAGATTCTTTTGCGTTGTGTGGACGTAAAAGGCTGTTTCCGTCGTTTTTGGTTTTTGTTGGAGACGCGTGGGCAAGCACGAAACTGCGGGGCAGCAAGTGCGTCGGTCGCTATGACAACGAATTGGCAACATCGACCCCGGCCTCCCGCTAGCGCGATCTTAGCGGCATGCAACACAACAACACGCTGCACTCTTTAACGACACTTATCAGCTGTGGAGCCAACACAACCACTCCTCCCGTCCTCGCCGATATCTGTCGTGCATTTCTTCGCAGCCAACTTAGATGGAGAATTTCGTTATCACGGCCTTTGTTTTGTAAAAGCTCCGATCTCAGAGCACCTCTTGCATCTCGTCCCGGGAGATCCGCACGCCTTTTCTCGTCTGTACAGAGGCCGTTGGACAATCTCGCCCCTTCTGCCAGCTGAATCCACATTTCAAGCCCCTACGATGGACGCAAAGGTATGTTGATATCCACTCTAATCGTCCAAGCGAAATCGCATGTTTTCCTAGACCGTACCTAACATTTGCTGTCCTAGCCTCAACGACCCGTGCGTGCCGTGCGCATTCGTGACGAGAATGCGGCTCCTCAAGCTCTCGGCGGCAAGGTGATCCACCAACGCAACAAGTCCACGCCTGCCCTGGTCACGCTTGCGCAGCCCGCGCAGACGAAAGCACTCATGCCAAAGCGGACAGCCTTCGCCGATGTCAGCAACACCGTGAGGCAGCCTGTCGCTAAGGACGACCTGCACATGCACAGCAAGAGCACCCTTGCCGACGTTCTTAAAGACCCCGCCATTGTCTCCGCAAAGGAAGTGAAGTCCACGGCTTTGCTACGCCCGGCTCAAAGGCCCCTCGCACCAGCAACAACAACCAGCAAGCCCAATACCACCAGTGTCACCGCTTCCGCACCAGTCGCCAACGCGGGAACCAACAACATACGCAAAATCCTGGCGAAGAAAGCTACAACTGTGTTCAAAGAGAGCAGCGCAGTAGCCAGTGTCGAGTATGTGGATCCGTGTCTCAAGCCCGCATCGGCGTCGTCAGGCCAGGCGCACAATGACCGCCATAAGGCAAAAGCAACCAAGGACGTCGAACCTGTCGTTGTTGAGGTGGAAGAGGACTACGCCTCAGAAAGTGCTCCGGCCGTCGACATCTATGCGAAAGCTGTTCAGCATCAAGGCCATGCCACGACCGAGAGGAGCGATCAGGGTCTCGCAAAGAAGGCCTCCAAGGCCGCGTTACACCGTGAACATGACGTCTCTGATGTTGAGGCTCAAGAACGATATGAGTACCTTGATGCGCTTGAAGAACAGGCGCAGGCAATAGAACAAGAACACAACGAGGAGCTCGCGAAAGCTCAGGCCATGATCCACGCCGAAGAATACTGGGAAGAGGAGGAGGAGGAAGAGTACTACGAAGCTGATGGTTACACCACCGCACGATCTCTACGTTCGCGGGGCGACAACACCACCGGCGGAGTGACGCTTGTCCTTGCCCCAAGGGTCACAGCTAAGATCCAGCGGGAACTCGAGGCTGCCAAGACGTATGTGAACGCACACAAGACGGTGGAAGATCTCGAGGACGAGCAGTGGGATACGTCCATGGTCGCTGAGTACGGCGAAGAGATCTACGAGTATATGCATGAGCTCGAGGTCCGTACCCATCCTGCGAAAATGCACGCAGTACTAATCTGAACAGGATCGCATGAAGCCGAATCCCACATATATGGACAATCAGTCTGAGATACAATGGTCCATGCGATCCGTGCTCATGGATTGGCTAGTCCAAGTCCACAATCGCTTCACGCTGCTTCCGGAGACGCTTTTCCTCAGCGTCAACTACGTCGATCGCTTTCTCTCATGCAAGGTAGTGTCACTGGGTAAGCTCCAACTGGTCGGTGCCACTGCCCTCTTCGTGGCCGCCAAGTACGAAGAGATCAATTGCCCATCTGTCCAGGAAATCGTCTACATGGTGGACGGGGCGTACACAGTCGATGAGATCTTGAAAGCGGAGAGGTTCATGCTCAGCATGTTGCATTTCGAGCTGGGGTGGCCCGGACCTATGAGCTTCCTCAGAAGAATCAGCAAAGCCGATGACTACGATTTGGAGACCAGGACACTGGCCAAATATTTCCTTGAGATCACGCTCATGGATGAACGATTCGTTGGATGCGCTCCAAGCTTCCTAGCAGCAGGAGCTCATTGCTTAGCACGGTATATGTTGAAGAAGGGCGATTGGGTAAGTACCCCAATGCTCAAAGGAAATCTTCCACTGATTGTCCCGCAGTCCCAGGCCCATGTTCATTATTCCGGTTATACCTTAGCTCAACTGCGCCAGCTGGTGTCCGTCATACTCGAGTGCTGCGAAAATCCTCAAAAACATCACGCCGCCGTCTACGAGAAATACACCGACAAGCGATACAAGCGAGCCTCGATCTTTGTCGAAAACGAGATCGCCCATGGTTTCCAGCTCCTGACGACCTCCAGGGACAGCTTTCCCGACCATAGCATGACTTGGAAGCGAAAGTAGATATGCTTCACTTCAGCGTTCTACTTGTCATCGCATTGACGCTTTCACAGGTGCCATTCTGTACTCGGAATGCATCACCAAACATATTTTCGGCGCTCGACAGCGGGGTCTTACTTCAGCCCTGCCGGCCATCGAAATCTTCTCCATTCTTGCCTATTGTTCACGGATGCACGGCGTTCCGGTGGCGGGGATCAGGCGCATCTCGACCAGCACGGTCATCCTAATACCCGGCTGAGCATGCAGCCTCTGAAAACTGCTCCCTTATTCTAAAGTTTCTTTTTGGCGAAAGCGTGGGCAACTGTGGTCTTGAGTACTGTACGGAGTTGCACAACTTTTCGGAAATTTCCTTGTGTCTTTCGGAGTGGCGAGGCTGGCTGTCAATCACGACGGAACGAAGTCATGAAATCACTTAATCACCACACACCATCGTTACTGCGACAGGCAGTAGTGTTCTGGACTCTTTCCTTTCTTTTTTTGCTTTCATCGTCGGTTATAGATCTCCTTTCGGGGAAGGGGAAGGTTGGGGTGGGCAGCTGCAATTGGGTGTGCGGCTCGGTAGACGACTGAGCGCTTAGGCGCCTCTTGGAACGTCGTGGTAGACCAAGGTCTTTCAATTGATGCCACTACATTTCCTCAACAAAGCTCTCCATCGTGGGCTTTCCGCTTTTCTTTGATTCCGTAACCTCCCGTACACCTCTTAAAGGACTCGTGTGTTTGGCCTTGCATGCTACGTGCAATGTGGCCATGACACGGCGTTGGACCAACACGAATAGGCGCAATTGCTTCCATTTGCCCCGTCCTTCGCCCCTGACTGCATCTGATGTATGCGCACATGTCCCCGTGCGTGTGCCCTGCCTCTAACCCCTCATTCCTTCGGCCGGAGCGATCAGGATAACAGAATCGCCTGTGCTCAGGTCAGCAGCGGTGTGCTCACTACGGCTTCGCATGCGTACCTCGTACAAAAAGCATCTCGGATTGCTTCTTAACCGTCTGATTCTCCGTCAGCCGCAATCACACATGAACAAAGCTCCCAACATACCTTCACACGGCGTTCCTCGCTCTCGTCATCCTCAGCAACATATACGGTCTCTTCGACATCGCCCAGTACAATGTTGCAATGACTGTCGTACGCCTGTGGAAGCAGTGAGTACCTAGGTAGCAGCGCAGGGTGCAGCAGCGCATGGTTTCGGAGGCGTGGAACTTACGTGTAGGCGGCCTCTGAGCTCGCGGTTGCCGCGTAACCGAACGTAAACGACTTCGTCGATGCAGAGGCGGACTAGGTCGAGGGGTTCGGCGTGGCCTCCCTCCTCTTTTTCTTCCATGGTGGGTGAGGGTTCGGAAAATGCACTTCGATCTTATGTCCGTTGTTCATACAACATGCGGGCGACGTTAAGCTGCCCGTCTTGGCGAGGCCGGGGTTTGATAATCCGGCCCAGCCTTATTGGGCGTAGCGCACCCTGGAGACTAGGTGATGTCACGAGAGTCCAGGCACCTTGCGGCGGGGTCCACCCTACGCATGTACCGTCGACTTTCCATTCGCATCCCTCATTCATTACAATTGAACAGCCCAACTCACGAGATATGGCAGAAGCAAAGAAGCAAGATAATCCACTCGTGGATGCGCTCCCTCCAGTTACAGACTACGTAACCTACCTTACCATCGTCGAGTACAACCTGACGGAGGAGAACCTTCCGGTGCTTCATGATGTCTTGCAAGATTCGGAGTTAACTAAGAACATTGGCTGGGACTTGATACAACTGTTGCTTTCACTACTCCCTGCTTCAGAGGATTGCTTGAACGATATCGCTGCAAAAGGTAACCCCCGAGAATGCATCCTCAAAGTCACAGAAGCCCTTCGGTTGCTTGAATTCGAAGACGACCAAACAGCATCAGATTCGGACGAGGACCAGCTATCTCGGACGGAAAAGCCTCTCGAGACCACTGGAACTCCTCCGGGCGAACCCAGCAGCTCCGAAGGACAGGTGCCACTGCCATCAAGTGAAGCACCTCTGCCCTACCAGAAGTTCCAGGTCTTGCTTTCGCTATTAGCAACATTACATCGACGGATCAAGACGAAATACCCGAGCCGCTTTCTCTCCACCAGTCTCCAAGCGGTATTGTCTGCTTTCAATAAGGCGAGTACTCACCAAGGCGAGCTCACCCTTGCTGTCATCAAGTTCGTCAACGCGCTTTCCGGTACCAAGCGGCCCAGTCTTCCACCTCGGACAAGTACAGGCGATTTGCTGCGAAGAACGACCGGGTCCTCCGAACCGGACCCAGAGGCACAGCAGGACCCTCCACCCGCGGAGGAAGATACTCTGGTCAACCGCCTCCTTCAATCGTTCATCACGCATATATGTGAAGACTACATGCTCTCTCTGAATTCGGCCGACGACGTCCCGGGGCTTTCGTGGTCCAACAGGCTGATGGAGAAGTACGAGCCACGCCGAATTGTGCCCAACAAGCGCGTCTACGCAGATCTCTTTGCAGAGGAGGAGGGCTTGAAGTCCAGAACGGCCATTCTAGGTCAGCTGGTTGCCCTCGCACAGGATCTACGACTTTCCACGGAGGAGCTCCGTCGTACTATTTCTGATCCGGAGGGCGAGACACAGGGTGCGCTCGGTGACGAGGACGACCCGCCCGAAAGCGCCGCAGACATCCCACTGTCGAAAACCGGCGCACTGCTCCTCTTTGTTGCACGGATCATCAAGCATGAACTCTATGATTCTGCCAGCACAAACAAGGATGCAGCCCCTGCTATCTTCCCCGACCATGCGACTCTGCTCAGCAACTTCGTCGGCGAAGTCGGTCCGCAGACAGCAGGCATGGAGCCAGAGGCCCTACTGGACGCAATCCTGGCTCTTGGTCTCGTCGCGCTTCACAACAACAACATCGGAGAGCCGAAGGATGATGACGAGTTCACTCAGTACCTGCAAACGTTGTCGTTGATATCAGCCAACTCCCCGTCTCCAGGCTTGCGCTACAACGCCCACTACATCGTCTCCACGGTCCTGCGCTCCCACCCCTCAGATCTTCTCCGCTTGACATTCATCCGGGATACTCTAGAGCACTGCCCGTACGAGAATCTGAAGGCGAGCGCCGTAGGCTGGCTCAAGGGTGAGACGCTGGAAGCGAATATGCCTCAAGCCGGCGAAGAGGCAGAAGAACGGACTGAGTCCATATTTGCGACGCCCGTGGCACTCTCCAATGTTTCACCATTCCTCTTCCCCGACCTGACAGACGCATGGAACTCAAAGTCGGACATTGTGGAGGACTGGGTGCGGTTTCGAACGGAACTAGGATTCTACCTCGCCGCTCTCAACTTCTACTATCTGCTCCTGACAGCGACCATGTTGCATGAGAATCTTGATATCGTCGGGTTGCACAAGTCTAGCAGCATTGAGGCAACGTATCTGGACCCTCTGAAGTCAGGAGTGAAGAGGTTCCGAGAAGCGCTTAAGGAGGGTGGGAGCTTGGAGAATAGTGAGACCGGGGAGGGGACGGGACATGCGGAGATGGATCTTGCGCTTTTGGAGGATGTGATCAAGCGGGTGGAGAGTGGTATTCGTGGGTTAAATGCTTCCTGAGAGACAGTGGGTGGATGTGGTGACGTAGCTTAGCTAAACAAGTCATTCAATGATGAACAATATGTCTGTTTCATCAGTTCCAGTCATGCTCGCAAGCCGTCAATGGAAGAAGTTCACAGTAGTAGAGTCCCTTCCCCATATAGTTTCCAAATTATGACGCACGGACCATATATCCTCCTCAGAAAACGAACACACTTGTGCACCTCTCACTCTATCTTTTGACTATAAACATACCTACACCACTACACCTCCCACCTAATGTCAGATTTTGACATCGCAGTACGTCCCCTCCGCCCCGCTTCCACACCCAAAAAATAACACCTTAAGGCCTTCGACACGCACCTCCGCAACCTCCAATCCCAACTCGCCTTCCTCACCACCACTCTCTCAAACACAACGCACGAAGATCCAGAATGGCTGGCCACAGATCTCATCGCGCTGAAGGGCAAAACCGGGATGCTAGTCGACGAAATGAGCAGATTTAGAAGGCGGGCTCGTGCTGCGGGATTTGTCGCGCGGGTGAGTTTCGACTGCTGCTCTTTGCAGTTGTGTAATGAAGGAGTATGGCTGATATGGTGAAGTCGCGGATTAGGGACTCGAATCATTCGAACAGCGAAGTGAATAAGAGACTTAGCATTGAAGGCCTACGGAGATCTAAAAGCGGAGAGGGGGATGAAGAGAAACAACTTACACCGCCTACATCCCGCATGCCCACCACAACCACACAACTCGACCATAAAACCGCAAACCCGCAGCAACAAGACCCCAATTCCTACAAAGTCGAATACCAAGACATCAGCGAAGAAGTAAACCGCCGCCTCCAGGAATCCCGGCTACGACAGCTCCGCGAACAACCTCCGACAAGCCAAAAACGGAAGTTTTCAGACGTGAACGATTACCCTGATGATTACGGGCCGCAGTGGAGATCGGATCCAAATACTGGCGGAGGAGATGAGCAGCTCAGAGGGGATGAAGAGGCAGAGGAGGATGCGAGAGCGGGGTGGTTGGAACGATTTGGTAGTCCGACGAAGAAGATTAAGATATTTGGGGGGCTGGAACAGGTGATTAGAGCGGGTGGGAGCGGGGTTAAGAGGTTGTTTGTGCCGGATAGGGATGCGGATGGAGGTGGTGGAAAGGGACAGCAAGGTGGTGGGGAGGGGAGGGGGAAGAGGAGGAGGTTATGAGTCGTATGCCAATAGACATGGGATCTTGTCACTGGAGTCAGTATACCACGCGAACGCCTCTACGAAGTTCGAAGGACAGGGTTTGGCTACATAAGTCGATTGACTTCGCAGATCTAAGATTGTCTGAGCAGATCCACTTCGCCAGTCCTATGATCCTTGTTTTCGATTTGCTGAAGCAAAGATCTCGAATCACGACATGACTACCCCGAGCCCGTTTACTGGCGGAACTTTCAACCAAGCCATGCCGTGCGCCCTGGCATTTTGTATTTTGATCTATCTATGCCTGACTCTGAGTCTGAAATTGTCTATGCCTGTTAGACACAGGGGTTTCTCTGGTTAGAGACGCTGCCGTCTAAAGCTCGCAAACTATCATCACAGAATGTCGATGCGCTTAGTTGAAAGATGCAAAGCAGTGAGCTCACTGTCCAGGTGATATATGAACTATAACGTGTGGGCATGCGAAATCGCCCGTCCATTTGGCTGTAGCCTTCTTCATGGCAGTTTCGTTTCTATGTAAAAAAGATCCGACCGAACTCCATATGATCATACATTCAAGAACACCGTAACCTTGCCTGTTCAAATTCGGGCTGTACTCGCGACATCGACTTCAATTGCGTGTCCTTCTCCGATGCTTTCTCGACCTTTCTTGCCTCGCCAACCCCAGATCAACAACGTCTTCCTCAACCCATCACTCTACCAATCCCCTCGCTACCTCAACTTCAAGCCCGGAACTTGATAGCCCTAACCCTCCTCACCTTTGCAGCCTCCCCGACATCCGCCGGCCCACCACTCGGATTCGTCACGGCGCCATCAAACCCAATCGCCGTATTGAACGTATCCGCAACCGCCTTATCCCTGGTCCCGAGCGCAAGAGCCTGTTCCTCAGCCGCGCGACACGCGGTGACAGCGGCATCGTTGGCCTCGCACACGTTGATCAGCTGGTTGCACAAAGCGTTGGTGATGATGGCTGGGTTGAGCGCTTCGCCTTGTCCGCCGCGTGCCAGAGGGTCGCCGATCTGGAAGGTGAATTCGTCGGCGGCGCGGTTGTTGACCCCGGCTTCAAAGACAATGGTGGGTGTGCAGAGACCGAAGTCTGCTCCGCCTGCACCTGCGTTGCCTCCTGCGCCAGCGTCGGCGTTGCCTCCGGCATTGTCGTTGTTACCCGCGCCATTACCAGCACCGGCATCTGCTTGGTCTTGGTCTTGGTTGCCGTTACCGTTGCCGTTGCCGTTGCCGTTACCGGCATTACCATTGTTGCCAGCACCGTCATCGCAGACAACTGTACCATGTTAGCCAACTCTTCAGAAAGAAAGGATCAAGGCCCTTACTCTCTTCAACCTCCTCCTCCTCATCGACCACATCATCCGCATTCCCAGCGTTACCACCTGCGTTTCCAGCATTCCCACCCGCATTCCCACCACCCACTACCCCACCAGCAGAATCCTGCCCAACGACAAGATCCCCCAATCCAGCTTCAACCAGAAGATCGAAAACGCTCTTGCCAGCAGCGTCAAGCGGCGTAGCCTGACTCTGCGCACTCAGCGCCGCAGCAGCGCCATCGACATCAACAGCCGGATCGATCAGAGGCGTGATACCTCTGAGCTCCTCCGTAGCGGGCAGGGCCGGATCAGCGCACACAATCTGGGCGTTTCCATTGGCGCTGGGGTTTGTGTTCTTTTCGGCAGCTACATGCGCGATGGCTGCGTCGATGGCATCTTGACCTCCGCCAAGCTCGGCGACGATCTGGTCGGCGGTGGCGAGCTGGTTTGGGTATTAGCAATTGAACATGGAGTGGGTGGTAGTTGGCGTACCTTGTCGCAAGCGTTTGCACCACCGAGGAGATCGCTGATGGAGGCTCCGGCGATGGTTGCGGCGGCCCCAGCGTCACCTCCCTGGACCGCGGCGATGATGCCCTGGGTCGCTTGTTCTTGACCAAAGCGTGCTTCGGCATAGGCGATGAGCACCGCGATGAGAACTTGTTTGGACAGCATCTTGCAAGACTAAACTCGAACTTGAAAAGATGTAGAAAGCGAAAGAATTGTGTGTGGGAGACTAGCTCGTTTGTAAATGGGCCCAACCGGCGGGAAAGAATGTACAGAGCAGAAAAAGACGAAAGCGAAAAGAAGGACTGAAGACCGTTGCCACTGATGTGAGTCGAGTTGCTGAAGAACGGGTACCGGGTGGTAGGTATGGGACGGCTTTATACCCCATTGCATTACCGCATTTTCCCAGCGCTAACTGCAAACACGAATGACGATAACAGGGAGAATTGGCTCGTCTCGAATCATGTCGATGAGGGATACGAGACAGAAGGGATGCCTTCTGTGGGCCCTCTGGAAACGTCCAAGATCTGGTAGCGTGTCAGTGATGCCAAGAGATCATGCGCAATGGAGGCTGGTAGGACGTTGTGATTTGCATACTGCGACTTTGGAACGTGTTAGAACACGCTGCTATGACCTTTTTGCCGAGTAAGCGAGTACATGTGTTGGGGCTGCTGTGAGACGAGGTGGAGTGTTGCGACGGTGCTGGTCGCAGTGCGGTTTCAGACGGCCACAACCACACAACGAGCCGCTGAACCCCATTCAGGAACTCCCTCACTCCGGTTCCGCGCCACTTCTTGGAAATTCCGGGAGCGATGAAAAGATGGGAATCATGGATGCAAACATCATGCATTGTCTACCAGGAAATTGAACACGCGCATCTTGACCAGAAAGATGTGCCGACACAGGTAGGCATAAACGACAGGAAACAATGCCCATGCTGAAAGGTCCGGAAATGCAATATGAGAGGTTGGTAGTATACAAGGGGATGTACATTATGCTGAAGCAGCAGACGTCGACTACAAGGGGCGGAACGGTCCAGCTTGTGCAATCGCATCGCGCGGTCCCCGGATCCGCCAGTCCAAGGTCGAAGCTCGGATGGACCGCTCACTATCATCACATGCAGGGTCGGTAGCCTTGCGCTTGCCAGCTCTTTTAATATGTGAGGTCCTGCCGAGAAGAAAGACGAGAGCAGAAGTCGATGTGTCTATAGTCGATCCAGCTTCCTTCGCAACAACCGAGTCCTCTTCATAAGCTTCTTGTACTTGTGCTTCTTCATCTTCAGCTTTCTTTGCCGCTTGACACTGATTGCGAACACCTCCGGATTCGTGGTTGCATCTGCCTCCAGTAGCTGTGGCGAGTCGGCGGCTTGTATCCGACTTTCTGCCACGGCGTTCGAGGGTATGGTAGTATTTGACGATGGAGCGGGAGGTGGCGGAGGCTGGAAGCGGGAGTATTGTGCCTTCAGAGTATCGATCACGTTGGACGGTCCATCGAGATGGTTCAAAAACTCGAGCGTGTCTACCGGTGCTTTGGTCGTCAATCCCGAAGTTTGGCGTTGATACTCGGAAAAGGGTTTCTGGAAGACGTCGGAGGCCGCGGTTACTCTCTGTCTGCCGGTCGGTGGGATGTGAGATGCTGGAGAAAGGAAGCCAGCGATGAGTGCTGCTTTGGTGGTGGCCTCGCCGGCAGTGCAGATGGACGTTGGGCGCACAACTGTGCGTAAGGCGGCTGGTGTGAACATGTTGACCCCTACTGCGAGAGCAGTGCGACTGAAGGCGCAGACGGTGACGACGGACAAGCTGGGCTCGATGCTGCAGTAGACTAACTAGTGAATGGTCTTGTCTCGAAGAAGCCGAGCGCCCGGGAGAATTAATTTCCACTCCGGGTCTTGGCAAAGCGACTGCTATGCAACCGCATACTTAGGAAGCTATGTCTTATTTGCACATCGACTATTGAATGTTACAAGGAACTGTAGCAATGGCATTCACACTGGAACGAATCTACAGCTCCAAGAAAGAAGTCATAGTCCCACCAACTTCACTCCACAGAAACTACGTCAATCTCAATCTTGGTCCCTAGCTCCACATCACCTGCGCCCTCGGTAGGCTTCCAGTAGAGATGCCAGCCCTCGCTCCTGGGAGCGTCCTTGACCGCCTCCCAATGTCCCTCGAACCCAGAGTAAGCCAGCTTGCCCAGAAGCTTCTCCTCCACGACCCCATCTTCTGGATTTGGTGAGTCCATCCCATACAACACGAACGCACTTGCTGCACATTTCTTTCCGCCAGGGCAAGCGTCAGGGTTTCGGCCAATAGTTTCGTCCCTTGGGTCCGGAATGTAGATGATGCGCAAGGATACAGAGCCTCGGGCTGTGTCTTTGGGCAGCAAAGCAGAGACGTAGGGAGTTCTGCTAAGATCATCGCCGCGGTCTGGAACTCGAAGTGCGTATTCGGCTTTGTCGGGAATTTGAATAGGAAGGACAGTGACTGGTGTAGTTTCGGGACGTCTGGTGAAGTTCTCAAGGCCTAGCAGTCGGGTGGAAGGAAGTTGGATGATGTGCCGGTGGTGCCAGGGCTGTTCGGGTCTGCTATAGTCAACTCGGCTGCCCTTTGTCGAGACCTCCGTAGAGATAATGATCTTGAACTTACGCATGGACACGAAGATGATAGGCCGGTGCCAGCTGTGGAGGAACAAGCTGGGGTGAAGGGGCTGGGGCGGCTGAGACTGCGTGCAGCGTCGTTGCCGCCAGACCAAGGACAGTACAAAGCCTCATGTTAGACAGACTGCTTGTCGATGTCGCTAACGAAAGGGAATTCAATAGAGGCGGTACAAGGTGCCACGGAAGAGGGAGAAATATATCTTCGGTGGCGCTCGCGGAAGGCACACTTCACTCGTCCCTAACAGCTTCCCTAATGACAACAGTCAGCCATTCCGTATCTCGCTATTGTGTAAATTGAAATCTGGGAACGCACAAGAGACTTAAATGTTCAGCGTTTCCAGGTTCTGCAAGGGCTGTTCTACACGTGATGCGGAGAAAGCCCCAAACCAGGAATATACCACTATTTACCCAAATAGAGCCACGGCCTGTAAAGTGCAGGATTCTTGTCGCACCAACCAAGAGATAGGACAGCGTATCCATCCGCCTGCATGTCACCGTGCCAATGAAACACCAGCAGAGGTAGTGCAAGCTTAGATACAGGACGTTGTACGGTGGAGTGCACGGGCGGTGGCAGTAGGGCTTGTTTCAACCTGTCCAAAGCATTCTGGTAAAAGCTTGACAGCCCAGGTGCTGCTACCGATGACATACGCTTCCATGGGAAAGCGGCACCGGCTGCGCCCGCCGCCCGTTGAGATGCGCACACAGCAGCGGTGCAGTTCAGCGAAGCTTGGGGCTCTTACGGTTCCCCGATTGGTTGTCCGCCATCTTCAAAGATTCAAAGGATGATGTACCCGGTAATGTCGCTGTACGCGGTCCAGGAATGCACCCTTCTGCGTCCAAGTCTTGCTCGCAGCAGGTAAAGGTGACGGATAGTTGGCCTGAAATGTCCCTACGCTTTCGTTTTTGGCCGGGGTGATAGTAGCAGCACGGTTCCTTTGAACCAACAGTGCATGGCTTCTGGCAGTGCGTGCACACTGTCCCTGTACCTGGAGTCCGCCTCCAAGGGCTGAGGCTAGGGGAGCCGGCCATATGCGATGGGCTCCTCTTAGGGGTCTGACTTGAGTGTGTGGGTGGGTTTTTGAGCCTTTCGGGGCCTGGTGAGCGCGTATGTGCCTCGGGCATCGGATTGGACGTGTTGTGATGTTTGATCAGGTCTTGAGCCCAAAGGGAGTGCGGGGCCAGCCCGCGAGCAAGTGCACCAGAGAAAGCGGGGGAAATCTCGCAAAGTTGTATGAGTACGGCTTTCAACGGCTCCCTGGGCGTAGTGTCTATGATGCGTGTGAGATGGGCAGGGTTGATGGGCAAATCCTCTGGCAAAATGACAGAGCCGACGGTTGGTTCATTCGGAAAGCGGGGGATTTGAGGCCTGTCGGATTCTGCCTTCACCTTATTTGAGGAGACCTGGGACCTTGGGGATTCATCTTTCACCCTGTTAGAAGAAGCATCCCTCGACCTAGTCGGCTCCGGCTCCGGTGACGAAAGCGTGAGATCGATCTCTTCTACACCGCCGCCGCCGCGGTATCGGCCGAAGACGCCGGACATGTTGCTCTGTGTATGTCGTGGAATATTAAGAAATAAGCGAATTGTGAACACTTGACCTGCCGTGTGTGGACCGGATGCTGTTGTATGTCGTGGAAGGGGAGAGAGGTGACAAAGACGCCAAAAATGGTGTCGACCTTTGTACGACGGGATGAAAGAGCTGCGGAGCAAGACATCTGGAAGGTGAGACGCGAGGTCTAGCCAAAACCGATTTTAGCGCAGCGCGCGTGCACGTGACCTCTCTATGGATCTCTCACCACCTGGGCACTTCCTAGGTTGAGACTTTCACCTGCACATCGACGACATCGCCTACAGCACCAAATGAGCGTGACACTGTCTTCTTCTGTTGCATTCCATTCTGGTTCCACGATCCAAGATCCCGCAGGCAGCCGTCGCCACAGGCTCCCTGGTATCCGACGGCGCGTTTCATCGCCCAGCAGAATAACACATGCAAAACGTCTGCCTTTCAAGCCAGCTGCAGCGAAAACGCGATTCTCCGCCCCTTGCAAGCTCGACTGTGCTCTTGTCAGCACCCTGACCGGCCGTCAAGAGACAAGACTATCGAGCTTTGAGTCGAGCACACTCACTCTTGTGCTTTGATATGACGCATCGCAGAGGAACCCAGCGCCTTTGTTGTCTATGAATGGCTCACCCAAGATGCACTGTCTACGATATACGATGTCTGCGCATACCGGTAGGTATTTCGACGGATCCGGGTCCCAGCCGCCAACTGCCACACCGTCAGCGCCGACCGAGAGCCCTGGTAGCCGGTGTCAACAGTCAGCGTGCTGAATCAACCAGAACCACTGGAACCTGTCGACTATGCAGCAGGGCGACGCCGTCACACTGTATCCCGACCGGCGCCGCACTCATCCGTCGCCCACTGTCCAGCTGCTGAGATTGCGGCGCTCACGGCAGCACTGGACGAGTCGCCAATCAAAGAAGGTGCCCCGAACAGAGCCCGACCCCGTGCCGGTAGCAATACGCGGTTGCGCTCAGGGTAAAGCGACACCATACCTTGGGTACATAAGGCGGCCGTGTTAATTGGAGCGTCTCTGCGGCACGTCTCTTCCACCATGTATCACCTTTCCACGGACCCCATCCCCAAGCACTCGAGACGTTGCCACTCGCTGCCCTGTTCCCCTAAGCCACTTGGCTGGCTCGACAAAGTGTTCACTGACTAGAGGCGCCGTACCTACTGTAAATCCTACATCCTCAGAACGCCGGCCGACATGGACCTGCAGGCCAAACAGCGAATGTATGGTAAAGCACCAACGTCATCAAGAACGGCGTCTGGATTGCTCCGTAGTCTAGCTTGTGGGACCCGCCGCAGCGCGTCATCCAGGTACCATCCGACGGCCCCTTGCAGGACCCTGGCGAGCACTAAAGAGTAGGGCGCTGTTGGGGGACAGTGGGACACCCATGGTGACATGGTCACGTTGTCGGCCGTCCAACCTTCACGACTGTGCCTGCAGTACCTGACAGACAGCAGCAGCGATACATGTCAACCCGTGGATCGCTATCAGCTGGAGTTTGCGCTTCTCTCGACCCCCTCGACTCCCTCGAGGCTGCTGCTCGTCAGGTACGCCAACACCACTGGCGTAAGTAGGTGCAGCGCGCGCCATGCGAAGCTTGGCCCAAGCCGTATTTCTGCCTCAAGCTTGGGTTCGCCTGCAGGGATTCCGGTCCTGGTGAGAGCGCACGAGCATGACTGCGCGCAAGGCTCCCAATTTAGCTTCTTCGACGAGCCTTCGACGGGTGTTCGACGGGGCGGAAATGGGGCCTTGGGATGCGCCTAGGAAGCACCCGCCTCCCCCGGCCTCCCCCGCGACTTGCTGATGATGTGATATGATAGCCGCGTCGCACCAACACCACCCTCCTCTTCTGCTTCCTACTCGCTCATTAATTCGTTCAATCCGAGACACGCTGCACTATCTGCAAATTCCTCCCTGGCCTTCTTTACGTCCTGCATCCGCAAGGCGACGAGCCTCTTCGACGCAGCCTGGTCCACCTGTTTCGCTGTCTGCGAGGAATGCGCTGCTCCATGCGCCGTGTCTTGCTCCCTTTAGCCCCTTGACCTGCCAACAAGCGTTGCTGTCGACATGGACGACAGTTCAGACTTTCCAGACGATTCTCTGCGCCATGTGCAGGCCTTGCTCAGCCGACACCCGCCTCATGTCATCCAGAGGATGTTCCAGCATGTCTTGGAGTCGCGTACGCTACCAACTGGCTATGCGCCTTGGGCGTCACAAACATACTGACCTCTGTAGGCCCCAGCTCTGTCGCATCCGACTATACCTCGTCCAATTCATCAATCATGTCTCGCTACTCAATGATGTCGACTTCATCCGCCTTCTCTACGTCCACGGGCAGCACTGATGTTGCGCCCTCAAGCGCCTCTTCCATCTCGTCGAGCTCAAGAATGCGCCGCCAGGAGCCACGGTCTTACCCATTCGCCTTCATGTCGGCCAAGGCGAAACCGTCACTTCTCACGCCCTCGTCGGAGACCAGCAGTCCGTTGGACCTGAAGCAGGAGCACACATTCACGCCCACCGAGGAGGAAGGTAATAGTCTGGCATCGCCAGTCACACACCAGAACGACAAGTCGCAAAGTCAGCCGGGTGAATCCTTCATGTTCTGCACTTATTGCGCCGAAATCAATATCCTCAAGACGTTTAAGGCCAAGTCCGACTGGAAAAAGCACGAAATGAGGATGCACGAGACGGGTGAAGACTGGCCGTGTCCAGTCATTGGATGCGGCAGGGTACACGACCGGCAGAAGGACTTTGTGAAGCATCACTCGCGCTACCACTCGGGCCGCCCCCTACCATCAGTCACCGACATTGGGATACGGCTCCTGCCCAGAAGGGTATTTGGATGCGGTTTCGATCGGTGCAAGGACGTGAGTATCGGTTGGGATGAGCGCTGCGATCACGTTGCAAAACATATGAAAAATGGCTATGTCTTCGAACAATGGAAATATTCCAATGTCATTCGCAACCTCATTCGACAAGAAGCATTGCACGATACTTGGAAAGAGCTGTTCGCCAGCCTGGATGAGAGACTCAAGGAGAGTCGGTCCCACATCACTTGGTCTCCCCACAATACCCGCGTGCTCCGGCAGAAACTCCAGTGCTGCGACTTGAGGCCTAGTCGCGAGGAGGTCTTGATCACCGCCTTGAGTCTACGGTCGGATCTGCCGCTTGATCCTTCACAGATCCACATTCCGCCTGGATTCGTCACGCCGAGTAGAGACTCCGTGCCCAACATGGATCAGCTCACGCGAGAGCAACGGATGCATGTCCTCATCGGAACGCCGAATCTTTCGCTCTCGAGAACGCGACTAGCTGCCCTCAACGCGGCTTTGCTCCAGCGGAGCTTTGCTCGTACCAGTCAGGAGTCTTATATGGAGTCGCCTGTGGTGGAGGAGTCTGATCGACGCATTAGCTACATGGATGTGGACTCTGGAGACTATCTGGATCTGGCTGATGCAGCCATCCCGCCCCTGCCGCCGAGCATGGAAACACTGCCCTCAATGAACGGGGAGCAGCCGCAGGTGGGAAGCTTCACGGAGGAGCCGAAACCTGCGAATCCTCTGAGCTTATGCTATCCGAGCTACTTCGACGCGGCGCCTACCTTCGAGGAGTCCGACTACTATGACCGGAAGTCCTTGGGTCGAATCATTTCAAAGCCCCTCCAAAAGATTGGCAGCAAGCTAAGAACGTCCTCGCCACATTCCCGACCCTCCTCTCAGACGAGTCATCACGAGTTGATGCCGGACTATACCACACAGCCCGTCGTCTCGCACGAGTTTCATCAGATCAACCACTCGCCGATCCCGCAACACTCGCATCCGATTCATTACTCGCAACAACCTCTCCCACCACAACCCACACATCCTCAACAGGCCGTGATGCGCCAGCAGTTTCGCGGACCGGACCCACTTACGCCTTTGCATATTTTCACGCCGCAGATTTAGCTTTCGATTTTGGCTACGATGGCCGCCTTTGCATGCATGCACTGTTTGGATCATGAGCTCTTCACGATACCCCGTGCGGTTCAGCACACCCTATAGACTTTTTTTGTAGATATCACTATGTTGTAGCATTGAGAGACGTATATAGAGACGAGATTATAGATCGCATTTCGCATTGCGCGCTTCGACAGTCGCCGCTTTCCAGCATCTTCAATCACGACGCTGCGTTTCTAGCATCTTCAGTAACGACGCTGCTTTTCTCCAACCCGTAGGAATGTCACCTCGCAATTATCGCATCCTTCACTTTGCGCAACCCGTAGACTGAGGTACGTACTCCTTTGTCGTGGGATTCCCTGCCTGGGCCTGCCACCCTCACCAGCGCCCGAGCCTGCTTCTGGAAGGTCGGTTAGGTACCGTAGGCGGCGCCGCAACCGTGCGCCGTTCTTCCACCCTTCGCCCTTACTCATGGACATTCGGCCCTATCGCGGAAATCCTGCCGAAGCGTTGTGCGAGTCAGGAATATGTCATTTTTACCCGGCGGGGGGCCCGATGTCGCTGTGCGCCCCGAGCTTTGTAACTCAGAGGAACGTCGGTTTTCTGGGTTGAGTATCAAACAAAGCATGTGATTGTGAGACTGGGTGGAGATGGAGATGGAGAGCGGGAGTGGGAGTGGGAGTGGGAGTGGGAGTGGGAGGGGAAAGGTATGGATAAGAGAGAATTGCCAATGTAGAAGTGAATAAAACACCTAACAACTGGGAGCAGAGGAAGAGAGAAGAGAGAAAGGCGATAATAATTAATCTACATAACGAAATAAGAAAACCAAGGTTGTTTCAAGCGACCTTCGCCGCCAGGGGCATGTTTTTCATCTCCTTACTTCCGCAATGTCCATGCACTCTGCCTACAAACCCCTAAGATTCTATGCCGGGTGGCACCCTACACGCGATAGTCCGGCTTTGGTCCTCTCGGTCGCAAGCTACGTCCACTAGGCTCGACGGAGGATTGCTTCTTCTGACGCGAGGTCTTCTTCGGCGAAGGTTTTTCAGGCGACTTCTCCTTCTGCCCAGGAGCCTCTTGAGACCCGTTCACAGCAGAAGACGGTCCGTCGACAGGAGTGGTCTCTGAGGGCACAGGCTGCGGAGGGTTGGCCCGAGATGGGCCGATCTGGGGAGGAGGAGGTACCTCCTGTTCAGCAGGAGTCCGCGTACCAGGCGCAGGGGAAGCGCGACCTGGAGCAGTTTCCTTGCCAGGACTGGTAACCCTACTAGGGGTTCCTTTGGGATTACTCTTTCCGCCTTCATGGTCTACCACCTCGGTATTGTCACCGTCATTCTTGTCTTTATCTCCTGGCGCCTCGCCAGTCGGGACAGTGACACCAGCTTCAGACTCTGGCTGTCCTGGGTTTGGCTGGGATTCTGATTCGGACGTAGCATCGGGTTCTGCGGGTTCTGCGTTTCCATCTTTCGGTGCCGCATCGTCGTCGCCTTTGTCGGAGTCGCCGAAGTTGGAGTCTTCGTCACTGTCGACGTTCTCACCGAGGATGAAGCGATCAGGATCTTCACGCGATTCGGTATCATTGCCGGTTTCCGGCTGCGGCGGAGGGTAATGCTTCACAAGGATCTCAAGAAACTCCGGTCCCATATTCTTCAGCATATCGTTGGTGATGTTTTCACAGATATCCATCAGAGCCTCCTTATTCCATTCGGCGAAACTGAGCTTATTCTCCAGTTCTCGTTTCTCTTTCCTAGCCCACAACTCGGTCTTCAACTTCTTCCTGGTTTCCAAACTGTCGAAATCAAGTTCTCTCTTCCTTTTATTTAAATTCTTCTTCCTGAAAGCACCGCGAAGTCCGTCTGGTCCATCGAAGTAATCTTCCCGATTCCGGAGTAGCATGTCTAACGTGGCGAAGACGTACGGGCCACAGGGGCCAACATCGTCCTTGTTCTTGTTATCGTCCTTGTAATGCGGAATATACGCCAGTGTGTGCGCGTCGAGGGTCTCTTCCAATCCGCGGAGTGTGTGGTATCCGCACAGCATCCTACCTGCCATCCCACCAGTGCGCGTGATTTCATCGAGCGTAACACTTCCATCAGCCTTCTCTATACGCTTCACCTGTCCATCGATATAGGAAGCCGTGTTCGACTTGGTGTCAACAACGATGAAGGCCAAATGGGTGCACCTACGATCGCCCATCCCATCGTTGACAGGCAATACAATGATTCTTTTGTCCTTTAGATCCTCCAATGTGTTTTGGAGTTCGCCTTGCCACATTGCTGAAACCTCGTTCTCGTGGATCTTCTCAGCATCGAAAATACGTACCAGGAAGTCCGCCTGGAATACGGGCAGAATGTATACATCCTTTTGATACGCGTAGCGCTCTCGTAACATTTCTAGCGCGAAACCGTAATGTCCGTCGGCCCACCAGGACCGACCATCTTCCAATATGGTGGTTTCGAGGGCGTCCTTGACGGTGACGGAACCAGCGGAGTCATCAGAGACGAAATTGCTGCCTAGCCACTTTGTGTAGGGTGTGGAATCTTGCTTCTGTGTCATCTTTGCGGGCTGATGTCTATGCGGCTCGTATCGGTATGTTCTGTCCTGCAGATGAATTTTTTTGTGAGTCTGAATGCCGTCCAGAAGTCGAAATTCTTGCTCACATTGTCTCAACACAGAGCATATAAGTACCATGATTGCCTTTGCGCAGTGGTTCTTTGTCACACCCGGGAAACAATGCGACGATTGTTAAAATGCCATTGTCCCGTAGCCAGGGACAAAGAGACCCTTTGGCTTTGTCTTCCCGAGACTGATGAAAGAAGTGGTCTATGGGGGTGACCAGGTTATTTCTGGCTGTTTCTTTGACAAGCACAAGAGTATGACCAATGCATTGCCGGCGCAGGGATAATGCTCTGGTGCTTGAGGTGTCGTTGTGCGGGGGAATGTTTGTTCTTGTGGTGAAGCATGCGGGTGCGTAAAAAGAAAGAGTGGACGAGCGATTGCTTTGTTCTCGGCCAAGGAGACGTTTGGTCGTGAAGGCGCGTGTTGCCATGTGTTATTGAGGGTGATCTGTGATCATTCGTGGAGAGTCTCAAGAATCGAGATATGTGTCAATGCGTGCGAAGGTTTGAAAGGGTCGGAGGAGGTTGAGAGGCAGGCACCCCCCGTAACGGCTGCAAGCAAATATCAATCAGACAAGGCGGAGGAAACGTCATTGAGGTAACGACATCGGTGCGTTCGAAGCTGAGTGGTGGCACCGTAAACTCACCATACATCGCAGAGCGGCGCATACAAGTTCAAAGCTTCCAAAATGAAATTTATGGGTACTACATGACATAAACACATTTCCTCGACATCCCCGTGATAGAAGCGCGAGTACCAAATCGACGAAGCCAATGACCAGGCAGACACAGTAGATGGGATCGTCCACGAAGTTATCAGTACCGGATCTTTGGATATTGTGGATAGCGAGTCCGCTCCAGCGGTTCAGGAAGCTTATTGCCGTACTTATCGAGCGTGTAGTCCTCCTTTTCCTCGATCCACGTCTTAACGCGTCAGTAACTCCCAGGGCCCCGGTATTTCGAGTAGGCACTCACTTCGCGCTCGTATTCCCGAGATTGCGGCGGAACTGGTTGGGGGTTTAGCACAATCTCGTCCCCAAAGCCGGGGTCGCCGGTGAACCTACGCCGATACTCCGCGGCTCCAGAGGGTTGCGGGGCGCCGTACTCTGCGTGCTCTCCAGACCGAGGCCTATAGGACGAAGACGGCCTCCGCACTTCACTTTGCATAAAGGTCTCACGCTCGGGCACACGGTCTTCGAAGGATTCCGGGCGGCGGGGAGCGTGGCCATCAAAGCGACGCTCCTCGTAACGGCGTTCGTCAGTGTAGTTGCGGCCACTCTCACGGTACCTGGCCTCGACATGGCGAGGGTCCCGGGGATCACGCTGATACTGGAACTCGCGCTCCTCCACGGGTCCAGGCTGGCCACCATAGTACCTCTCGTCCTCGTAGTAGCGTTCCTCATGTTGGGGTCCGCGACGCTCGACCCAAGTCTCGCGCTCGTCGTAGGGGCGGGGTGCGGCGTCATGCTCGACCCAGGTCTCGCGGCGTTCTCCACGCGGGTCACGTTCGCGCTCGATGTAGGTCTCGCGCTCCTCAACGACACGCCTGGGTCCATGGTCATGGCGCTCAACCCAGACCTCGCGCTCGTCAACACGCTCAGGAGCATTGCGCCTGATATCGATGTCGACGTTGGTGTGACGCACATCCTGGACCGGCTCAGGAGTCTTCTCTTGGTGCTTCGTCACGACAGGCTCCAGAGGCGTTAGGAATCCAATGACCTCGGTCAAGCTGGCATGTGCCGGGCCTAGCTCCTTTTCGCGATTGTCCAGCTTCTCCTTCTCGCTCATCAGCCAGTACAGACGGTGCCTGAGTCCAATTCTCCTGCCAGCTTCGATATCGCCGCCGACGCGCTCGGTATGGGGGGTGATGTTCTCCAGGGCACCTCGCACATCGCGCATGACGCCATAGACCCATTTGGCCTTGGGTGGGTTCGCCTCGAGGGCAGCCTTGATCTCTGGGACGGTGAGCAGGCGCTTGACTTCGTCCAGGTCGGCGCGGATGCGCTTGATCAGGCGGACAAAGACAGCATTGGAAGGGCCGACGTCCTTGAGCTTCTTCGCGTGGTGGAGGAACTCGGCGAACTTGTAGGCGCCGCCAATGGCACTCGCGGCGCCGGCCGCGGTGAGGAGGTTGACTGAGTTGCCTTTGGCCATGGCGATGATCAATTGAGGGTTGTCGGAGTGGACCGGCGGTGTGAGGGCATCACTGGGCCCGTGGTGGTGAGGGAGAGTCCGGTGTTGTCACTTCAGCTGTCATCTCCTGAGGAGGCTGGGGAGTGGCTTGCGCGAAGCCCGATTGGGAAGTGCGGTAAACACCTCACAGGCAGCTGCATGGGTCGCCAGCTATAGGCTTGGGCCGAGGAGGCACGACGCCGACACAGGCGGGCGCGTAGTCATGGCTGAAGCGAGTATCTGTTGATGGTGAGAGGCGTCACGATACACAAACAATGTCTGGTCGACATGTTAATAGCATTCTATCGTTCCATCCGTAACCGTGCAACGTGGGAGTTGAACATCAATTGATTGAAAGGTATCGAATGACTAAGCTAACAGGGGTCCCTCATTTCAGCCGCTAGCCTCATTTGGAGGCGGTTGCTAGGCGACGCGGCGCTTTACGGGCTTGGCAAAAACACGCAACCTTCAGGAGACGTGCACTTCCAACTTCGCCTGCATCCCCGCATCAAACATCTCGCCAGCGCCCCAGACTCTGCATTGTGCCGCCCTCAGTCGCTTTTTTGCACTTCACAGACCCTATCTCCCTCTTGTATCCTATACACAATGGTAAGTCTCCTCACCTATCACGTCCATCCAGGGGAATCCCGGGGCCAGTCGAGCACGCAGTCCAGCTGGAGCTACTACACGCAGTGCGACTACCGCCAGCCCTTGCGTCACAGCGCCATTTTTCTTGAGCGTGGCCAAGAAACACATTCCCGCGCAAACACTGAGTCTCCTCATCGTCTGCACGACTGTCTCCGTCCCCTTGTCCCCACCGTCACAACCGCACCCTTCAGACCATCATGGATAACAACCACCAGGCCTCCACCAACTACCGCGAAGCCTTCCAGCTCTTCGACAAGCGCGGCAACGGCCGCGTCGAGCGCAGCGCACTAGGCGACCTCCTCCGCGCCTGTGGCCAGAACCCAACTCTCGCCGAGATCGCTGACCTCGAGCGCGGCGTGGGCGCAGACTGTACGTTGTCTTTCCCCTGCGCTAGCGCAACGTACTAAAACAACATGCAGTCGACTTCGACACCTTCTCCAAGATTCTCAACCGCCCCGGCGGCTTCCGAGAGCCCTTCGACATCGAGGAGTACATTCGCGGGTTTCAAGTTTTCGACAAGGATCGGAGTGGTTTTGTAGGCAAGGGACAGATCAAGTACATCTTGACGAATTTGGGCGAGAAGATGAGTGAGGAGGAGGTTGAGGAGCTGTTCAAGAGCACTATCGATGCGAGCAACAACGAGGTTGACTACAGAGGCAAGTCATCCGTACGACATATGCAACGACATGCAGCTAACAATGCGCAGAGTTTGTCAAGACGATCGCTGAGAACTAAACGAGCCTGTTGGGTGAAGTTGTCGCTTTTTCTTTTTGGGTCGATACCTGGTTTGATGCGGTACACGGGCTAGCATGCAATGGCGTTGACGGGTTATGGAGTTCTGCAGCCTTATGGCACCGAACATGCGGTTGCGTGGCTTTTGCGAAAGGGGATCATACCCCATATGTAGAAATCCAACGGTTGAGACGGATCTGCACAGACTGCCTGCCATTTCACAAAACCACCACGATGAAGACGGCACCAATACTCTCGAGGATATCCCATTGTCGACGCAATATCGGCTACATAGTTGGCCTCCTCAGGAGATGAAATAGGAAGCCCTCCGTAGCCGCCGCGCGTCAACCGACGGGATATCATGCGCAATCGCTAACCCAAGCCGGGAACAAAAACAGAACCGCCCAAACATAACCAAAACCCGTAGATCGGAATGCTCCTACCCCAGCCGTACGCCCCGATGACGCCCAAATAGCCCCAGTCGAGATGAGCCTAACCCATGCCCAAACAGAAGAAAGGAGAACCGAAAGAAAACAAAAGCACCCATATCCTCCCAGTTCCGTACCGCTCCTCTGATACCTCAGAACTCGACCTCAGCAAGCGCACGGATATCCGCCTCGTCCCGTATCTTCAACTCTCGACTTCAGCGAGAGCACCAATATCCCGTACCGTGCCTCCAAAATCTCAACTCTTGATCTCCGCAACCGTGACAACAGTCAGATTGCCCCCCGCCTTCATCGTCCCCATGACCATCTCACTCGTCGACACCAGTCCGCCGGGGAAGAGGTAAACGAGGTCTTCCCGCCTTCCGCTCTTCTCCTTCTGCTCAAACTGCAGCCAGTCCAGATGATACCCCACGGGCACATTACACCTCCCACACCGCTGCAAGTACCTCTTCTCGTACCCGTCGTCCGTCTGCATCATCTCAGCGCTGCCATCCAGCGCGGTTGATAACAAAAGCCCGTAGTGGTTCACGGCTTTGGGTTCCTGGGAAAACCGGGTGTGAGCGGTTGGTGCCGGAGGCAGCGGCATGATGTGTGCTTTGTCGAGGGAGTTTTGACGGACTGGGAGTGCCGGGAGAGGTGTTGTGGTGGCGAGCAGGAGGTGCGTGCAGTGGCAGTGGTACGTGTAGACGGTGTCGCTCGCGGCGAGGGAGAGTTTCTCAGCGGAGGTGGTGCGTGGCGGGGAGGGGCGGTGGATGCCGATGTCCATGGTTGTTGTGGGAGGTTGTGAGGTGAGTGTTGTAGGGGTAGCGGGGATATCGGGTGTGGAGGTGTCAACAGTGCGTGTGGGTGAGTGTGGTGGTGGCGAGAATGTCGTTGTATGATGAATGTGGTAGTTGTTGAATGCCGCAGTTGTGTGGGTGGTGAGTGACGAGAAGGAGGAGAACTGGGGCTGGGCGATAGATTGTTGTGAATATATAATCTGTCTCCGTTGGAGCTATCCGCGGGAGCTAGGAGCTGTTATCTTAGCTCCGGTCCGGTGTTCGGGAGCCGTATTCTAGACTGCCGGCGTACGCGTTCCTGGGTCGCGGTTTGTTGGTCGATAAGCAGAGTGTGTTTGTGGAGGCGGTGGAATGCTGGGTATCAGCACTGGGCACTGGTATTTAGAGAAGACCGGAAAGAGGCGGGGTGCGTAGACGGTAGATATGTATGCGTGAAGTATAGTAGTGTGGTGGTGACTATCCCACCCATTTATGGAAACGCTTTAGAAGGCGCAACGGGTAACGGCGAATCAGAGGGCAGGAACGCCGCACGCGTCGCCGCTGTACAGTGTGCGACTTGATTAACGTGCCGCCGGGCCAGAAGGGAGTGCACGGTCCACACCCCACGCCCCCACTGCCGAGGCTCGCTCACTAACGCAGGGCGCAATCTCAAGCTTCGCGTCCAAGCTTCCGCCAGACGTCAACCACATGCACCCATCTACTCAAGTATCTCAACCTCTCTCACACCATCGTTGCCAGATACGGGCACATTGTCGAGCCCCAGAGCCATGGCGCCTCTTACCAAGGACGTGATCAAGTTTGGCTCCTTCGTTGTCACCAACCAGGTACTTACTCGCAATACGCTTCCTCTCACGTCACCGCGCTCACTTCATCATCGCAGGTCTTCCACCTCACGCCGCTCTCGTATGCGCTTGTGAACCTCAAGCCTCTCCTACCGGGCCATGTGCTCGTCTCGCCCCGCCGCGTCGTCCCTCGCTTCAACGACCTGTCTGCAGACGAGGTGCAGGATCTGTTCCTGACCGTGCAGCGCGTTTCTCGGACCTTGGAGCGCGTCTTCCAGGCCTCGTCGCTGAACATTGCGATCCAAGACGGAGTCGATGCGGGCCAGAGCGTCCCGCATGTCCACACCCACATCATTCCTCGCAAGAAGGACGACCTCGCCGAAGCCGGTGGCACAGATGCCATTTACGGCATGATGGAGAGTGAGGCCGGCGACATAGGCCGCCAGCTCAAGGATAAGGAGGGAGCCGCGTCCAACGGCCAGGGAGATGGCACACAGCGAGGGCGTTTTCCTGCTGTGGATGCAGACGAGAGCCGGCGGCCGCGCAGCGAGAGTGAGATGCGGGAGGAAGCAGAGTGGCTGGCCAGAGAGATGGCTAGCGACGCCGGTCGCAGCTGATGACATGCATGTTTACAGTACCTAGGTACCTGCATATGAGCACGATGGACTGGCTGTGTCGCACACTTCACGGATCCAGATTGGAGCGGCGGAGCGCGGGGGAGGTGCGGCTGTCGTAGCTGCCTGGCCAAGTCTTGGCGCCCTCTTGTGCGGCCTCCCCGTCTGTTTGCTTTCTCTCCATTGCTCCCCACACACCAACACTACACCAACCTCCGACAACATGGGCAGGCTTCCGAAGTGGGAGGAGCGCAAGATTATGTTGGCTGTTGTTGCCGACCAGACCGAGGAGTCGGAGACCCCTACGAAGAGGCAAAGGCTGAGCGGTACTGCATCAGCTCCGTCCTTGTCCGCAAACCGACAAGCCAACAATGCCTCCCGCAGCTTCAACTTCATGGGTCTTCCTCCGGAGCTGCGCCTGCACGTCTATCGCTACCTGATTCCTCACGGGCTTACGATTCACCTGCATGAACGCCTTACTTGCAAATGCAGCGACTGTCGGCCATCATTCCCCACTCATATCAAACATCCGCGCCCGTTGAAGCCTGGACCTTGGGTTGCCCTTCAGCCGGGTGAAGTCCTCCTTGAGGAGCATCCCATCAAGGATGAAACCCGACTCCCTTGTCACTTTGGGGTAGTGGACTCCACCGACGTGGCCACCATATGGCGCCACTACGCGCATTGTAATCCGCAGACTTCCCTCTTCCTCGTCAACAAAGTCATATCCGCAGAAGCCCGTGGTTCGTAGTGGTCTAGCACATGTTGGAATGCGTCACTAACAGCATACAGCTGTGCTTTACCAGCACAACACCTTTGTCTTCGCCATCCATGGCGATCCCCACAGACCCGTTTCGCTTCGCTCACCTAAGATCTTTGATGTTTTTGGTGAAGAAGGCAGGCTTCCTCTGCTGCGAGAACTGCGGAGTATTGAAATTGCCTTGGTTCTTGACGACACCGCCACCAATCTTAACTTTTGGCACTGCAAGCGTCTGAGTGCACGTCTCGAGTACTTCATCTCCGTCCTCAAAGAGTATGCCGATGACGACAAGAAGAAGTCTCTCCTCACAAGCTTGCACGTACGCTACTTGGGCCTGAAGACATTCAAGGCTGGCTTGTGGCTGGGGGAGCACTTGACCACCATTCGCGGTGTGCGAGACGTGAGAGTCACTGCCGACCACGGCGCCCAGATGCCGGACTGGTTCGCATCTTGCCTCGAACTCTGTTTCAAGGGCAAGGGCGGAGACGTGTTACCTCTTGACTACCCGGACATCGAGGTTAAAACGAGAAAACATCGGAGAGCGATGTGGAAGACGACGATGCGATCGACCAAGGAATGGGACCAGCCAGCCCTCAACTGGGAAGAGTTCGCGAAGCGCAACGGGATCGACATCCCCGATGATTGGGCCACTCGCTTTGACAGAGGTGACTGAGGACTTTGCATCTGATACTTGGAGTCATTGATGTTATTGCATTGAGGCGTAACGGCGCGAAGATGACCTTGAGCATGGACGCGCTAGCTTTGGCGTGGACTTGCGTTGACCATAGGACGTATGTCTGGGTTGAACTGTCATCGAGCATAGGGAAATCATCGGCTGCGATCTCTCGGTGAGTTGATCTGAGGCATGTGTGCATTCTGGGTTTACACGGTGTGGGAAAGGCGTCTGGCTCTGTATTTTGGTACCATGTGCCGGTTGAGGCGCACGGTGGGTGTACCAAGGTTTATACCATTCTTGGTTGATAATGTCTGGGGAAGGCGTTCATGCCTCATGTATCTCGGGGGATCTGCTCATCAAAGCGTACGACATATGTCTAGACAGGACTTCATTGGATCATTTAGACCCATCAAAGGCACTGAATAATATACAGCATCTTCATTACAGCCCTTGACTATACACTCATCTTCATGGCTATCGTCTTGTGCGGGTTGTATCCCACCACCTCGAAGTCCGCCGCCTTCCAACCATCAATTGAACCGCCAGGCTCCCTGTTGATCTTCAGAGTCGGAAAGTCTCTCGGCTCCCGCTCCAACTGCACCTTCAGCGCATCCACATGGTCCAAATAGACATGCGCATCACCCATGGTATGCGTAAACGTGCCCGGCGTAAGATCGCACACATGCGCCAGCATATGCGTCAGCAGCGCATAACTCGCGATGTTGAATGGCACTCCAAGCCCCATATCGCACGACCGCTGATACAGTATACTATGCAGCACTCCCCGCGTCTTCTTTTCCGTCTTCTCCCCACCATCTTCCTTCTTCTCAGCACCCCCCTCCCCCCTCCTCGTACCCGGAAAACTCACATAAAACTGCGCAAACATATGACAAGGCGGCAGCGCCATCTTCTTCAAGTCCGCGGGGTTCCACGCACTCAACACGACCCGTCGATCATACGGCTTATTCTTCAATTTCTCGATCACTTCTGCGAGCTGATCGACGCCCTGTCCTGTGTAGTCGACATCGCACCCTCTATACTCTGCGCCAAAATGCCGCCATTGGAAACCGTAGACAGGCCCTAGCTCCCCCTCGGCGTAATGCGATAATCCGACCGAGTCGAGATACTCGCGCGACCCGTTGCCGTCCCAGATTTTTATACCGGCCTCGCTTAGAGAAGAGGAGGACGTGGAGCCCGCGATGAACCAGAGGAGTTCGGCGATGACGGCGCGGGTGAAGACGCGTTTGGTGGTTAGGAGGGGGAGGATGAGGTCGTGGGATGAGGGGTCCGAGGTGGAGGGACGGGAGAGCGAGAATTTTAGTTGGGGCGGTGCGAAGAGAGAGTAGGTGCCTGTGCCTGTGCGGTCGGGGCGGTGTTCGCCTGTTGTGAGGATCGAGCGGATTAGGCTGAGGTATTGATGTTCTTCGTGGTTGGTGTGGGAGGAGCTGTTGGTGGGTGCGGATTGAGTTGGGGAGAGAGTGGGATGGTCGGGTGCGGGTGGGGTGGTGGTGGATTCGTGGGACTTGGTGGGTGCGATTACGGTTTGCATTGCTGACGCTGTCATCGTGACACTTGTGGGTGTTGTGGATGATGCGGAAATGTGCAAATACATGCGGCGAGGAAGTCCAGGTCGACGCGTTCGCGTTTAGGTGGGGCAGAAGGCACGCGTCAACTTGCACCACTTTAGCCAGGCACGACGCTAAGCCGCTTCTGAGCTCCCCTTGCAGATCCATGCATGTCTCGCCTACACATCAACTTTGGATTTGTTAAAGATTGGAAGAAAAAGCGAGAAACCGATGTTATGGCAGATGAACAAGCAGCCCATCATCTCCTGAATGTGCTCGAAGAACGGGAGCTCAATGTCGACCTCGATGGCGTTCTTGCTGCTTTCGAAGATGAGGATACGCGAAGAGATGCGGCGGCATGGGTGACCAAACACCTGCACCAGTCTACATTATTGACGAGAGAAGAGCTTGAGCTGTAAGACTGATGGTCTTCTTTAAGTCTCCTTGCTGATTGGATTCTTAAGCTACACCGCCCTTCGTAAGCAAGGAGCTCTTCAACGGCTCGGAGACAGTAGGGAACCAATCAGGCCAATCCTGGATCAGGAACTGGATACAGCAATCACTTCACTGGAGAACTCAACTGCAGCAATAGAAGAACAATGTAAGGTTCTGGAAGCCCAGCGTGCCGCTCTTATGGCACTGAAAGCTCTGGACAAGCCGAATCTGGACGTAGAGCATATACGAAACGAGAGAAGGAGGAAGGAGCATCAGGAGAGGACCAGACTTGATAATGCTGTGAGTCTTCAAGAGAAGTTCATTTATTATGCTGACAGCAGCCCAGATCGAAGATATCTCCATCATTGTCAACGAGCAGCTCAACGATACGCATCGTGATGTGGGCCATGAGGAAAGTGCACTGGCAGCTTTCATGAAAGAACGCCTCGCATCCGATGATAAAATACTTGATAACCTCCCAGGTATTGTATCAAAGATCTTGACTGAGCCTGAAGTCACCGAGGATGAAAAGTCGATCGATCAGTGGTGCAATGCCATCATTGCGTTTCGCACTGCCGAAATCAAAGCCAGAGTCGATACTGTCTATATTGACAGTCTCGGCTGCGGACCCATGGGTGCGTCATCAGATCCGCAGGAGAAGAAGCTCAGTGAACGGAAAACTGCCTTGCAGAGTGAACTTGAGAGCCTCCACTCGGAGATTGCATCAGTTGCAGAAATGGTCGTTGAGCGGGAGCTCAGGAAGCCGATGAATGATATGAAAGTCCGTAAAGAGAGGGAGCGAGAGCAGGCACGGATTGCATGGTCAGACTATGTATGTCGATCAATTTCGCCTTTGGTGCAATGCGCTTATGATATAGGTCCTATCAACGCTCAAGTTCATGACCGATCGCCTCGACTTGGTCTCCTACCAAACAGCAGCCATCGCCGGTTTCCATGGCGCCCTCACCCACGTCCACAAAGCAGCACTCAAGCGGCAGGAAGACGTGGCGGTCCAGGCGCCGTCCTCCCCAGTACTAAAACGCAAGCCGTCTTCCGTCAAGTCTATCTTTCCCCCTGTGAATCTCCAGCCCAAGATGTCGATCGAGCTTCCGCCCGCATTACAAGACGCCCTTAGGCATACAAGCGTTCCCTTCAACTTCGAGACTATGGACGCTTTCAAAGAATCCCTCGTCATAACACAGCTTGAACGAGAGAAGAAATTGAATGATCACTACGCCTCTGCTTTGTCATTAGCGCACGAGCAAGTAGCTGGGCGTCTTGGAAATACGGATGCTAACTATACCGCTATTCTCGATTCATTGTATACACACACTCAACACAACAGGGTGCATGCAATGGATCCGGATATCGAAAGAAACTTGAAGAAAGCGGAGGTTGAGCTGGAAGAGGCAGAAGCGGGCTTGTTGGATATGGAGACGAGTGAGTTGTCGCTTGGTGATCCGAAGGTCAAGCGGTTCGTGGAAAAGTATGGCAGTCGGTGAGACGAAGTGGGCGAGCAATCGTGACGTTCCTCCTTCCGTTACCTAACACCCTTCGCTGAACCTCTTTACAGCATGCGAAAACCAGGCACCCTCTAGAAGGAAAAGCTTGCACACATAGACTATACATTCGAAGAATCCGAGCACGTTATCACTTACCTATGCCCCTTAGCTGGCCCCGTTTCCCGCGTGCTTGAAGGTACCCTCACTCGGTGAGTGAGCTGCATACGGGCGGCTCGATTTGACGACCAGGTGATGACATCACACAGACACAAGGACATTCTGCCTCTTCTCAGATGACCGACTGGCAAACAAATGGACAGAGCTGTTCCTGGTTTCCCTCCTCTATGGGTTTCTGATCAAAGAAGGCACTCGGTGTTTTCCTCACGTGGGAGCTATCCCTGCAGGGAACGATCGCCGTCAAGTGGACAAAGCTGCTCCCGGTTTTCCCTTCTTCCGTATTTCTGATCAAAGCAGGCTTTTGGTGGATGCCTCACGTGGAAGGTACATGCGCTCGTTGTTCAATCATCGTGTACCCCCTGACAGGGTCCGTCTACTCCAGACTCAATCATTACAGGCCGCGTGTCGGCTTCGTGGTTTGCTAGCCTTCCTGTATAAGAACGAGCAGATTATCTGAGAGCAAGAACCAACCAACTCCACGAACAGTGAGTGAGCTCTGATACCTTCCCCCATCAACAATCAACCAACGACTGTTTACCCAACACTCTTTTTTACCAAACACTATGTCTTCTCCCAACATATCTCATCTCCCCCAAAGTCTAGAGACCTGGATGCAGGCTCACCAAATTGACCCCAGCGCCGATCTCGAAGCCGCAAAGAAGCCCGCTATCATTGGCATTTATGGCGTCTCCGGGTCCGGCGAATCGCATTTCCTTGGTCAACTACAGGAACGCTTCGGCACTCAGCAATTCCAGTATTACGATGGCAGCACCAAGATCTCCGAAGTGACCGTCGGCGGGCTCGCCGCATTCCAAGCCGCCACCAAGGACGAGCGATACCTGCTTCGACAAGTCGCCATTGAAAGGATTCAACAAGAGTGCTCTGATGGCGGACGTATCGGCATTGTAACCGGACATGCTGTGCTTCTGGACAAAGATACTCGTGCGCTAACAGATGTGCGGACGGCTGCTGATGCGAGGGTTTACACGCATATCATATACCTGGACACGAGCGCTGAGACGGTGCTCAGATATTGGCAGAAGGATAATGAGTCGAAGAAGAAGAGGCGTCCGGAACTCCCGTTGGAGGAAATCGAGGCTTGGATAGCTGCAGAACGAGACCTTGTTGAGAAGTACACTTGTCTCTTTGGCATGCCGTCCGTTGCGATCAAGAACCCCGGCGACCACGAAACCGTGATGATGTTTCTCGAAAAGCTAAGAATCCCCGATCAGAAACATGATTTCGTACGCGCTACGCAGAAACTGGACCAGGCTATGCGGACTCAAGAGAAGTAATTGCAGAGTATGGTCGTCTTGGACGCAGACAAGACGCTCGCTCCCGTCGATACCGGTATAATGTTCTGGGAGATATTTGGCGAAAAGACTGGAAAAGCCAAACATGCTTCTCACCCACTTAAGAAGATATTCGAGGACGGACAGACGAGGGCCGCATTCTTGAAGGCCGCACAGCTTTACGAGGATGAGTGCTCCGCCGACATGTACGAAGCCATCTGCACCGAAGTAGCCAACAAGGTCGAGCTATATCCAGAGATGCTGACTCTACTACAACGAATTCAAGAATCTCATCAAACCGGTGCAGTAGTAGTGACCTGTGGGTTACGTCGTATGTGGGAGAAAGTTCTCGAGCGTGCCGGCCTCAGCCATGTGTCCATCATTGGAGGCGGCCGGCTCTCCGATGGCTGCCTTGTGTATGGCGAGATCAAGGCTGCCTTGGTCGCCCGACTGAAAAGACGCCATCACCTCTATGTCTGGGCCATCGGAGACAGTCCCTTGGATCTGCAAATGATGCTTGCCGCCGACGACGCTGTTGTGGTAGTGGGTGAACAGGCATCTCGAAGTACTACAATGGAATCCAAGCTCGCAGATGCAATCGAAGCTTATGGGACTAGCTTTCGCGTACGACAAGTTTTGCTGCCCGCCAATGCCCCCCATCGTCTGGACACCACACGACTTCCGTTGTCTGTGTCTCTGAGGACTTCTACCAGGAGATCTGTCTTTCTGGAAGCCCCCAGCACTGGCGAGACCGCATGTACCAAGCAACAGACACCGACGCAGCTAAGATCCTCGCGACAGCAACACGGGACGCCAACAACCGCGGACCCGTTCTCCGTCAAGCTCACGAAGATGTAGGCCGATACCTAGCAACCCAATTCCTGGGCGACGTTGTTGGCCTTGAGCGTTACGATATCGAGCACGTCCAAGGACGAACCGACCTAGGCTATCGTCTAGCCAACGAAGAAAAGACTCTTATCGTAGCCTTGATGCGAGCTGGCGAGCCTCTAGCCTTCGGCATCAACTCCGCCATGCCGAGTGCAGCGTTTCTTCACGCGAAGAAAGTAAATGATATCACGATGGAGCATCTCAAAGACCGATCTACGGTAATCTTGGCTGATGGTGTTGTGAATAGCGGGAAGACCGTGGTAGAGTTTGTGGATTACATTCGTGCGATCGACGAGAATATGAGGATTGTTGTTGTCGCGGGCGTGACGCAAGCGGATGCGGTTGAGGAGGGACGTTTGCGGATATGTTTCAGGAGGATAAGAGGCTTTTTCTGGTCACGCTGAGGGTGTCGAAGAATAAGTATAAAGGGATTGGGGGCACGGATACGGGACATCGGTTGTTTAACACCACTTTTCTTGAGTGATGGGATGTTGAAGGTCTTTTATCGGTCTGCGATCTGTTCTCCGGGGCTAGGGCTGGGGGAGGCTGTATGGTTGCAAAAAAAGTTGGGTATAAGATAGAATTCCCTACGATTACGAGCTCCCTAGATATGATCCTTCTACCATCACCCTTAGACTTCCCGCCTCTCTCTAAGGTAATTTGTTCTAAGTGTATAATAAAATATGCTTCAAAACGAGAGCAAAAGGAGAACAAGCCGAAGTAGAAGGTAAAGTAGCGTAAGGGACCCGCAATCTGCAAAGGCGGCAAAGGGTGCACAAAGAGCATTGCACGATGCTTTTAGATACTCGTGCTGTCGTTATCAAAGTAACTACCAAGCATTCGGGCCGAAGACCGGCTTTCTTCAACAACCTTAGGTTGGGGGGGGGGTCGGGGGTGGACTGAAGTTTACTTCAATATTACACACACATCTCACATAGCTGATTGATTGAGGAAACTCATTCATGGATGTGTATGCGTACTTTGCTCTGACTACAAGCTTCCATGTGCTTGACTGATTGTCTCAAAGGTTATGCATCCACTGGTCAACGGGAGTTAGACGTATGAACCCAAGGGTAAGCACAAAGAAAACCTTGTCAGTTTGCATTGAATATTGCAACCACAGAAAGATTGAATTTCTGCAGGTGTTCCTCCGTGTATAGTAATCAAATCATTCTCAGGCCCGTCGGGGAGCCTATGTCCGTGTCAGCACGTACTTCGCATTGCACACGAACCCCCTCTCCGTTACCCTAGGTTACACCGCTCGGCTTACTCTGCAGCCTAAGTGTACTGCATCCAAAGTGTACTGCATCCAACCTTCATCTCAAAGAGCGGGATGCATACGAAACCAACGGACGAATGGTTTCGGAGGATATGTAGTGGGACATCGGTAGGGTGGGTGTCCGCGCACCACAGGGTAGGGCAGGTGTTTGAGTAATAAGGCGTCGAAAACATATAAATTCAACTGCAACAACTGCCCCGCTTCTAGTCTGCACCTCCACCAACAACAACCACTTCTAAGACTTCTTCATACCCACAATCAACAACCATGCCTTCCTTCTACGACACCTGCATGCCAGCGACCATCCGCGCCCTCCAAAACGCCGCAGCCTTCCTCGCCATCGCAGAGAAGCAGGCGCAGGAGAACTCCATCGACCCGAATGAGTACACCACCGCTCGTCTCTACCCCGACATGCGGGATCTCTGTTTCCAAGTTTACACCTTCACCAACGGGCCATGCACCATGGTATCGAAAATCACGGGTGCAGAACCGTTGGAGCAGGAAAATGCTGAGACCACGTTCCCGGACCTTATCAAGAGAATTGAGCGAACGCTTGAGTGGCTTCAAGCGGTTGACGAAAAAGATTTCGACGGCAAAGAGGATAAAGAGGTCGTGATTGAGATCAAAATGCAGGCCGGACCTATGGCTGGTAAAACAATGCGCCTGGAGTACACAGCTTGTAAGTACTTGTTGGATTGGAGCTTTGGGCGTCCGGCTGACGGGATTCCAGTGGATTTCGTGAACTACTTCGCCATGCCGAATATTTGGTTTCATGTGACGACTGCGTACGATATTCTGAGGTCGAAGGGCGTGAAGGTTGGGAAGAATGAATTCTTGAATGCTGCGGGGCATATGAAGGTCGAGATCTTGTAGTGAAAAAAAGGTACGAAGCCTTCGTTTTATCCAGTTACTAGGACTTCGTAGAGAATGGACTGGTGAGCTGGACTGTTACATTTAGCAGAGGTAATTGTGATCGGTGTAAGCAAGGCCATGACAACACGAGTGACAATGTGAGTGTGCTCAACTCAGGCGTCGGGGTCTAGGGTATTGTGTGGGCAAACCCAAACAACTTGAACATGCACTTCCAGGGATCTGCAGTGGAGCATCAATTTCGCACAAAACGGGCTGGGTATCTGTTCTGTATTATTACTTTCATAGAGTCATAACGTCCCGCGATGCAAAGTGGCATATGCATTACAAGCCAAGCCCTGAATTTGAGCTGTCCCGCCAGTTCGGGATAGTACAGGAGACGGAAGTTGAGCATATTATCGAAGAGAGTTCGCGACCACAAGACGCCTGCAGGCGTGACAGGGGCGCAGTGGCAAGGGTTCGTACGGCAGCGTGCTGTGGTGAGCGGATCGGTTCCTCTGGGCGGCAGTCTAAGCTCGAAAATCGAATGTGAAACGCATAATCGGAGTATGTAGTGATAGATCGGGGGGCAAATCAAGCCTCGGGCTTTTTGTCACCCGTGTTGGGCGATTGCTTCCTTGGTTGCGTAACGGCTCCCTTCTTCATGAGCAACAGAGGTATTGTATCAGCCGACTTCGTCCTGCTGATGTTTTTCCGGCAAACTGGACACTGGGAGCGCTTGGGCTCGTTGCCCGTTGACCGATTCTCACCCGCTATCAGAGCCTCCATCAGGCACGTATGACAGAAAAGGTGGCCTACAGCACTGTTAGTGTTTCCATGTAGGCTCACCGAGAGAGCACTAACCGCACGAGGTGGCCGTGATATCCGTGGGTGTGTCCATGCAGACTACGCAGTTGAACGTGTTGAAGGTGGTAGCCTCCTCTGTGGGCTTCTCCTGAGCCTTCACTGCTTCGGCTCGCTGTTTCTGTAGTATTTCCTGCAGATCCGCTCGGTCGTCCGAGAGGTCTATCTCTTCGATATCCGTGAACGGATTCTCGCTGTTTCCGCTGGCAGCCACTCCGCTGGCCAGCTTCAGCCTCTTCTTCGAAGAAGGCTCAGGGGATATGGTCGAGCGAGGGCGGCGGCGGACGGGCTCTGGAGAGGCGTCATGGTCCCCGGTGAGGTCGACGTAGCCATTTGGTAGGCGCGAAGGGCGAGAGTTGGACATGGTCTGTGAGTGGCGAGAGCCAGCAGGAAGAGATAACAAAGGTGGAGGTGGTGAGCCAGAAGCGTTTGGGGTGGTGAGAATGGGGTTCAGGATGTGGTCAAGGAAGGTCGGCGACAACGACATGCTCGCAGCAGGTGGCGGCGGACATGGCAGTAAGCGTCACAGTGTTACAGTGTTTCTTCCTGTTTCACTTGGTTGGGCCCATCGACTTTGGGCAGGTTCTTCCGATGCATCCATCAAAGGTGAATGCAAGGTGGACTTGCAGGTGGAGAGTGCATGCCAAGATTCACGTGACCCGAAATTATCCCTAAGTTGCCCCATCCAGCTCCACCACTCCAGATGATATCGCCGTCTCCGCCGCGCGCGCACACCAGCATGCAGCATGCAAAATGCAATGAAAGCGAGCTGCCGCCGATACCGCCCTTCTCTTGTCGCCTTGCGCCCGCTGTCCCGTACATGGCACACACCCCGTCCGCACCGATGGCTCGCCACCGCCGCCTCCCCTCGCTCCTCCGACGATGCGCCCGCTCTCAAGCTGGCCGTGCCTGCAGAGGCGCGGTACAATGAAATTGGCGTACAGCAGCTGAGCAGTCATGTCCATGCCCAGATATTTCCTGGTACCAGCACCCTCCCGCCTCCGGAACTCGTAGCCTTGTCAAAGGACCATCTAGCCCGCCATGATCTCCTTGGAAAGAACACGGATTCCATGCCGCCTGTGTCGTTCGATCTCCCTGCCCTCCACGGAAGTACACTGGACGAGCATTTCTACAAGCTCGGCATGGAATCCGCAGAGCCCTACTTGGGCATGGCCAAGAAGCTCGCATGGGCAAACCCGCCACCACGGCCGCGAAAGTGGATTGCACAGAGTGGCTGGACGAAGTACCACAGCGATGGGACAGCCGAGGCCGTCGACGCACCCAACGAGTCTATGTTGACCTTCGACGTTGAGGTCATGTGGAAGGAGACGAACTTCGCGTGCATGGCTTGTGCAGTGAGCCCTACCGCGTGGTATGCCTGGATCTCGCCCTGGTTGCTGCAAGAGTCTGACACCGACCGCCACCTCATCCCATTGGGCGACCCCAATGTGCCCCGAATCATCGTGGGACATAATATTGGGTACGACAGGGCCCGCGTGGCCGAGGAATATCAGATTGGGCAATCCAAGAACTGCTTCATTGACACCATGTCACTGCACGTAGCTTCAAATGGCATGTGTTCACGTCAGCGCCCCTCCTGGATGAAACACAGAAAGAACAGAGAGCAGCGGGAGAAGTTGGCAATGTCTGAGGAGAACGCTGAGCTGTCACAACTACTTAGCTCTGGTGCTGATTTCGAAGAGGAAGAGCTTTGGATTGGGAGAAGCGCCATCAACTCGCTCCGGGACGTCGCCCAGTTCCACTGTAACATTACTATTGATAAAGCTCGACGCGAGGACTTTAACGGGCTCGACCGAGAGCCTATGGTCAAAAAACTCGACGAGCTCCTCGATTACTGTGCCGCCGACGTTGAGGTCACACACAGAGTCTACCAGAAAGTCTTTCCGCTGTTTCTTGAGACCTGTCCGCACCCGGTCAGTTTTGCAGCTCTGCGATTTTTGGCGTCCCAAATCCTCCCTGTGAACGAGACTTGGAGCGCATATATCGCCAACGCCGAAGCTACCTATCGAAAGCTGAACGACGCTGTCAGAGAACGTCTAGTTGGTTTGACTGAGAAAGCTCTGGAGGTGAAAGAAAACCCCGATGTGTACAACACTGATCCATGGCTGCGTCAGCTAGACTGGTCGGGTCAAGAGATAAAGATGGTCAAAGGGAAGAAGAAGGACGACCCCCCGCGGCCTGCAGTGCGTCAGAAGAAACCGGGTATGCCAAGATGGTACAAAGACCTTTTTGCTAGCTCCAAGGCGGACGCCCCAATGAACCTAACTGTGCGAACACGTATCACACCCCTTCTGCTCAAGTTGGCTTGGGACGGGTATCCGCTAGTCTGGTCTGACGTTTACGGGTGGACATACCGGGTTCCTATGGCCGAGGTCTTTCTCCACAACCAAAGAGGCGTTCGAGAGCTGGATTGGTCCGGGTCCGATGATGAGAAAACCTCCTCATTGGATCTACAGCTCCGGAACGATCAAGAACATCGTTATTACAAGATCCCGCACAAGGACGGTCCGTTTGCACGATGCACGAATCCGCTTGCAAAAGGCTACCTTGCGTATTTCGAGCAAGGGAAACTCACGTCCGAGTATGCCTACGCCAAGGAGGCTTTGGAGATGAACGCGTCATGTTCTTATTGGATCAGCGCAAGGGACAGGATTATATCGCAGATGGCTGTCTATGCCCAAGAGTCGAATCCGAAAGCTGAGTTGAAGTCCGCGTCCGGCGAGGAAGAGGGGAAGGTCGGCTTCATCCTACCACAGATTATTCCCATGGGAACCGTCACGCGGCGAGCGGTAGAGAGAACGTGGCTTACAGCAAGCAACGCAAAAGCGAATCGGGTTGGATCCGAGTTAAAATCCATGATCCGTGCCCCAGCTGGATATTGCTTCGTTGGTGCCGACGTTGATTCGCAAGAGCTTTGGATAGCAAGTTTGATCGGAGACGCTACTTTTAAGCTGCATGGTGGTAATGCGGTGGGATTTATGACTCTCGAGGGCACCAAGGCCGCTGGAACGGACCTGCACTCACGGACAGCAAGTATCCTTGGAATTTCCAGGAATTCTGCTAAGATCTTCAACTACGGGCGCATTTACGGTGCCGGATTGAAGTTTGCTGCCGCACTTCTTCGTGAATTCAACCCATCTCTCGGCGACGCAGAGACGTCAAAGACCGCCAACGATCTTTACAACACGACCAAGGGCAAGAAGACAACAAGAAAGCGGCTCCATGAGCGGCCCTTCTGGAGAGGTGGAACAGAATCCTTCGTGTTCAACAAACTGGAAGACTTCGCTGAGCAAGAACGACCCCGGACACCGGTTTTGGGTGCTGGCATCACCGAAGCCCTTATGAGGCGTTATCTTACCAAGGGCGGCTTCATGACTTCCCGGATCAACTGGGCTATCCAGTCATCCGGAGTGGACTACCTCCATCTCCTCATCATCAGCATGGACTACCTCACCCGACGCTACAACTTAAACGCTCGTCTGGCAATCACCGTGCATGACGAGATTCGCTACCTGGTGAAAGAGGAGGATAAGTACCGCGCAGCCATGGCGCTCCAAGTCGCCAACGTCTGGACGCGCGCAATGTTCTCACAACAAATGGGTATCAACGAGCTCCCCCAATCATGCGCCTACTTCTCTGCCGTCGATATCGACCACGTACTCCGGAAAGAAGTGGACATGGACTGTGTGACCCCGAGCCACAAAGACCCGATCCCTCACGGAGAAAGCCTCGATATTCTCGATCTTCTAGCAAAGGGGGATGCAGCCCACCTGGATCCCGCCATAGAACCTCGCGACCCCCCTCAAGTCGACAGATTCGCGGCTTCGTATGTCCCACGCGTGCCCGTCATGGCAGCCTTGAACGACTCACCCACTTCCCCCGAGGCAATCTCATACGTCAAAGCCCAGATCACGAACGACGACAAAGAGCTCCGAGAAATCATAAAGACGCTACGTGATTCTCAGCCTCGGCCGACCAAAACGACAGCAACACCGCGCAACGGCTCGCAAAATCTGCAAGGGGAGGATGAACCGACAACGCGCGTCAGACGGCATTATCAGCAGGAGCCGCGACTAATGCCAGTCGATGATGTCTTCTTTGAGGGGAAATGGGAAGCGAAGTGGGAGAGACCGAACTCGGTATATACTCCTCAGAATGGCAAGCGGAAGGCCACGGCGAAGCGGATTACTATGCGGGCTTAGGAAGGTTCTGGATAGAAGTATATGGTTCTCGCGTTGTTACGTTTCATTTGCTATATGTATATGGATGGTCCAGCAGTTTTGAAGACTCCTGGTTTCGGTTTTTACTCGGCTGGTTGGCCATCATGTTGTACTATATTTATTGTGGCATAGATTTCGAGGGACCATCTCACGGATGTTGTAACGGTTTTCATCATCTTTGGACGGGTCTCGTCTCCGCTTGTCTCACTTGTATACGCTTTGAGATTATAATGTAAGCCTAAATATTCACCATCGTCCCGTTTGTCACTGAAGAGATATCACAAAATCAAGCGATCAAAATCTCAGCGCCCCTCCTCTTAACCTCGGTAACCCAACACAGCACCCCCTCCTCCTTGAACCCCCATATATCCCACAAAGTAGTCTCAACGGTGCGTATATACCCCCACCTCAGCTCATTATAAAACAAATCCAGCGTCTCCAATATCCATTTCCTCTCCTCCAGATCATCTGATTCCGCCCCAGCAAGAAACAACGGCCAAGTAATAGATTTGAACAGTGTATCGTCCGGCTTTATCCAAGAAATATGCCGGATGATCCCCGTGGCAAGTCCAGTCAGACTGATGACTGCAGATCCACCAGTGGGGTCTAGCAGAGGGTTGTTGTACGGGATGAATCTTGCAAGGTAGATGCATACGGCGTAGCGATGCGCCGACGCGATGTGTAGCCGTTTACCCAGATCATCTACAGGGGATGCGGGCCGGAAGTGTTGGAGCCATTGCGTTGGGTTGAATGCTAATGCTTCTTCGAGTAACCCTTTTAGGCGCTCTTGGTGCTCGATGCTGAGGTCTTCGACGCTGTCGAGGGACTCGGAGAGGATGAACGATTTCAACATGATCCGCATGAGGGGTCCGGGCAAGGATAGATAGTTGTTGGATTCCGCGTACTGGAGGATGGGGTTCAGGTCGATGCAATCTGGGAACAGTTTCGCGCTCGATGAGAAGCGGAATGTGGATCCTAGGATATTGTAGCTGCTCGGTCAGACGGAAGAAAAGTGCATTTGGGATGTGACTTACACTAGGAACTCGGACAGCAGAAACGTACGCAAATTGCTCATGGGTTGCTGTCGATATGGAGGCGTCTCGAGAAGACTGATCAATTTACGCGCTCCCTCCAGATGTGGCTTCCACTGCTCTTTTCCGGACTCGATCAGATCGTAATTGATAAACAGAAGGACGGCACCCAAGACCAGGTCGAAGTTGACGGGATCAACCGCTGTGATGAACTTCGCCAAGGAGGCGAGAGCTTGTTGTTTAGCTACCAGCGCATCCGTGTAGAATCTATGGTTAGGAGTGCTTTGCGCTGCCGTTATCGATCCCTGGTGTCGACGTCCGTTTTCCTCCCTTCCTGTCATGGACACGGGGCCTTGTGATATGTTGAAGACATGGAAAGCTGAATTAGCAAGCATGACATGAAGAAGGAAGGGATACTGGAGGGTTGCCGGGATTAAGTCTCGCATTGGATTCTGGCCAGGTTCGTCGAAGGCTACAATATCGGCGCAGATTTTGGTTGCAAAGTGGAGGAGATATTTCCAGTGGCGCTCATTCAGAGCTATGTCAAGCTGCATGGTAGCTGGTCTCCTGGTAGTTAGTGCCGCTACGGCCACCTGCGCATCGGTGTCGCTATGTAGATCGGAGCAGTTCGCAGCCGGAGCAGGGTCTTTGTGACCGGATTCGAAGGAGCCCGCATCCTGACCTTGACTTTGGTTTGGTGGGTCATGCTCTACGGTTCCCGAGACGACGTCGTTATAGCTCTTCCCCATCATCTTTCCCCGACTCGCGATTCCACAGTTCCAAATCAAGAGCTTCCCATAGCCAAGGCATTCCACTCCGGACGACAGGCACTTGCGGCACACCGGAAGCGAGCGGTCGCATCTCCATCTCTTCCGCCTGCAGTTATGGCACGCTTTAGTGGGCAAGTATGAGCCGGCGGATGTCATTAGACCTCGACTGGACGTGGCGCAATCGCCTAGAGACAGTCAAAGAAATTGGAGACTGCGCTGATACGGCAGTGGCTCATCATTGTGCCGGGGAGATTTCTGTGACTGCAGCAAGCCGGCCGGAAGCAGTAGATATGGATAGCGTGTCGGTCGCCGTAGAGTTGTTGTAGGGTAATCGAAGGTCGGATGGTAGGGTTGACGTCAAGATAGTGCGCAGCGACCAAGCATTTCTTGACCGAAAGAGGAAGCCAAGCCGCTAGCTCCCTCAACGCTCCACCGCCGTCACTCTTCACCGAGGTCGCTTTGACGAATTTTTGCTGCAAAAGAATTAGTAAAAGCGTACTCGGGCGCTGCAAGTCACCATGACTGTCCCAGACCGCGGAGCCACCGCCTGTATACATATAGAACGCCCCCGTGCGCATCCCATTCCGTCATGCTACTTCCAGCCATTTCGTCATTGTCGATTTCCTTCTGAATATACGCATCTGCCGCCACCGACCGTTGCCCTTGTTTGGCTCTAATGTCTAAGACTCGATCTCCCCAAAACTCCCCCACGGTCAGCGATGATGAAGGACGCAGACCCGTGGCCTTGTATACACCTTCTGAAATCGAACGTCTTGGAAGAGAGCGGCCAGATGCCTTCAGTTCTATTTGGGTGGAGCTGGGCTTCTGTTTCGCCTTGCTAGGAAGCAGTTTTATTGCTGAGTACTTCGTATCTGGATTCAATGTCCTCTTACCACCAGTCACTGAGGCGCTCGAGATCCCCTCCAAGGCCGGAACATGGCCTGCCAGTGTATACAGCTTGGTCACCGGGGCTTTTCTCCTTCCCTTCGGACGGCTTGCGGATATGTACGGTGGCTATCTCGTCTTCAACATCGGCTTGATATGGCTCCTTGTTTGGTCCATCATCGCCGGGTTCAGCCAAAATTATCTAATGCTCATTTTCTGTCGAGCACTGCAAGGTCTCGGCCCAGCCGCATTCCTCCCCTCGGGTATCATGCTGTTAGGCAGTCTCGTAGGTGACCAAGCATTCTACTTTCATTCACTGCTAACTAGCAGCAGTATCGGCCTGGCCCCCGAAAGAACCTTGTCTTCAGTCTCTATGGAGCATTGGCTCCCTTAGGCTTTTATGCAGGGATTTTCTTCGCAGGCATTGCCGCCCAATTCCTCTACTGGGGCTGGTTTTTCTTCATCGGGTCAATCTTCCTAGCCATCGTAGGAGTCGTCTCCTACCTCTCCGTTCCCTCCGACTCCGAGGCAAAACAGAAACAAGCTGGCAGCATCCTGATGGACTGGCTCGGCACCGCATTAGTCGTGCCAGCACTGATCTTGGTTGTCTTTGCTATCACCGACGGATCTCATGCGCCTAATGGATGGGCCACGCCTTATATTCCTGTCACATTCGTGATCGGGTGGATCCTTATCGCTGCGTTCATCTACGTGGAAGGCTGGGTAGCCACTCAGCCGCTACTTCCCGGGGACATGTTTCATGTGAAAGGACTGAAAGCCATGGTCGGCGCTCTCTTCTTCCAGTACGGCACCTTCGGTATCTTTCTCTTCTACGGCAGCTTCTACATCCAGAACATCCTTGGTGCCTCTGCGATTTTGACAAGCGCTTGGTTTACTCCGATGTGCGTTGGCGGTCTCATCTTAGCCTCAGCCGGTGGCTTGATTTTGCATATCCTGCCGGGAAGGATGTAAGTACCTTTCGCCGCATATTGGTTTCTGTTGCTGGTGCTGACAACATCAAAGTCTTCTCATCGTCAGCGGAACCTGCTTCATCTTCTCAACCCTCCTCTTCGCCATCATCCCCCAAAACCCGAATTACTGGGCATACGTATTTCCGGCTATGTTGTGCGCTACCCTGGGAATCGACATCACCTACAACGTCACCAACATCTTCATCACGACAAGCATGCCAAGGGCGAGGCAAGGGCTAGCAGGTGCCCTTATCAACAGTCTCTTGTACCTAGGTATCTCGTTCTTCCTCGGTTTCGCAGATCTTGCGGTAGCGGAGACAAAGCATAGAGGAGAGAGGTTTAGCTACAAGGTCGCGTTGTTTCTGGGTACTGCGGCTGCCGGCTTTGGGCTCATAGTTATGTCTACTGTCCCGGTTGGAAAGGCGTCGAGTGAGCTTACGGCGGATGAGAAGGCGGAGTTGGAAGGGGAGTTGACGAGGAGGGCGACGAATGAGTAGGGGTTGGTGTGGATGGGAGTGGTCTACGATGATGATGTTCATGTAATTGTATATACCCGTTGCTTTGTTTTGCATATCTATGGTCGATGACTTTGGACATTGCCTCACGGAAGTAATGCGAGGCTCCCTTGACTATCGGTTATCCTCATTTCGGTGAGATGGGGTCTTGGTCAATGCCATGTGGCTGGGGGTATAGAGTGTACTCCTCGCAATCTGATATCGGGCTGCGTTAGGATCGGGTGCTCTCTTGTCGGGGGCATGGAGGATGTGTAGATCCTCATGCTTGCTTTGCGTGAGGACTTGTTGTTCTGAGTACTTTAAAGATTGTGCGTTCAAGGACACCGAAAACACATCAAATCTCCATCTGCCGGAAGTCTGTGATCCCATAGCCCTGGAGTGCTGATTCTGTCGAGAGAGTAATGAGATGAAGGCCAAAAAGTATGGCCCATAGACAGGAGTCCTCTCGCAGTGGCATGTCCTTCATTAATACAGCTTTCCAAATACTAGTCATACAAGTCCATGTCTTCGCCGTGACAGGCAAGAACAAGCACATCTTCGATACACATGTAGCCCGCGTTGCGCGCTTCTTCACGAAGCACATCGCACCGGAACACCTTCATAACCTGCATGCCGCGAACAATCGCACCCCGCACACGCAACCCTTCAGAGTGCAGTCGCCCGCACTTACTACACGGTAAGCATCAAGCCGTCATCCTTCTTCTGCTTCTTCGACTTCGGCTTAGTCTTCGGTCCAGGAGGGGCCGCCTCGATTTGCTTCTTGGGTCTCGGCTTCATCAACAGGCCTCCTTTCGTTAACATCGCATCCCTCTTCTCGAGTACCGCTTTCTCGACAATAACATCCGGATGCTCTACGATCTCTTTCTTTTCGTTCTCGAGTTCCTTCTTGAGCTCCGCCACAGTTAGAACTTTCATCTCAGGGAAGTTCTCGTGTTTGACAGAGTCCGGCCATTGCTCAGCGTACTGTGCGTCCCGGAGATCGGCCCATGAGACCTTCAGGTTTGTTACTGTGAAAGGGGATGGTAGATGCTTCAAGGGCATCGGGAGCGGGCGGAAATATATTTCGTTGAGTCCCTTCTCCGGCACCTTGAGTAAAGCGGCTCTGGCTTCAGCCATTGGGTCCGGTTTGGCCGCCTCTTCATATTTCGCCTTCAGGCGCTCATAGTTGAGCATGGCCCTCAGGTACTCACGTTCGTCGAGCCCCTCCTTCTCGGGCACCTTGAGTGCAGCAAGTTTGGCTTTGGCTTCTGGGTCCCCTTTCGCCTGCTTTTCGTATGTTGCCATCTCTTCTTCATATCGGACCAGAGCATCCCGGTACGACTCTTCCAACTGGGCTTCGCGTCTATCGCGGCTTTTAAGGTGTCTTTTGCAACCCTGGATTCTTCTTATCTCAGCCTTGAGCTGTCGAATGCGCTTAGTCAGGTCGTTGATCTCGGAGGATTGGTCAGATTGATTCGCCTGCTCGGTTTCGAGTTCGCGGATTTGGCGCTCTATTTCGCTGATTTTTGGGCCCGCAGTCTGCACGGTTGCCTCAACCTTGGCCCAGTATTTGGCCAGATATGCGTCCTGTGCCTGTGCCCGCTCTTCCCAGCGCTTTATCATGTCAGACCCCATCTCTCGTTGCATAGTGAGAACTTGAGCCAGGTCGGCAGCGGCATTGTGCCTCATGTCCATGATCTTCCGGATCAGCGTCTTCTTGGGCTCCTTACGCCATTCGGGATTTGTCTCGTTCCAGCACAGTTGGTGCAGTGTCCTGAACTCGCTGAGCTTTTTGAGGGCGTCCCTGCCCTGTTCGGCAGTTTCGAAGGGCCCGACGCGACAATGGGCGGTCCATAGATCGGACCGTACGGACGGGGGTACAGAGTGTTTGCCGATGAAAGGGAGTTGTTGGAGCGTTTTTTGCTTGGAATTCGTGAGTAACCTAAAGATGCATGAGAAGGTGCGGAGAGTACCTGTATGCGGGGATAGTGGGTATATAGCATCTGGTTCGTCTGGATGTTCCTGAACATGTAGACATGTCTACCGTGGCGCCGCTCGGCCCGCGTCTGCGGCAGCAGCTCGAACCATATCTTTTCGTTCCGCTTGGGCGGCGGAATGTAGCGGGGCATGGCGAGAGCAGTGTGAGGACGGGCGCGCAGTCGCGGAGTCGCGGAGAGATGCGGACATGAAGCGGAAAGTTTGAGGTGGACGCGCACGGGCCCGGGGGCTGACCGGGGACCCTGGCAACTTGAGAAGCAACGCAACCTGGAGATCAACACCGCGACGTGCACTCTCTCACTTGCACACATTTATACTGACGCCCCCATAACATGACGGCTCCAGCGCCCTGTGCCTGTCTTGTTTCGCATGTCCGTTGCCTCTACCATGACGGACAATGAGGCCGACACCACCACACTGCCGCCCCGGGAGCGGCCGTGGCTTCTGCCATATGTGGGTGCACCGCTGTCGATAAACTTGTCAGCCGCGCTGACCGCAATAAGAATCGCAAATTTCGCCATCTGCATGGCTTGACCATACGAAACTTGACACTCGTGCCCCCGGAACCATCGTCGCACCCACGCACCATCGATGACGACGCCTTGCCGAGTACCCTGAAGTCGCCATCTAAGGCATTGGCGCAACGGGAAGCTCGAGCCCTTTCGCACTCTCGTTCTTCGAGCGATCTGCAAGCTGCTCAAGCTGCATCCGTGTCTGGCAATGGGGAGCGCGCAAGAGGAGCCTTTTCTCCAAGGGCTACTAGGCCATCTGGGACCTTTGCTGCACGCAGACGCAGCACCATGGACTGGTCCGGAGCAAGTCCTCAGATGCGCCAGCAAAGACTCGAAGACCTCTCGGACAGTCGAATGGCCGACACCTTTTTTTCTCTTCATGTGGACGGTCTGGAGGAGCCAATCTACATCTCCGAGGTCGTTGAAAAGGCCACCAACCCCACGTTCCGCTTCTTCGACATCTCCCCATCCGGGCCGGGGGTGACCAGAGCTGATGCTATCACTGTCAAAGTATGGGCGAACAGTAAGCAGTCACAGGGTTGGCAGCACCTTATCGAGTGGTTCGTCCACTTCCGGGCTCTGGAATTTGTCGGAAAGACGCTTGGGCATCTCAAGAACCCACTCCCGCATAATTGTATCCTCTTCCACATGACGGACGGCATCTATACCAGTTTCACGGACCTGCCCACCCAAGCGAAGTTTGCGAGTATCCTGGCGCCTCCCAAAGTACCCGCCGACGGCCGTATTCTCAAGACATCAAGCTATGATGCACTTATGCGCCTCTCCACTCTGGATGATTGTATTCAGGATGCGCTGACGACCAGGGATCGGCTTGCGGAGGACATTGAAACGGTTCTGGAGAAGCACAATGAGGCAATGTCCACAGTGGAACATGTGCCCGAGGCCCGTGACAGACTGAGGATGGTTGAAGCTGCAGTGGTAGCTGAAAGGCGGCGTGTTGAAGCTGTGAGGAAGAGGCGGAAGGAGCTGGAGGCCGCCATCTTGTACAGGAAAGAGAGAATGGAGGCGGGCCGCCAACTCCAACAGCAGATGGAAGAACAGCTAGACAAGCTGCGAGAGGACTATGTAGGACGGCAGTTGGCCGTGGCCAAAACGGAGGAAGACATTGCTGGCCAGCGGAGGCGGGTCTGCGAAGACCTTCTGCGCATCTTTCCGATGGAGCCAGTGACCGGAAAGGCACTTCTCTTCTCCATCCGCGGCCTCGCGCTGCCTAATGGGGATTTCGAAGACGGCGACGAAGCTGTCATCTCAGCGGCCCTGGGCCATGTCGCGCTGGTGGTGACGCTCCTCTCGGCTTACCTTGGTGTCCTCCTTCCCTATCCGATCAACGTAGTTGGGTCGACTTCGACAATTGACGACCCTCTCGCCATGAACACGGCGGGGCAGAAGACACCGTCGACATTTCCGCTCTTCATGAAGGGTGTCGTGCGGTTCCGGTTCGAGTACGGTGTCTTCTTACTCAACAAGGACATTGAGGCGCTGTCGCATTCGCTCGGGCTGGTGCCACTCGACTTACGCCACACGTTGCCGAACCTCAAGTACCTCCTGTACGTGGCCACGGCGGGCAAGGGGGAGCTGCCGGCACGCAAAGCAGGCGGCGTCAAGGGACTACTCCGCAGAGACGGCGCATTGTCCAGGGCGGGCAGTTTCGATAGCAACGCGACGCGCAGCAGCGCTGACTTGACCGACGTGAGAGGGAGACTGCAGGAACTGGTGAAGAAGTCAGAGGCGTGCATGCCGCAGCCGAAGGTTTCCAAGCTGCGAGATGTTTGATAAAGGCTTTAAAGATGAGCTGCGATTGTTTGTTGGGCAGATACCCTGTATTAGTAGTATAGCTGGCGACACTGCATGCAAATATCCCATTTGATGCGGCGAAGACCGCAAAGTATAATTGTACTATTGTGGGACACGCAAAAATGTAGAAACAATGTTCACCATCATGTCCCCCAGCGGCGGTCAATGGCAGGCCCGGAACTCCGAAGCTTGGCGGTCTTGGCAATGGCGCACCTCCTTTAGGCTGGCCGCGGTTCTACGCATTTTCAAGTCCGTCTACACTATTTCCCTCCGCTACCACCTTGACCTGCATCAACCATACACAACACACTTTTTAACCATACATGCCTCAGCCAGCGATACTACGCCCCTGAAAACCGAACACCCGACCTATTGCACCTGCAACGTAGCTACTGTGCGGCTGCCGTCGCCTTCCGCAACCGCCGCAGCCATGGCATTCTCAGACGTCGAACCTTTTCCCCCGCTGCACGACTTCTCGACTCATTCCACACCCCAAAGTCATAGTCAAACCCAAACCCGCCGTCGGAAGTCTAGTACTCTCAAGGGCGAGCTCCCTGGAGACACCGATGTTGCAGCTCTCGCGACGCTGCACAACACAACACCTGCCTCACAGTCTCCTGTATGGCTCCAAGCTCCCCCCGTGTGCGTGAAGAAGTGCATACTGATTAATCCAGCCCACCTCCGAAAAGTCCGTCCGCCGCTCGAAACGTCGCACTGCCAAACGTCTATTCTCCAGATGGAAACGTGCTTGTTTCCGCCATACGTGGTTGCTGCCGCTTGTACTCATGACCGTCATCGCCTCGCTATATCTCGTGTATCCCTACCCGTCAAATCCGATCGCCGCCTGCTTGTTTCTATCCTATCCGGTCCCACCTGAGCCGGGCTCCGAGGCTCCCATTCAATATGCCAAAGGCGGCCGGGACTTCGCATTCGTCGGCTTCTACACCATCGTCCTGTCGTTCACGCGCGAATTCATCATGCAACGCATAATTCGCCCCATTGCCATCAGTTACGGAATCAAATCTCGTGCGAAGCAGGCACGCTTCATGGAGCAATTCTACACCGCTATCTACTTCGGCGTTTTCGGTCCGTTTGGCATCTGGGTCATGTCTCGTACTCCTGTCTGGTACTTCAATACGACCGGCATGTACGAAAGCTGTCCGCACAAGACCCACGAGGCCGTCTTCAAGGCGTACTATCTTCTGCAAGCAAGCTATTGGTTCCAGCAAATGATCGTATTGCTGCTCATGCTGGAGAAACCGCGGAAGGATTTCAAGGAGCTGGTCGCCCACCACTTCATCACCTTAGCCTTGATCTGGTGCAGCTATCGCTTCCATTTCACCTACATGGGGCTCGCTGTCTACATCACTATGGACGTGTCTGACTTCTTCCTGGCGGCAAGTTGCCCTCGACACGCCTTCATCCCCGTACTAACGTATGCAGACCTCCAAAGTCCTCAACTATATCGACTCGCCCATCGTTGCGCCTTACTTCTTCTGTTTCATGTGCATCTGGGCTTACCTACGCCACTACATCAACCTCAAGATCCTCTGGTCCATCATTACTGAGTACCCTTACGTTGGTCCCTTTGAGCTCAACTGGGAGACCCAGCAATATAAGTGTTGGATTGCACAGTACATTACTTTTGCGCTGCTAGCCGCCTTGCAAGCAGTGAACCTGTTTTGGTGGTTCTATATCTGCCGCATCGCCTACAGGATCGTGGTGTTGGATATCCAGGAGGATGAACGAAGCGAGTACGAGGATTCCGGTGACGAGGCCGCAGAAAATGATCAAGGGCAAGCAATCAATACAACCAGCGGAGCTTCTTACGCGAAGGCTGCTTCTGAGTCCCGCGCGAATGGAACCCCCAAGCTGTTGGTTAATGGCCAGGAGCCCGATCTGGTGAGCGAGAAGGAACAAAACGGCAGCATAGGCGCAAGACTCCGAGAGAGGAAGTGCAGAAAATGAGGGGACCATCTGGAGCCTCTGTTAACGAGCTGACGTTGTACACATTCCACGTATGTCCATTTTTCGTATCAGCATTCTGCGCATTGCTTGTATAATTCTTGATTTTCGGAAGTCGGCCAGTCTGACTATTCCTACAATGTAATGTTAATACCTTCAACCATGTTCCTATGCACTTCTATTCTCATTTGTCCCCCTTCCGCGGATCCCGATTTGCCTTCGCACATGTGCAGACGGCAGGCACAAAAGTTTCAACCCGGAGAGAGTAGCCTCTCACCGCCCCTCTTCTCCATAGCCCGTTTGGAGATTCACCAAGTCGCGTTATTTAGACGGCGCCACGCCACGTACACTTTCACCACCATCGCCTTCCACTCCACTCCGCCATTCAGTTCCGTCTTCAAAGAATCACAAGAAATGCCAAAACACCGTCGCGCCAGTGCCGACGACGCGCAAACCCTCACCGTCAAACTCCGCAACATATACCTGCAACCGCCGGTAACGCAAACCTTCCACATTCCCCTCGCACGCGCAATATCGACTTCCAAGTACCTCCGCGACCGCCACTCTACCCCGCCTCGGCGCTCTCGTGACGGCATCATCCGCCTCAACTTCCCCGACTTCGAAATCTTCGGCATATACGCGGCCTGGCTCCACAGCGGCATCGTATCCTCACGACTCGAGCTGCACGAGCTCAAAAATGCGTCACAGGCTACCAGTCACGCAAAACCCTCCAACCAAGCCAAAGCGCCAGCATCTTCATACAACCCCTACACCGATTTCCTCGGCGCATACTTCCTTGCCACCTGGCTCAAAGACACAGTTTTCAAGGATTCCTTAGTCTCACACATCATCTCACGCGTCAATACTCGCGATGAAGGGCCGAGATTCTTGCAGGCTCTTTCGCCGAGTATCGTGGACCTTGTGCTTACGGAAAAGAGGACGAGCATGGGTTTGAGGAAGTTGATGTATGCGGGGATTTTGAGATGGGGGACTGGGGAGCATTTGGAAAGGTTTGTGCCGGATGAGGGGCGGACGATGGAGAGGGGGTTTGTGAGGGGGTTGATGGGGGTGATGTTGCTGAGAGCGCAGAGAGGAGGAGGGAAGTATGGGCAGAAAGAGAATGTGGAGTGTGTGGGAGAGACTGGGTGGAGGTCTGAGATCGAGGGTATGGGCGATGGGATGCATGCGGATGCGTGGACGCTCGTGCCTTCGAAGAGGCGTGACGTTGATGAGTTGCGACTTGGGCGGGGTCCGAAGCCGTTTGGGGTTGGGAGGATGGAGGATTTGTGGAGGATGGGGGAGGGGGGAGAGTGGGAAACGAGTGAGGAGGGTGATGAGGATAAGGATGTTGCATTGCAACGCAAGGATAAGGATTCGGTTAGAGACGCGGAGTGGCCACGGGGAGAAGGCGATTACTGTTTGTTTCACGAGCATAGACATCTAGGCTTAGCTTGCACTAGATAGTAGCAACAGGATTTTCTATATTAAGATCGTGTATATAGTTAACTATGTTTACTAGTTTAATTACGTTATAGTCTAAAAGAATTTGTATATCTAGTATATATAAAAAGTAATAGGCTAAGAGGAAGAGAAGTGTCACGAGAGGGACGAGCAGGGACGTTCAGAGCTTGCAAGGAAGCTTGATTGTGTTACTACGTACGATATCACGTGCCCAGTTGGGATACAAGACGTTGCGTGAAGA